>CM042231.1:19796707-20141707 GCA_023566465.1 Cottus gobio | reverse complement strand
AAAAATGGTGTTTTCATATGTGAATATTATCTTGATGAACAAAACTGTTGCTTGCCACAGAGTTAATTTTCTGCAATAACCCCACAGCAGCTAACACAGTATTTCCCATTTCAGATTTGTTTTTTTACCAGATCTTTAGAGTGTTGCATCATTTTGTTACCCGTGGATATCTCTGAGCTCAGACAGGTTCGCACAACAGTGGTACTCCTCTCTCTTGTAAAACCACTTCTTTTGGAAACATAAAAATCCTTTGAGATGTCACGCATAGCCACTGGTTTTCTAGAAGATAAGAAAAAAGTGATTTTGAGTTACTGAATAAAACTTTTTTCAGGGATTGGAATATCTTGAGTTCACATGCAGACTGGAAGTATACTTTATAATCAGTGGACTCTTTTATTTTGTTGCTTTAAAAAAAAGTTTTTCTCTTTAATTACCAGTTGTCAACAGTAATAGCCTCAGGCATCCCGGCTCTTATTACATTTCATCCATCCATCCATCCTATCTGTCCGGCCGTCTGCCTTATCATCCCAACAACAATAATTAATCTCCCGTTGAGATTAGGGATTTATTGTACGTGCGTCTTCTCCACTTCTTAAATCGGACATGCAACATCTATTACCTGATTAATTTTTCCTGTGGATCCCAGGGAGAATAACTGTCACCAAATGATCTCAAATCTGCACCTGCTACGGATGATAAGCCGAAATAAAACAGGCTTTTTCAATCACTTGTGGAGTGCTGTGGATTCTCATTTTCTCTGAGGCCATTTTTCTCAACAGGGGCTCCAACACAACAGGGGGCGTTTTCCCTTCTCCTACTCCATGCAATTTTCTCTCTCAACACATCTCTCCCACTCACTATCGACTAGCTCATTGATTCAGCGGCCCCACAGTCTATCTCACTCTCCTAATCTGTCTGAGTCCACCGCTCTACCAGTTTACACTAATCCCTCCATCTTGCAATTTCTTTTCTTTCCACTTTCTCACATCTCTACACTCTCATCTCAGCCATCGGTCCTCTTCCTCCACCTTTATTTTAAATCAGCTCCTCACTCATGTCTTGGGGAATCACTAAGTAATAAGTGGATTCATTACTGTGAGGAATTGTCGGCACAGAGTGGTAAGCAGAGGTTGGTCACTTCAAAATACGGACTGCATTAAAAGTAAATCTACAAAAAAAGAGTAAATCTCATTTAAGTTTAATCAAAGCTATACATCAAAAAGTATTCTGTTGGGCCAATTACTGACAGCACAACACGGCTCAGAAAGGACACTTGCAGCGGTTTCAACCAGATCTTAGACGCTTCATCTCAAAATACATTCACCAGCTCGTATACAGACTAAATACTTCTCCTAACTTCTGTTCAGGGATTTCATACAACTGAAAATTCTTGCTGGATAAGACTTATTGGCTGCAAACTCGCATCCCGAGAACAGCAATGTTTTCAAGGGATACAGCTAATGGCTTTGAGCTAAGCATAGCTGACATTAGCGAGTGTAACCCAGACAGTACGTAGCATATAGCTGGCTGGCTACTGAATCAGGCAAAGTATTCTAAAGTTAAAATAGTAGCATAGAAAAAAAAAAATTCTAGTTATTTTGTTATTAATGGTTTACTTAATTATTTTCCTACTTTTCATATTTACAACATATTCACTTTCACCTGTTGAAGTGCCCGGTGCTTTTATTTAGCTATTTATCTAAACAAAAACTTAAAACCTTCAATGCTGTCTTGTGAAGCCGATGTGGAAGTGTCTTAAAGCTGCATTCTCTCTCCTTACCATCAGAGGGCGACTCCTCTGGTTGTATAGAAGTCTATATAAATGACTCTACTTCTCTCTTGATGTGTTCCCTTAGTAAACATTGTAAACATGAGTTTATGTCTCAATCTCTAATTTCAAGTCTTCTGCAATACAGTATGATGTTCATTTAGTAAATTATGGTCATTTAGAGTCAAACAGACCATAAAGCAGGGGATGCTTTAGGGCGGGGCAACCTCGTGACTCACAAGTCGCTACCACAGGGTTGCTACCACTGTGCACCGAGTCGGCTATCAAGTTTTTTTAGAGCATGTTTTTCATTAACCAAATTGACATTCCAGTTGAACATGAATCATTGATGCACCTTGCTAACCAAGCTAGGGCTACCTTATAATGTAGCATGTGCCTCGCTGCGCCTCGCTGTGCCTCGCTGTGCCTCGCCAGCTCCACCCTCTCGTCCAAAACTGGTCACTTGTGGCTCAAAAAAACAAAGATGGCAACGAACAAAATTACAAACTTGAGGCTTCAAAACCGTAGTCCACAAACCAATGTGTGACGTCACTTTGACTTAGTCCACTGCTTTCACATGCTGCTCTAACCTTTTTGAAAATAGCTGTAAAACAGATTTCTCTAAGACCAATCCGAAGGGAAAGAGTTTTGAAGACTACATTTTAAATCATAGAGGAAACTGAAATACTTGTGTTGGGAACATTTTTCTTTTCCTCTACACACACACACAATATATATATATATATATATATATATATATATATATATATATATATATATATATATATATATATATTTCTCTAACAACTTGTATGATCCTTTTACCTTCTATAATTAGGAAACAGTAAGGAGAATCCATCTGTGAGAATTTTCACTGAATCTTGAATAATAATGTCACACGTTTAGTCCACCAACACCCGCTCCATTGTTTTCTAAATAAACCTGCAGACTGACCGCTCGTCCACTTGTTCGTGTTCTATTGTCTATTGTGTTATGTCAAAGCATCAGCGGGGATACATATTTTTTATGAATCAAATTTTCTCCCTAGATAGTCACATCCCGGCTACTGCACGTTCACTACCTCACATTCAGTGACACATTTATAGTTGAGGCATGTCAAATGATGTAACGTGACACCACTGAATTGTGCTACATTTGAGTTTGAACTGCTTCTTTGTTATGGAGGAACCCTAGTTTAATTTGATTCCCCTCATCTCAGTATCTTTTAACCCAGCTCTCCAACAGAGGAGTCTAATTCTTCAAGACTAGGACAAACTATCCCTCAAAGCTTCGTCAAAAATCAAACCTGAAATGCCATCTGAGATCTCGGCTTTGACGGACGCCTGACTCCATTGGATTGAGAACATAAATCAGGTAATGCGTGGCCTCTCTGCAGTAGCCGTGGCCCTGCGGTTTCATCATCCATTCTGTTCAACATTTAATGCGATCGTCCATCACATGACAGGTGGTGCCTCTGTTAGATTTGAATCAAACCGCTCCTGATGCCCGACCCTCTCCTCACTCACTCAAAATCTTTGTCAAAAGCAGAGCCCGGCAGGGACCAAGATGAACTTAGTCACACAGCTAATTAGCCACGAAAGTGAACAAATGCTCGCTGACGTGTCTCGTCTCATCTGATCCGACAGGGCTCAGCAAAAGAGCACAAGCTTACAGTATAGGATTGAAATATAGTGCACACCTGTAACCACAGAACAGGAATCTCACATTTTGGGGATTGCCAGTGACTCGGCACTTACAGCTTTACCAGGCAACGTTTCCTTTTTGTCAAAAGATAATCCCTGTTTTGATGCAGCCACAGCACACTCAAGATCTCAAAATGTGCTCCCCTCACTGCGATAGCTCAGAACACAAAGCAAAAGTGAAGTACATGATTATTCTAAACAGTGGGAGAGTGGGCTCTCCATCCAGAGCCCTGTGAACTCACCAGCACTAGTTGAACCTCTTCACTGCACCAGACAGTTTATACAGCGTCACATCGTGTGATTTCTGGGGGGATTGAGGTATTCCAGATTAAATAAATAGCTTGTGTACTGCATTCAGTTGTGCAGACGCAGAGAAAACACTTTCATTCAGTATGTAATGTAACTTCAGGTAAAGGTGCAGGTTCAAACATTGTCATCTTAGTATTTTTGAGCATAGAGTGTATATAGAATATGAAGAATCAGAATCAGCTTTATTGGCCATGTCTGTTTACACTCACATGGAATTTGACTCCGGTTACACATAGCTCTCGTTATACATATATACACATTTACAATAGGCAAGATAAATATTTAAAAAAAAGACATTAAAAAGAAAAAGTAGTCCAATTAGTGCAGGTAGTGCAGATGGAGGAGTCTGATTAATTGTTGATCAGGGTGACGGCCAGTGGAAAGAAGCTGTTCCTGTGTCTGGTAGTTTTGGCGTACAGTGCTCTGTAGCGCCCCCAGAGGGGAGGAGGTGAAACAGCTTGTGTCCAGGGTGTGAGGGGTCTGCAGTGATCTTTCCAGCCTGCTTCCTGACTCTGGAGGTGTACAAGTCCAGGATGGAGGGCAGGCTGGAACCAATAGTTCTCTCTGCAGACCTGACTATCCGCTGTAGTCTGCCTCTGTCCTGTTTGGTGGCCGATCCAAACCACACAGTGATGAAAGAACAGAGGACAGACTGGATGATGGCGGAGTAAAACAGGATCAGCAGCTCCTGAGGCAGCAAGTGAACATAGTCATTGTGACATCACCCATTGGTTTTTAGACTGCCGTTTTGAAGCTTTGAGTTTGGCTATTACGCCATCTTGGAATACGGCCGTCACCATTGAACGGAAGTTATCGTATTTGGAATGCAAAGTAGTGACGTAGAGACACCATATACGGGCGACTGTGGCTCAGTGGTTAGCAAATCCGTCCTTCAATCAGAGGATCGGTGGTTCGATTCCCGGCTCCGCTAGTCCATGTCGATGTGTCCTTGAGCAAGACACTTAACCCTCATTGCTCACCGTTGCTGTGTCTACGGTCTACTGTATAGCATGTAAGTAGCATTGGGATAAAAGCGTCAGTTAAATGTAATGTATACAGGTCTGTTAGCGTCATTTTCTCATGGACTTCTTTACAACCAGACTTGTTGCAACCAGGAGTCGCCCTCTGTAGAGAGAAGTTTTAAGTCACTACCACATTGGCTTCACTAGGTTCTTGTTGATGTGGACCAGGGGTGGGCTGGCCATAGGGGATACCCCTGGTAGGCAGGGTTGGGCTGGTAAGTGGGTCAGTCAGGACGCACAACACCGCCGAGGCGAGGTTGGAGGCATCCGACCGAGAAGCACTGCGTAATTGCACATTGCTCTCCACTGTCTCCTTTGCTTTTTTTTCATCAAAGTGGTTAAAATAGCTCCGTGGGTCGGGTCCACACACCCCGTGTGACCTCCCTCCATCCCCGTTATAGTGTAACAGCAGAGAGGGATGGTACCATCCAGATTCTAGCCGATACCAAACACAGATCATAAGACTGACTTCTGACTAGAGCCCATGGAGCTGCCTTTAACTTAGCATCACTGTTAAATGATTTGTTTACTTTATGAATCCTGTTGCGAGAGCAGGAAGTTGGCCCTGACCCCGACTGCCAGGAACCTTGGTGTGACACTTGACATTCAATTCTACCTGACTACCTACATTACCGCAACAACACGTTCCTGTAGGTACATGCGTGCAGAATACGTCCACTTCTCAGGAGAATACGTCCACTTCTCACCCAGAAGGCGGCACAGGTTCTCGTCCAGGCTCTGGTCATCTCGCGCCTAGACTACTGTAACTCCCTCATGGCGGGTCTACCTGCTGGTGCCATCCGACCTTTGCAGCTCATCCAGAATGCAGCAGCTCGACTGGTCTTTAACCTCCCGAAACCGCTCCTCCGCGACCTTCACTGGTTACCGGTGGCCGCCCGCATTCGATTCAAAACATTGGTACTGGCGTACCGTGCTACGAACAGATCTGGTCCAGTCTACATCCAGGACACCCCAGCTCGTGCGCTCCACTCGGCAAGACTTTGTTGAGTGTTTAGCTCCGTCACTGCGAGCTAAACACTCAACAAAGTCTCGACTGTTCTCTGTCCTGGCTCCTCGATGGTGGAATGAGCTCCCCAGTGACATCAGAACAGCAGAAAGTCTCTACATCTTCCATCGCAAATTAAAAACACATCTTTTTCGACTATACCTTGAATAAAGTAAGTAACACTTTAGTAGCACTGGAATGGCTCTTACTGATAGCACCTTGTAGTTGAACTTGTACCTTCTTGATTCTTGTTGTTCTGATTCTTGTTTGTACTCATGGTTGAATGCACTTATAGCAAGTCGCTTTGGATAAAAGCGTCAGCTAAATGTAATGTAATGTAAAGGAAGTGTACGGGGCAGAACCGGGCCAAGCTTCTCCAAGAAGATGACAAACCTTTTAAGGATCACAGGACCATCTCAACTCTAAATCTACTCATTACATTATCTTTGGACCATCATACCGCTCTGCTGCTTTCTTCAGCTTCACTCTTCATCCTGGGCAGCTGACAGGGGTCAATAATAACCACAAAGATATCCTTTCCTTTTTGGTTTACATTTTATTTGACAAGACAATGATCTGTAAAACATATACAATAGGTTTCCCAAAAGGCATACAAAATGATAATCCAACCGCGATAAAACCAAACAAATGAAAGAAAATCGATCAACACAAAATATGATTACATCTCCAGTGTTTTTTTCTTCTTTTTCTTCTAACATTGCCATCATTGACATCAAACCCATTACATGTTTGTGTGTTTACCCCTTTTCATCATTTGTTCAACCTTCAAGACAAGAAGTGGAAAACTGAGTAGCTAAAAATAACATAAAGAAGGCACGTCTGGCTCCGTGATGAAAAGCTCTGATGACAATGGTTGAAAGAGAGAGAACGGTGAGGTGAAGGGGAGGGTGGTTAAAAAAAAAGAAACAGGGGGGAAACGAGGGAGAGGACCAGATTTAGACCGTTATTGAGGACATTCACAGCTTGTGTTTTTGGCATCGGACCCAGAATGTGGGCGAAACGGGGAGACGGGGCAAAGCATCTTGGCCGAAATGCAACCCTGCAGCTACCGCGGATGTAACAGCTACTTTAAAATCCAAAATCTCCCCACTTCTCACCCTCTGATAATTGCTGACTCATGCTTTTTGAGAAAGTACCGGCTGTAAACTGACTTGGAGCTAATATCTCTGAGCAATTCCCATTTTTGTTGGCAGCTCTGTGACGGCACTCCTGGCGATGTCTAGATTCTAATTCTAGATACCTCCGAATGAAGCAGCTCTATTAAATGTATAAGGCTCGGGGTACAACTGAGTGGTGCCCCAAATAAGACGGCAGAGCTGAAACTCAATACTGAACACTTGCTGAGTCAGTGGTCTGTGATGTAATGGGTCCCAATGATTGTCTTTCCCTTTGTGCTCAATCTATTGACAGCAGCCAACACATGAATGTACAGAAAACTAAATATTCGTTCATTTACAGACAAAAAAAGAAAAGAAACATTACATTTAACTCTGCTTTATGACGTTTTTGTTCTATGTCAGGGTCATGAAACATATCATATGTGAGTGTCTGACACAGCGCCATATAAGCAAGTCAGAAAGCCACGCACTTGTCATGATGGTCTGACTCTTCTTGCACAACTGGGAGCTTTTCTCCCATTGGTCCATGCAGCATGCAGACATTCCCTTTAATCCAAATGAACATCTCATTTACACGGCTGGCTCTCATAGACGTCTTTATTTATCCTGCACCCGTGCTGAATTTATACCTCGGATTCGGATTCAGTGAGTATTATAGATAAGAACCAATTAAAGCAACTTAAAAAAAAAAACATTTACCACACCACGAGTCAGTTATGTTACAATAGATAAAATAAAATTGGCAAGACAAATTAGTTTCTCTTTTTAAGATGGATCAAAACTTGAGTATTAGTTAGCATGCAGCAGAACTACCAATTTATAAAAAAAAAAAAAAACTCTCCACCAAAGCTAGCGACGATTGAATATTAACAGAGGATTGTCGTACGTCAGAAAAACGGAAATATTGCATTTTGTGCCAACCTCGCAGATGCAAAAATGTCCCTTTTTTCTTATTGGAATCTTTAGTTGTATGTCTCCATTCGTCTCTCCTGTTAAATCTCTATCTGTCAGCCACCGTTTTCAGTTCTGCAGTATAACCACCACCCGACGATGTGCTTTTTAGGAACCCCATTCTCACTCCCAACAAATCGAATACGGAATCTTGGTCAGTGGTCCTACAGATCAAACTGTAACGCTCCACGTACCCCTAGTACTCTAGTGTCAGTTTTGCTCTTGCAGGGCTGCCTCTAGTGGCCGTAGTAATCAAGACTGGAGTAAAGGAGGAAGTTAAGTGACTTATATGAAGAGTGACGTCAGGGTGTGAAACCCAAGACTTTCACCCAGGAGGCTGCTGTTTGTGTCACATGTGAAACCAAAAGTCAATGTTCACTTACTTTAATTTAAGCAGGTAAGTATGCAATGTATGTATAATATGCAATATGTGTGTAAATATACGGGTTGAAAAATCAATACAAGAGTCTTAGATATGGTATCAATACAAAACTCAGAATCTGACTAAAATTTTGAAGGGAATGTGTCCAAAATGTGTCAAAAACGTCATAAATGGCTCTGATCTTATCTGTGTTTATGACATGGATTTATAAATGTATGAGTGGAAAGAGAGAGGCAGAGACTCAAGCAGGAGTTTAGGATTAGAGAGGAGAGGAATATTGCATCTCTGTGTGCATTGCACTCTGCAGCCGCCAGAGACAATGATCCCATGATGACAGCATTTTCGGATCAGCGCTAAAGAGAAAAAACTGAAAGCCTGTTGAGTCGCCATACAACAAAAAACACCTCCCGTTCTCTCAACCAAAATTGGACTTGTGCTCGGGTGTGCGTGAATGTGACAGATGCACTGAGATGCAGATTTTAAAAACTAAAACAAAACAGCTTTCGTGTTTTTTTTTTTTGACACTCAAAAATGCTTTTACAAATGGGAAACATTATTCCGCAAACAGCCTTGGGAAAAGTGTTTCAACAAGCCACCGATCATGCCATGCAGAGTAATATGAACAAGGAGTAAAATCCACACCATTTCATTTTTTTTCATATATTCAAATAAAACAATTCAGTATTAAGTGACAACCTCAATGTACCCGTGAAAAATAAAATAGTAATATACACTTTGTTTTTTTTGTGTTTTTTTAAACCACTCAATTGGACATTTAACACACTTCCATCCCCTGTACAGAGGCACTGATAACACCTACACTGGTTTGTTTTTTTATGTGTACACATTTCACCAACAATATATTATTCATCAATATTATCAATACTATTTACACTGTTTGTTCATCATTTGGTACCATCTGACATCTATGAAGACCAATTTATTTTGCCAGGCATAGTTGTTGCTCACCTTTTTGCCTCAACTTGACAATTGGCTAAAAATGCAAAATGCATATTTTCTACATATGTAAAATGTTCTGCATATATCAGAGTGTGTGACCATTTTAGTCTGATAAAATGGCTGTAATGGCAGTATTTTTCTAATACGTGCTGAGCATTTTCACACTCTGAAAATACATTCCTCGTAATGGTTTCTCAGCCTTAATAGTGTGATTTATTAGAGGAATACAAACATTGGCGTTTCTTGCACCCTGTGGTGTGTGTGTGCTTTGCTGTAAACTGGGTTTCATCTCCCCAACACACAAAGCCTCACCCAACTCTTGCAATTACAAATCGTGGAATCTTAATCATGTAATGTTGCCAGGTTACGGAGCTTCAAAACAATGTCACTTCCCCTTCGTTAGTGCTAACGAGCAACCCAGAGCTCCAGGGAAAGACGGGCCTTTTTGACAACATAATAAAGTGGGATGTTTCTTTATTGGACTGTAGCCTGGAAAATGGTGGGAAAGGTTGGAATTTTTTTTTTAAGTTATTGTAGGAGTTGATAAAAAACTGAAATACTTTCAAACATCTTGAGTTGTTAATTGAAGCTGCTCAGAGAGCAACATGCTTTGGACTTTCTGGGACCATATTCAGATGGTATGTAATTAAAACCAAACCAACCGTGGAAGATGAGTTCTTTGAACGGATTTAAAAGATAGGTGTTGTTTTTTTACTTCCTCAGTATTGCAAGGCTGTAACAGGAGCCTGCTGTTTAATCCTTAAATAGAGATGTTTAAATCACTTTCCACGGCTGTACATAGAAGACTGGCAGGTTCACATGAAACACTCATGTTTGCTACGTGGGACGTTGTATGTTCATGGCACAAAATGTTGCATATAATATTTCACACTGAATCCTCTTGAAATGATTTACTGTTGTTTGTTTTTTTGGCTGAAATTTGGATTCGCAAGCATCACACAGGCAGAGCGTGGTGTGTTAATAAGCTGAGGGGAGTGTTCCAGTTCACCTACATTGCGACACCTCTCAACCATGTAATTAACATATTGTAAAAGCCCGCCTCATTATATGCAATGCACATGTGATTTCAGTTGCTACCTCTTCAGATATCACAAACTACTGTGTGTGTGTGTGTGTCCTAAACTGCTTTGGAAACTTTGATATTTTGTGTCATATTTTGGCTTTTTCTTAACCATATATTGAAATATGTTTAAATGATTAAACTATGTATGACGCATGCAGGAGTTACAAAGGAAAAGCTTGTTACCCTTACTTACATTGCAGAAATTAAAACACTTCTTTTCAATATGGTTTTATGTGGAGATGCAAAAACATTTTGTCCCAAAAAACAGCCAATAGTTGTGTCTGGTAAAGAAAGATAAACTTGGATGCCAAATGTCATCGTGTGTGGGTTCAAACCTTCTGGCGTGGAAACAAGTGTGTGCGTGCCATTTGCCTTTCATGCAAATTTAGGTGACCTGGAACGTGCCCATACGCCTATGATGCGGTGGCATCGGTTGCCACGACTACACGTACATGGCGGGAGATACGAAGCTCTCGCCGCGGGAGATGTTGGCAGCCGGTTGCTCGTGATTGGACAAATCCAAGTCGTTGCCGCGGTGACCATCGGTGGCGAGTTCATTGACTTTGTCGTATTTGGCCGAGTGATCCAGGACCGGGGGGGCGCCGCCGTTCAGGGCTCCAGTGGTCTCGTCATCCAGGTTCTGCAAGGTGTCACACGTGTTTATGGCCGATACAAACACATCACATCCAGTCACATGACTCCCCTCAATTGACGGAAATACAACTCTTACATAACAGCATAATTATGGGATATTAAGATCTTTAAAGTTACTACAAGGAACTTTCATTTGGTTTTGATTTTGGCAGATCCTGTGAAAAGAAATGGTAATGATTACGAGCACCAGGGTCCCTTTAGAAAACCTAATTTTACTGCAGCAGGGTCCTCTCAGTCCTGGTTCTGGTTCTCCATGCCCCCTTTTCCTCCAGCGGGTACAGCAGCACATCCGGGGTCTCCAGCAGTGTGGTGTCGGCTCCCAGAGAGGAGGAGGAGGAGGAGGAGGAGGAGGAGGAGGAGGAGGAGGAGGAGGAGGAGACAGAGACGACGACGCTACTCCTGCCAGGAGATGCGCTCTCCTCCTCCCGTCGGAGCACCAACTGCAGATCAAGGGTCTCTGCTGGATCTGGGTCTGTCCACGGTGGACTGGTCTCTGCTGGATCTGGGTCTGTCCACAGTGGACTGGTCTCTGCTGGATCTGGGTCTGTCCACGGTGGACTGGTCTCTGCTGGATCTGGGTCTGTCCACGGTGGACTGGTCTCTGCTGGATCTGGGTCTGTCCACGGTGGACTGGTCTCTGCTGGATCTGGGTCTGTCCACACTGACTGGTCTCTGCTGGATCTGGGTCTGTCCACACTGACTGGTCTCTGCTGGATCTGAGTCTTCCATGGTGGACTGGTCTCTGCTGGAGGCCCGCTGGAGTTTGAGCTGAAGGAGTTTCTGGTGAACCTGAATGATATTGTCTGATTTTGCCAGAACCGGACCCGGTGGCACCGACTACATAGAAACAGACAATGTTCTCTCTAATGTTCTGGTTTACGTATGTAGGTCAAATTGCAGCATCAGTAATACATTTAGACTGTTTCATAACCAGTTAAAAGTTCCTGGAAGTAACAATGACTAATGTTGCACAACGATACACTTTTCGACTGTTTTAGTAATTATACCCAGCTTAATATTAATATCATTTGATTGACTGGGACCAAGTACAAACCCCATGACGTCCCTACAACACAGTGTGTTGCTGTCTAAACAGACGTGGAGCCTGCTGTGATAAGAGTGGGGCCCACGTGTCAAATACATGCTTTCGTGTGTGTGTGTGTGTGTTAGTTACCGTGACAGGCTCTCCCCCCGTGGGCTCGTAGTAAACCTCTCCTGGGCTGAGAGGGGCCGTCTCCGTGGCCGTGGGAGGCTCTGATGGCTTGTTCAGCTACGTGCACAGAAACCAGTGTATCAGCCGCGTCATCAGAAAGCAGCATACCATAATGCAGCCCAGAAGATAAGACCTCGAGACAATGCATCAACAATAAGTGCACGCTAACGGGGTGAAGGCACAAGTAAAGACAGTGGAGACTTTGAAAGAAACAAACACACTCTTCCTCCTTCTTGAACTCGGGCAGTGTAAGGCACCGCCGCTCATTAGTTTAGACCCTGCGGCCTTGCGACTAGTTTGCTTTTTTTTGACTTGACTCAAAGGACCCTCTAAGACTGGAGCAAAAAGAGGAATGTGGTCAGCCTTTAACCAAGAATGGACACTCTGAATATTCATTATTCCTACGGGCAGTTTAAAACCAGTGTGTCATGTGTTCAGAGGCCGTGGCCATTATTAAAAATGGTAATGTGAAGCTCCACTACGAGACCAAGCACAACTCTTTTTATTAAATGTACCCACTCACATCCAAAATTAAGGCAAAGAAAATAAACGATACAAGAGCCCAATATGATCAGAATCCGAATACATTATTTCACTGCCCAACAATGATGTAAACAGAGAGGAGACTAGAGCTGAAACAAGTGGTTTTAATAATCACAGATATAACGTTAGACCCTGCACACTATTTTCTCTTATTAGAAGATGAGAATATTATAATGTTGTGGCTTCATTGGGTTACATCACTTCAGACACTGAATTTAAAGCTGCAGGGCAAAGACAAATCGGTTAAATAAATTTGTCTTCAATGTATTACTTTATTTTAATATAACATTTTTCAAAAGCTTTCTGATATGTAATGTATTCTTTATTTTACTTAAAATAAAATGAAATGTAATAATGTAATGAAATGAGAGAACATTTTTTTATTATTAATGAATGTATTATTTATTGCTCCAGTTAAATTTGAAAACTGACAATAAATATTGTTATGATATTATTGAACTTTCTGTATTTAAAATGCAGTCAGTTGTTGATGACATACAACTGTGAGGCTACTTCAATATGTATGAAACGAAAGCAGAGCGCAGGTTAGACATTCCTGTGACGTTCTGGAGTTTTGCATGAGGACGTTCTCTCTAAATGGACCTGCTTAAATACCGCGGACTCCTGACTTCGCGAGTTAATGACAAGTGATGGTTAATTATTTATCTCAAGCGTTTTCCACAGGTGGTGCTCTCTGAGACGCTGCTTGGAGGTCTAATACACTTTTACAGTTGAACCCCTTTGAAAACCCCATTTCAGCTGGCCATTAACAGGCGTTTAGACATCTTTTATACATCTAGACAACATCAAATTGCAGGATTTTTGGTCTCATTGCGTAATAAGCACAGCAATCACAAAAAATTTGATCGAATGATGGAATAACATGAGGAGGGAGAGGAGGAAAGGAGTGCTCTAATGGAGCTCTTTACAAACCAAGCTAATTATTTCGACATACGTAAGCCAACTCAGATCTCCAATCAATAGCCATTAGCCCCATTATGACTGCCCAAATGGAGTGCGCCTGTGTATTTGAGTGTGTAGTTGTCTCTGAGGAATATAATCGCGGTGACAATAAAGATTGATTTGAGTTCACGTTGAGCACTCACCATCTCTGTTGAGCTGCCGGCCTTCACAGGGGGAGGGGGCTTGTGCTTGGGGGGGGCCCTGGTTGGAGAAAAGACAAAGACAATGTAATGCTGTGTTTTTGTTCACAGGTCAGATTTTCCTTTGTGTGAAGAAAAGAAACAGGGAGGCCTTGGAGGGCTATAACACCGTGTTATAAACCAGTCCACATGTTATTAGTCCTTTAATGGCAGAATTTCAAGGAAAATTATATTAAATTAAAGTGACTTGATTTGTCTTAAAGGTTTTTGGCACTTGAACCTGGGAGCAGATTACTTATACTGTCAGATAAATCTGTATAATCTGTTTGAAGATGTCTAAGGCCATTCAATTTGTGATTTTGGATTTAACCTTGAGAATTGAATATGAAAAGAACGAATGATACAAGGATTGTCTGAGCATGGGTGCAGGCGGCTTCACACTGCCAACCTCAGGTCAGGACGAGCTACTTTCCCCCGCTGGGCCGCCTCGTGACATGCACCAAGTCTTAATGGGCAATAGTCCCGGGAAGGGTTACGGTTGAATCAACGATGAAGTGGTAATGAAGACTTACTCTCCGTCATCCTGGCGCTTGCGGATGTAGAAGAAAATGCCGAGAATGATGCAGATGAAGGCCAGGGCGCTGAGGATACCTCCGATGACAGCGCCCGATGACGGGCCCGGAGTGATTTGCCTCTCCTCTTCTGGTATGGGTGAAAAGGAAAACAGAGAGGATTTGTTAGTTTTTTAGTCAGTAATTTGTTTGAATTTCACTTATATTTGTATTTTTACGTAGCCGAGCAACAAAAACGCCACACACGCAGCCACAAGTTTGGTTTTAATGGAATAATTGTAAGCCCCATGAGAAACCACAGCAGGGATGCTGTGCAGGTAATCAATAGTCGTCTCCATGGTGCTGCGTGGAAGCACGGCCACACAAGCATGAAGAATTTAGGAGCTCTCTGCTTTTTGTTGTGCGGCCACAATCACGAATGCCATAATTCTTGGCAATGCGGCTTCATCTGCGTACAGACGGGAGGTTGAACAGCTGGTCCTCTGGTGTGGTCAGAACAACCTGGAGCTGAAGAAGTCCAAAACTGTGGAGATGACAGTGGACTTCAGGAAGAGCCCCCCAACACTACCCCCCCTCACCACACACAACAACACTGTTTCTGCGGTGGAGTCCTTCAGGTTTCTGGGAACCACAATCTCACAGGACCTGAAGCCTCCAACATCAACACCATCCGAAAAAAGGCCCAGCAGAGGCTGTACTTCCTGCGCCAGATCAGGAAGTATAACCTGCCTCAGGAGCTGCTGATCCTGTTTTACTCCGCCATCATCCAGTCTGTCCTCTGTTCTTCCATCACTGTGTGGTTTGGATCGGCCACCAAACAGGACAGAGGCAGACTACAGCGGATAGTCAGGTCTGCAGAGAGAACTATTGGTTCCAGCCTGCCCTCCATCCTGGACTTGTACACCTCCAGAGTCAGGAAGCGGGCTGGAAAGATCACTGCAGACCCCTCACACCCTGGACACAAGCTGTTTCACCTCCTCCCCTCTGGGGGCGCTACAGAGCACTGTACGCCAAAACTACCAGACACAGGAACAGCTTCTTTCCACTGGCCGTCACCCTGATGAACAATTAATCAGACTCCCCATCTGCACTACCTGCACTAATTGGACTACTTTTTCTTTTTAATGTCTTTTAAAAAAATATGTATCTTGCTTATTGTAAATGTGTATATATGTACAATGAGAGCTATGTGTAACCGGAGTCAAATTCCATGTGAGTGTAAACACACATGGCCAATAAAGCTGATTCTGATTCTGATCAGCTGAGCGTCACGCTGACCTCGACCTCTCCCAACAATTAGGAGCCTATTTGTGATTGGCGGAGGGCTTGCGAGGCCTCGAAATTGACGGTAAAAAGTGTCTCACTGCGGCAGCGCTCTTTTATCTGAGACGGCTGACAGCAGCTACACAACACCAACCACCACCACTGATGGTTCCGCACAATCATCGGCTGCAACATGGATTTTGGCAGCAGCAACAAAGGTAAGGTTGAATTATTTCCACAGGTTGTTTGGTCCTCTCTGTCAGGAAAATCATATTTCATCAGCAGCGCCGAAGTAAAAGCACTCCGCCACGTTTGATACAAAGATGATAAAAGGATAACTGCCCCCATGATTTGCACTCGTTTAGCTTTACTACACACATTTTAGCTGGCACGAGTGTGATTATTCACCGGGAATGAAGTTCAGTTTTCGCTGCTGCTGCCAGATACAAACTGCACTGCAATTTTCTGTACATTGTTGAGTCTTTCCTCGATCTGCAGCTTGTTAAACACGTCAGAATGTAATTGAATGCTTTAAAAAAAAACGAAAACATTTGCAACACTTTTGTCTTTATTGTCACAAACAGTGTTTTCCCCCCACTCTGCCAGAAGTGTTATCATCCTCATCCTTCCCCTCCCAACTTCAGGTCAAAGAACTATTAGCAAGGAGGGACCAAAAGAAACAAAAATAAATAAAAAAGGAGACAAAAAACAATAAGGTTTAGCTAGTCACACATCAACTTTTTCACCAAAGAAATAGTCCTTAAATTAATTTAAAAAATATTGAATCTCCATGCATAGCTGCAACAAGTCATTCGTGAAAAAAACTGTGAGGAAGACTGGCTGTGTTTCCTGCTCCCCCTCCTCGCCAGCAGGTGGCGCTCTGTTCCAAGCTTTCACACCAAGAGAGAGAGAGAGAGAAACAGTGACAGACAGATGGAAAGAGAGATGGACAGACGATAGATGGAGAAAGAAAGCACAGAGAAAACAAAGGAGAGATGGAGGGGGAGAGAGGAGGGGAGATAAAGGAGGGGTAGAAAGATTGTGGTGGAGCAGAGGATGACATCGGAAAAGGAGGGGAGGGAAGCAAGGAAGGAAGGGAGGACGGATTCAAGGTGGGGAGAGAAAACAGAAGGAGAATACACAATGATGGCATTGAGAGACAGATGGATGGATGGGGGAGGGGGGGGGGGGAATGACACCGGCATTTGCTCACAGCTGGAGAGACACAAACACACACACACAGATGCACGCCAATGCATTGGCATTCGAGGCTCACTGGATGTGTGCATAAGAGAGGGGGGCACAAGTGTGGAGAACAGGCACCTGATTGGTCAGAGAAAGGGGGAGTGGAGAGTGGAGTGCACCCCAGAAGAGTAAAAAGAGGAGCACCTTTCCTACTCATTACATCCCTGAGCAGGCAGGAAGCGTCCTCATCGAGCACACCTGCTCCTCTCTCTGCAGGCCAGCCAGGTATCACATTGCAAGTGTGTTTGCATCCTCCTGTGTTTATGAGCGCGGCGAATTAAAGCAGAATGGAAATGCCAGCTATCTGAATACACGGCGAAATACAGCTGCGGGAAAAGTTGGGTTACTGATGTGGATATTTTTCTTAAATAATGCCAATTTTAGGACCGGTTTCTGGCAAATGCCAGTCGGTACGAGTGACATGAGCATGGAAGTCCATTAATGACAGAACTTTTGAACCGGCGGCGGGGGTGACACAGCACCAGAGAACGATCCTGGTTTTTGTGAATGCTCAGTTTGCATGTGCAAATGAGTGGGATTATATTTAATAAGATTTACAGCAGACGAGAGGGTTCTTGCCAACAGGTTTCAGAGGGAACAAGATGAAGTGCTCTGAGAAGTAGTAACGAGATGAGGCCCCTCAAGTCAAATCCCTTGGAGTTTACTCTGCTGCTAGTTGGAGTTTCTACGAGTGGTACAACATCTGGCTAAATGTAAGCGCAGCGTGGGGTACAGTGAGCAGAGGAGGCTGCTCGCGCTAGTTACAGCAGTCTTCTTGCACTCAGGACCCCGATGGCCACATGAGTCTTATCGCTCGATCTGAAAACCTTTTCTCGCTTACACACCTGTTAAATACACGCTGTCAAATCTTAACTTGCTGACTAACTGCTGCTCAAATCCGTTATCTTCATTTTCTGGTTTTACAATGAACTCCATCCGTCCAATATTTATCACTGCACAATCATGCACAAACTCCCATACAAAAATGCTGTATCTGCTGTATTATTATTATATAATATATAATATAAGCTGCGACGAAACCTGTAATCTAATGCTCTAGTGTTGCAGGAATGAGTCCTAAAACCAGGATACACGGTCTGTGATTGACACAAGCTGAAGAGATTCTAACATTTTGTTCAAAGATATTAAATATCATCATCATCAAATACCCCTCTGAAGCTTTAACATGTCTTTAAAAAAAGGCGGTTTCTAACAAGTGTTAGAACACCAGCCATCCTTTACAGCCTGGGTGTGTTTACTCGTTTCTTTCCAGCCTCACAAAAATCATAAAAGTGGTTTTCATTTGTGAAGATCATATTGCCGAATAAACCGTACACGTATAATAAACATTTGTTCGCCACAGAGCTCCTTTTATGCAATCCTTGGCTTTTTCTCGAGTGTGACGCTAACTTCTGAGTTGGCCGACAAAGAAAAACTTTGTCCCTGCAGCACTCTGTGTTACAGAAGCAGTATCGGACAATTCTGCACCAGTACCAGTGTTCCTTGGCCAAACACGACATCGTCTAAAGTAATGGCGTGGAGGTTGTGGTGGATAAACACTTGTCTTTTTATCAACGTCACCAAATTCTATACCAAACCCAACGCCATTGATTTCTAACCTAATCTCACCGTAGTTGCCATGTGCAGATATTGTAGAAAGGGACATTTTTGAAAATGTTAGAATTAAACGTAAAAAGATTTTTTTCCCACGTAACCTGAGGTTTGGCAGAATTATCCAATGTAAGCATTCTAGTTTGGTGGCAGGGTTGTACAGAGGAGAACATTAAGTACACCTTTCCCAACTTTGGCGAATGTTTTGCCCATTAACTCAAAGTCTGCTCCACGTCTAGGTGGAAACTGAAACACCTTGAACAACTTTGCCTCCACTGCAGCTTCTTGGCTAAAGTTTCAAATCCCCCACATGGTGGTGAGTCAACCCACCCACTGTCCCGGCTCCACACGTCCTCATCTGTTCTCCCCTGAGAGCTGCACCCTTCACTCCCATTCATCTCCATCCATTACAGTCAATCTTTATCCGAAACACAGCTCGATCTCCTCATCATCGAGTCAGTACTGGCTCCTGCTGGAGTGGGTAAAATATTTATATGAATTATCAAACATTGATATAGTTAAATCAATAGCCCGGGCTTCATTTTGTAGCATTCCTTTTTAGATGTGAAAACGAGTGGGTGGGAACTCGCTGGCGCACACAGACACTACAGCAGAGCTCAGCTCTGTCGCTTCCTGTCCATTTCTCACTCCCTCGCTTGGAAGCAAAACACCCCACATGTAATGCTATTATCCAAGTGACACTCATTGTGAGACATCGCTAACCCATCACATGCAATTCAAATGACATTGAAACAACAGTCCCCTGTCTAAAGCGCTCCGCTGCTCTCTCTTATCAAACGCTCCATTGTGTGGGCTGCATTAGCCATCAGAGAAACACTTCGGGCCCAAGGCCTGCACTTAGCTGGCTCTCCCCGCAGGCAACATGGATGTACAAAACAAACACATTTGGTAAAAAATAACAACTGCAAAACAAAAAACAACACATTGCCACACACACACACACACACACACACACACACACACACACACACACACACACACACACACACACACACACACACACACACACACACACACACACACACACACACACACACACACACACACACACACACACACACACACACACACACACACACACACACACACACACACACACACACACACACACACACACACACACACACACACACACACACACACACACACACACACACACACACACACACACACACACACACACACACACACACACACACACACACACACACACACACGACTAAATGGTTGCTTCTAACGTGCAGGGATCTACATCACAAGTCACCGAGTGGGAAACAAATCAAACCAGAGGCGAGACAATTTGTCAGACTAATTTAGCAGCTTTTAGCAGCTGCGAGTCTCTTGCGGAAGCTGAGGACCAAAACAAATCCAACACTTGAGAGCGGATCACTTGAGCACAATTTTGACATCCAATCGGCGGGCCAAATATTGCTTTTTCCGAATGATAAATTCAGTTGTTAAATCAAGAGAGAAATTCGTGTCAACTGTGTTCAATACTATAGGATCGATAGAAAAAAGGTCTCTGTGCACATTGCGCTGGTGACAGTTTCAGATTGTTCAGTTCTGATTGGTCAAGCCTTGCCAATCGCCGACGGGCCGTCAAGTCGTGCTTCTTTTTAGTTTTTTTGCTCATTGATCCATATTCTCATTTGTGACATTGGCTCTCGTTTTGTGTTCCATACATTCTCTCCGGGCTCGGTGCCACGAGTGTTTAGCGCTGTTTGGCCCACTGAAACGCAGCCGAGGAGATGGATAGACAGACTGCCTGCTTGATTTCAGTGTTTGTAAAAACTTTGGTCCCTTATATCTTGCGACAGGAAGTCACAGTAAGCTCCAGTAAAGAACCAGAGTCGTTTAGGAAATGGTGACCCTGCAGGCTGTAATCAGAACAATAACCGCTGAGATGAGGCTAGAGAAAGAATTGAAAGACTGAGTCTGGTGCTGCTGCTCACCCATCCATAAAATGCCATTTTGATAAGAGAACATTTTTAAACTTTCAGCTCATTGAGTGGCTGCCCCCGACTTTTTAAGGTTGTGTTACCCAAATGCTTTTGACAAAAGATTTCTCTGTGTGCTTAAAGAGAAACCCTGCAGCAGCGTGCCTGAAATGTAGACTGGAGATGCAATTTGACAGCATATTTTACCATCACATTCAGCCACTAACATTTTCAATATGGGTTATGTGTGCATCTTGGTGTCTGTCCACAGCTAATCTTGCATACTGATGCACCAAACTGCATAATGTTTTGGGTAGTCATGACTGCATGCTCAAGGCCCTCTCGTGGTTACACTGACACATACATTCTCAAACAGAGTGAAGAAAGGACAAGAGGATGAGAAAAGGTGGAGCTGAGATGGAGCAGGCGGGAGGAGACGTTTTTGGGCATCGTTAAAACTAAAAGATATGTTGTTGGTTTTAACCATAGACTGTATATAAGAAGCCCATTGGCTTTGGGACTGCAATTATGAAGCATCGAGTTTGACAATTTGGTCGTTGCCATCTTGTTTTTTTGCAACCAGTAAACAGAAGTGACCATATTTGGACTGCAGAGGAGTGACACCATGGTAGAACTCTGTATAAGGCTCTGGTCAATCACAGTAAGCCCGCCCTAAAGCATCCCCAGCTTTATGGTCTGTTTGACTCTAAATGACCATAATTTACTAAATGAACATCATGCTGTATTGAAGAAGACTTTAAACTAGAGATTGAGACATAAACTCATGTTTACAATGTTTACTAAGGGAATACATTAAGAGAGAAGTAGAGTAATTTATATAGACTTCTATACAACCAGAGGAGTCGCCCCCTGGTGGTCAGGAGAGAGAATGCAGCTTTAACACATGAAGCATAGACTTCTATACAACCAGAGGAGTCGCCCCCTGGTGGTCAGGAGAGAGAATGCAGCTTTAACACATGAAGCATATACTTCTATACAACCAGAGGAGTCGCCCCATGGTGGTGAGGAGAGAGAATGCAGCTTTAACACATGAAGCATAGACTTCTATACAACCAGAGGAGTCGCCCCCTGGTGGTCAGTAGAGAGAATGCAGCTTTAACACATGAAGCATAGACTTCTATACAACCAGAGGAGTCGCCCCCTGGTGGTCAGTAGAGAGAATGCAGCTTTAACACATGAAGCATAGACTTCTATACAACCAGAGGAGTCGCCCCCTGGTGGTCAGTAGAGAGAATGCAGCTTTAACACATGAAGCACTGGCTTCACTTTTCTGAACAGGAGGTTGCCGCCTGGTAACAACAGTAAACAGAAGCAATTCCGGTCTCAACTCACAGTTGCCTATACGGTCTGTTGTGGATGTGTGGAGATTCCCCTGGGATGAAGTCAGATTCCAAGCCTGAAATATGTCCCCACTCCGGCCCTGATTGTGGGTTGTGTCCATTCAAACCAACAATATAGTTGCGGCTCTTTCTTTGCCTGAACGCAATGCAATGTTCAAATGGATAATTTATTAATAGCAGCCTCAGAGTTGGAGGGAAGGTGGGAAGCAGCAGAGTAGACGAGAAATGAATGCTGGGATCTGAGAGTCGATGGGAACAGAAATAAGAGGGGGGAGGAAGGAGGGAAGGAGGGAAGGAAGGAAGGAAAACAGAGAAGAGCTTGAAGGTGAAGGAGGGGAGCAAACTGAGCAGGGCTAGTGGTTTGAGAAGGGAGGGATGAGGAGCGATAAACGGGGGGGGGAAGGAGGGGTGAGGAGGAGGAAGGGGGCCAAAGGGAGCATTAGCGGCCTGCGGGAAAAAAAGAGAAGGAGATTTTAAAGGTCTAAACACTCCCGAGGGAGGCCATGAGTGACACTGGAACAACAACTGCCTCTCTCGCTCTCTCAGTGTCTCAAGATCCTTCTTTCACCTCCCCTCTTTTCAGTTTTTCTTTTCTTCTTATTTTTTTCTCCGTAAACCTCCCGATATTTTTTTGCACTCTCTCTCCCGTCATCCTCCTTCGCTGAGTCTCAACCACTTCCTCTTTCTTTCCTTTCATGCCGCTCATGCTCGTCCTTCAACCCTCCATCAGACAACTGCACTCGGTGCTGCTGCACGCCTGCAGTTAAGACACAGTCTCTCAAACGCTTTATTTTGTCTCTCTTTTCACAGCCACTTTGTCGCCTTCTGTTGCAATGTGTTGCTCACTTGTGCCAACATGAAAAATGCCCCTGTTGCTTTGTCCTTCTCTTTACAAAAACACCTATTTTGTCCCGGTGCAACCCCTCCCCCCAACTCTGACTCCCCCCAACTCATTAAGACTCTCGCATTTACAGACTCTGAAAAGACAAATTGACTCTCACAAACCCACAAAGCACACATCCATAAATATGAGCGAGCGGCGTGTGGCCCAGCACTAAAGAGACCACTAAAAGTACTGCAATCAGCGAGCAATTATGATGAATAAAAATGGAATGATTGTAATCTTAGAGACTAAAAGCTTCAGCAAGGCATTTGAAAAAAAGGTTAGAGACAGAGAGAGAGAGAGAGAGAGAGAGAGAGTTAGTGTAAGTAAAAGGTGAGTGGGAGAAAACAGAATGAGAGAGCTCTATGAAGATATGTGTCATTGAATAGTGGGTTTCAGATTCAAGCTGTTTTACTGTCTTTCATTGCAGAACCGCTCAAACTGGATGAAATCAAAAGATTTTTTTTTATAATTTGCCAGTAGCTTTGGATGACTACTAATCTAATTGCAGGATTAATTACAACATCAATAATTGTGAACAATTAAGGTGATTTTGTGATATGTAGAAGTGTTGTTGCAGATTACAACCGACTGAATGTGGTGACATCGTTCAGCTCGCTCAGAGGCCATCCATACCATAATAGCACTACTTGAGGAGCAACGGTAGTCAGACGGCTCTGCACGTGGAAGGCTCTCTATGGAACAGGTGGAAAAGTGGAGCCACTGCTCTCTCTCCTGTCCACCAGGGGGCGACTCCTCTGGTTGTATAGAAGTCTATAGAAATGACTCTACTTATCTCTTGATGTATTCCCTCAGTAAACATTGTAAACATGAGTTTATGCTCTAAAGCAGCATGCTCGGAAATCCAAATATGGTCACTTACGTTCATTGGTTGCAGAAAAAAACAAGATGGCAACTGCCAAAGTATGAACTTGCGGCTTCAAAACAAACCACAAACGTGCACTGCTTATAAACAGTCTCTGCTGAACAGTGTTTGGTTTGTCCGTTCTGGGCTGCTGTAGAGACTTGGTGGTGCAACGAGGGGAATTCCATGAAGAGAATGAAGAGAGAGAGTCCTTGATGATGTGTTTTACATCATTCTGAAAGACTGTAAAGCACTTAATCGCAGTTTGAAACAGCCAGTGTTCAAAGGTCCAATTTCTGTTTCTTTTGTCAGTGGTGAGTTTCCCCTTTCTCTGTGGACAAAAGACGAAACGGGGAGGGCAGGGATTTGCATCGAGCTCCGCTATGACAGAAATTGTTTTAATGATCTAAAAATATCAATGGTAAATGTCAGGGTGTTGGTAGCAGCCCCTTGCTCAAGCTGCATTGATCGGCCAACGGACAAAATCTCCAGGGCTGATTGAAGATTTGAGAGAGGTCTGAAATTTCCTTGGAGTGTTTTCAGAGTCATTTGAAAACTAAAGGGGAAGTGGGCAAAAAGAAGGATCAGGAATCATCAGCCAATCGAAAACGCATTGAATGATGACTCGGCTGACTGGAACAAGTGAGACAGCAGAAGAATAATTTCCATGCAGCTCCACCACTGTGCACTCAGTGTAATTAGCCTTCTGAGACCAGACAAGAGCCATCCAAACCCACGGCTCTTTTGGATACGGAGCAGCCTGGAGGAACAAAATGCAAAAAACACACAACGTTTGCACCTACGTGTGTCACTAATAGGAAGGCAGGTCTCATGGGACCGCTAAATGCACTTTAAATGCAATCCCATTGCGCAGCACTCTCTCTCTCTCTCTCTCTCTCTCACACACACACACACACACACACACGCTCAAGAGCAGCGTGACCTTTTTGAATAAATCTGCCTATCAGTGCTCGCCGTGTTTGTGTGACAGATATCTTTGGATATGCAACACTTCACAGCCTTATCTGTAGCCAGCGTTTCCCCCTTTCATTTACTGACAGCTCTGTGTGCACGAGTCCTTTCTCCCCATATGTCTCTACCCACTTAACAGATTACACACACACACACACACACACACACACACACACACACACACACACACACACACACACACACACACACACACACACACACACACACACAAATTCTGTGCCTTGCTTCCCCAAATAGCATCCAGGGTAGAGGGCTGGGGAGTGAAATGGCATTGCTCCCTAAATGATCCAGAGCAAATGAGTTTATCTCAGAGACAGACAGCCCCCAAACCATTCAGGATCAAACTAGGTCATATACTCAGAGCGCGGGAGAGGGAGAGACTGGAAGAGGAAATAAAGGGAAAAAACACAAATGAGGATGGTGGAAGAAGAATTAGGAGGGATAAAAGGAGGAGTTGAAGAGCGACCCCTGCTGAAATTATCTCGCCTCTCCGGTCTCCTCTCTCCGGTACCCCTGCCTCGTCTCCGCCCTCTGCCTGCGATGCTGACATTTAGAGTTGTCCCCTCTCCAAAAAGTGCTGTCACCTACCTCGTCAAATTACATCAGATCACTTGGAGGAGGGGAGCAAAGCAACATGCTTCAAAGGAGGTTTTTCAACGGGACCAAGAACCGTGCTCGGTCTGAGTTGAAAATCTGCTAAACAACCAACAAGGTGACTCGTGTCTTCGTGGTGGCACTTCAGTAGTTTCAAGGGATTAGGCCGCAGCGTGGGAGCAGTGCAGTTACAGAACCTTGTTGTATTGGCACTGGGAGTAACATATATTTTACAGAAAGTTCAATTCAAGACTATTAAAGACTTCTCTCATGCCACTTCGAATAACATTTAGGACCAATCGAAAAAGGAAGAAAAACAAAAGGCAACATCAATTGGTTGGGGTTAGAGGCAATTTTGCACAAATGTTTATTGTAACATAACAGACGAGGGTAGAACAGATCTGGGGTTAGATGGAGAGTTTTCTTGACAATATTTTGTTTCACATGCTGCATGTGGGATTCCAGTGCCTTCACTCCAACCGTGCCGTGTTTTTAAAGTGTTTGCATAAATTACACAGAGCCTTGTACTGGTTTCAGCCATGGCGCCACATCTTGGTTAAATAGACAATTGTCTTTGAATTTGCACCTCCCCATGACAGCAGACAGTGGCCCTGGTAGGCCTGTTCAGTAACCCATCCACGCCGATCACGACAAAGAGAACACAATGACACAAAAAAAGAACAAAAAGAGGTTAAAAGGTATAAAGTCTGCATCTTACTCCTATGAAGGAGTCTTTTGCATGTCTATGCCCAGGATGGCCATCGTGTCATAATCCACACATGCCGACAGAATGAATGTGAATGTTATTGGTTCAGGGAGTTTTCAATGTCAGAAAAAAGATGAATACAACCCTATCCCATGATGTAGTAGTCTTAAGACTTTTTAAAGACTGATTCAAGACATTTCAATACCAATCAAGGCCTTATTTTTAGATTAAAAAAGGATCTTTTGGCCCCCCAACCACTCTGAGTCTCACAGTAGAATACACATGGCACCTTATTAATTACATTTTGCCAAGAGAACCAGCATCCCTGCATCCCTGTGGCAGAATGCTCTCTGCTCTTGGGTTGGCTGTGAGCCAATTAGCCTGGCAGTTGATCCTAATCAGGTTTTAATATTTGGTGGAAGTTTGTATGATCTTTTCTCCTGTTTAACATATTGCATCTTGTTTGAAATATCTTTAGTTTGTTTATTCTTTATCATCTCTTTCTTCCAGCTTACTTTCTAAGCTGTGAATTTATCAAACCAACACAATGTCGCTTTCAACTCGTCAAATACTGAGGCTTGGTCATTGCCCCTCGGAGTCAAATTGGGACTCTCCATGTGTGGACTGTGGCTCAGTGGTGATCCGGGTCGTCCTTCAATCAGAGGATCAGCGGTTCAATGTCAATGTGTCCTTGGGCAAGACACTTAACCCCAAATTGCTCCCGCAGCTGTGCCTACGAATGTGTGTGTGAATGTTAGCTTCTCCAGATGGGCAGGTGGGACATTAGCTCGTCCCATCAGTGTATGAATGGGTGAACGATGACAAGTCGTGTTAAAGTGCTTTGAGTGGTCGTAAGACTGGATATATACAAGTACAGTCCATTTACCATTCCATTACCATCTTCCCCACGAGCATCAATATCTTGCGTGTCAATATACGCATGTTGCATGCATGTTTTCTTTTGTCTTTCTGTCTTTACAGGAAATGTGTTCTAGGCAATGGGTCAAGGTTAGGGAAAGAGACTTGACTCACGAGTGACGAGACAAAAACGATGACGTTTAGTTTAACAAGGGACATGAACGCCTGACTCCTTGGTGAAAGTCTGTTTGATTGACCCATCCAACCTCCCCTCGCAACCACCCTCAGTCGACTTTTAAATACTACGTCAGTTGATCCGAGAGTCAAAAAATGAAGCCTCGAAGTGTGCCTCGAGGCCCAGTGTGAGACGGCAAGGGCCCAGAATAACCATCAGTACTGTGAGGAGTGAGAGCGGGTCGGTGTAACGAGCCGCAGTGGGTTCTGCCAATTAGTTTAGATTTTAGGAGTGCTGGAGAGTATCGATCGAAAGAAACGAGTGGAGGCTGAAAAGTACAGAGCTGCATGTATTTAAGATAAATGAGAATTAGAGATATTGAATTTCGATGTTAGCAGCTGAAAAGATGCATTATCATTATTACAGCCGACTCGCCCAGGTAGTGCAGGATTAATCTATTGTGGGGGGTTTAAGCATGTGAAAGGCTTATTGGTTCACTTTGTGTTCATTCTAAAGCTGAATCATTTACACAGCTGCAACACCTATATTGGCGCTGGCTCTTAGAAGGGGGATGGCTGGAGTTACTCTTTCAACATTTATTATTTTACTGCTGTTACGAGACATTTTCTTTTCTGACATTGGGCACTATGAACGTAGAAAAAAGCTGAAGAAAAGAAAATCTGATAAAAGATACTGATGCTAGAAAATCAGACTGCAAAAAATACCACTTAAAGAGCTTTTGAGTTGAACAGTTTCTTTTTTAAATTACTTGAGTTTTGATTAACTCATCTAGTCTATCTTTGGGAGCTCTCTCCGTCCTTAATATCAAACCAAAATGATAAGAATATATTAAATTGTAATTAATTACCAAGCATATTGTCCAGCGTGATCTGCCAACAGCGCGGGGTCTCCGCGCAAATTAATTGGCGACTATTAGCGATGTTAAGAAAAAAAGTTGGCAACGCTGGAAGGGTGCAAGTTGCCAAAACTGTCAATGAAGTCCACATAACTTGCTTACGGCTCCAGGTTTGTTTGGACCAAATGAGCAGAGAAGTGGGAAATTTGCGATTTCAAAATGTTGCAGACTTAAATGAAGTTTCTGCCGTTCCTTTCTCCTCCCTGTAAAGCTGATCATGAAGAGATCAGACCCGAGTCACTTGGAATATCTGCGGTTTTGCCAACTGCACATTCATCCACCCCACTTTAGCTTTTTCACTCTGGCGGGTGGAGAGAGAACTCCGAAGTCAATTTGGCTCTGAATGCCAGCTGGCTGAGCAGCACAGTTTAGAGGTTAAGCTACCGGGGTAATACCTGCACCAAAGTGCGAGAATGCAAAAGTGGGTTCTAATATTTGAAGGACTCAGCCGCGCCATGAAAGTTGGAATGGCCTTGAGAGTAGAGCAAAGATCAGTCGTATCAAGCGCTCCCCGGGTTATTTCAAGCGTTTGGAATATATTCAAGTGCAATTTTGCCCAGGGTCTGAAGCCAAGGGAGCACTTTTAATATTCAACCTACTTCACCGCTCGGTACACACACACACACACACACACACACACACACACACTTCAAGCCTCTTCAAACACACTTCACGCCACAACTTCGAGTCCCACAGGCCCAAATCAGGGTCATGTTCTCCTGACAGCCAATCATTACGCCCCTGAATGTGAGGATGTGACTGTGTGTATGCCCCTATCACTGAGACTCAGATCATGTTTATATGCATATATGTGTGTGTGTGTGTGTGTGTGTGTGTGTGTGTGTGTGTGTGTGTGTGTGTGTGCGAGGGAGAAAAATAAACAACAGAGCCAGCCATCGACAGACAATCATCAGTCATTCAGAGAGCTATTTGGACACCTGGGTACCCCCGGCAATGCCATGGCAACAGCAGCTGTCTGTTACCAGGTAACTCTGCATAGGCAATGCGCTCGGGGGTAGGCGGGAGCAGGCGAGGGGCATTAAGGGAGAGGCAGAGGTCGAGAGAGGGGCACACACGCTCACACAGGAGAGGGCGGAAGGTCAAACAACGCAGACAGGTGGCACGAGGACTGGAGGGTTCGCTCGCATCACAATGGAGTCACGCAGGAGGAGCACGAGGAGCAGGAGGAGCACGAGGAGCATAACAACACAATGGAGATGACCTCAAACAACCACATATGCACAGATTAGTTCCATCAATGAGGACTAAGTACACACAATGTTAGCAGACTCACAGCCATTCGCATTTGCGCACACAGTTTGTAACAATTCACCCTCAGACTTACATTAAGGGGAAATGCACAACGCAAAATTAAAAGGAAATGGGCGGATCAGCTGTTAATTATAGCCTTAAATTGCTGCCACTGGTGTATGTAGCACCTTTAACATGACTTACGCTTGTCCAAACCTAGAAAAAGAACGATCATAACGCCAAACAGTCAGTTGCAAGTATCAAAGTATATTAATAACTTAAATTCAATGCAACAAAACGACACATACCATACAAACAATTGAGCACAATTCAAACCCCAACAAGCCCAAAGTCCAAAAATAAAGTTCACTGAGCAAATAAATCCCCCCCAAAGTCGGCAAGCAAAGCTCCGCGACGGGCGGAAACGTGACGAGTCGCCGCGTTCCCCTGCCCCGCGCTACCTCACCGCAGTCTCCTTAGCGGCTGGCCCAGTGATCCGGCTCCAGCGCAGTCTCTCGGGTGTAATCCACGTAATCCCATTCGGTTACCAGATTCCCATACGAAGCAATCGCCAGGTTACGCCGTCCTGAGGCCTCTAATTGCGCTGACCGCTTCGCCGTGCGTGCGCTCCTCCGACGTCGGAATCCTCAAACAAAACAACCCCTCGCGTCACTTCCCCCCAGTCACATTTTATACACAAAGGTCAGATAAAAGTAATAATAACAATAACAGAAGATCCAATTTAAACCGGTGTTCCCTCAGGCTGCCGATAATAACTTAACAGTACGGCAATTAAAGTGTAAAGGAAAATAAACAAACATGTTTTCACCTTCACCTGTGCCGTAAACAGAGACAGACATATGCGATCATTACAAGTTGAGCCGACACACTTCCAGTTATACGCCCCACACTGCTTTACACACTCGAACGCATCTGCGCACACACACTGACTAATCTTCTCACCCTTTTAAGATGGTCTGTCGCATTTAAACTGTCTTGGGACTGGGTATTACACTGATGGCTGTGTGTGTGTGTGTGTGTGTGTGTGTGTGTGTGTGTGTGTGTGATATGTGTTTCCTGAGTTTAAAGTAAGACCGAGGGTGTTTGCATGCACAGTAGAATGTTGGTTATGATCAGGTTATTGGAACATGATTCATGTTTTGCATTTACAAACATCACTCAGGTTTCTGGTGTGTGTGTGTGTGTGTGTGTGTGTGTGTGTGTGTGTGTGTGTGTGTGTGTGTGTATGTGTGTGTGTGGGGGGAAATCTATCTGCTTGTTACATTAGTCATGACATCACTTCTGGGAAGAAAAAAAAACACATCTAAAGTCAAATGAAGGCCTTGCAGAGGTTTTCCGGTACTGGATGCCTGCGTGGAATCAACACAGCTGGATACACTTCAATCACCTCGAGAGAAAACTAATATAGATTTTACCATAACATTTTGTGAGTCATCCCACCACTTATCTGATGATGAAAGGGCCCCGCAGCGTTAAGATGCCGGGCGGTGTCTTTACTTCTCAGAATGTAAAAACACTTTCATCTTTTGTTCTATTTTTGCTAATAAATTAAAACCAGGAATTATGAGGGGCAGGTCTTTTGAATTGTGTGCTCTTGAAGATTGTGTTGATACACAAGTGTGTGTTTATTTCTCATTTCATCGTGTTAAATTAGCGTGTGTGTGTGTGTGTGTGTGTGCAAGACACAGTCAGCGTAGTGTGTTATTCCTGTGTGTGTTTCTCAGCTGCCTTTCCTCCTGAGTGAATATGTTTGAATGACGGTTCACACCTCTGTGTGTGTGTGTTTTGTTTATTGTGTATTTGTGGGTCCTTTCCATCTCTATGATTAAAGTAAGTCAGTGTTTGTGTGTGTGTGTGTGTGTGTGTGTGTTAGCTCCACTTCCTGGGACACTGTTCTCTGCTCGCGGGGAACCGTATGCTTGCTGCCATGCACTGCCACACCGAATTACTCGCGCACACACTCATAATCTCATACACACACACACACACACACACACACACACGCGCATGTGCGAGCACATAGGCAAAACCCGAGGCCCCCACGGCCTCCCTGTCCTTGGAACCCTATCGGTCATTTGTCTCCTCACTGCTGACCTACTCTCTCTCTCTCTCTCTCTCTCTCTCTCTCTCTCTCTCTCTCTCTCTCTCTCTCTCTCTCTCTCTCTCTCTCTCTCTCTCTCTCTCTCTCTCTCTCTCTCTCTCTCTCTCTCTCTCTCTCTCTCTCACACACACACGCGCGAACACACATAGGGCAAAGAGATAACCCAAAAAATGAAGAGGAACAGAAACATTGTGTGCTCAGACATCCACACACAAGGGGGCCCTCGGCCCCGTTGCATTTCAGATTGAGTGTGTCCTCACAAGAGAAAACACAACTTGCAGCAACGCTCCGTACGATGCTGAGCGCTAATGAGCTTGATACTGATAAAGAAAATCAACAGCAGACACGAGCGTGAAGAAGAAGAAGGGTAATTTACTCAAAGACGTTGTGACGGCCCTCTTGCTTTCAGCGGGCCTGCTGTGAGCTTTTACTTTGGCTTGTCTGTGTGTGTCTTGCAGGTCCATAGTAGGCGGAGCTTATCAGTGCAACTGGGAGCATCCGGCCAGTTCAATGTTGAAATTGAAGCCAAAAACACAGAAGTAGTATGACGTCATGCAACCTGTCCTCATACGAAGGTTCGTATGATGTCTCACGCACAGTTACTCTTTGTTTTCATGTGCGTTCCAACAAAGGTCCAGCAAAACGTTATATTTAGGTTGAGGAAAAGATCGTAAACTACTGAGTTAGGTTTAGGAAAAGATCGTGAAATACGTTTAGGAAACGCTGGGTTAAAATAGCTACTTATTAACTAATTATGAAAGTTGTGTGACAAAAACATCAACGTTGACTTCCCAAACGACTAGAGACTCGTTGTTTGAGACCAAATCCCGCCCTGCACGTGCCACACTTCGCCTAGAGAGAATCTCCAGTAGGAGAAGGCGCCGGACACGGACCGTCTCCTGTTGTGTGCGACATGTGCAAGAGAGAAAGTCGACTCACGAGAAAACGTTCTCCTCCTGGCAGTGTAGCTCACATTGAAAGAACTCATTTTCTCATTAGAGCTTCCTGCAAAAAGTGAAATGTTTCCCGCTGCTCGAAGAGGCATCGCACGGTTTGGTTGCCATGCAGCGGCCACCGGTCACAAAAAGAGTCACAAAATCCCAATCAGTGCACATGGACTGAGATAACCATGGCAACAATACTTCTGCTTCCTGCCATGTGACGAGTTAACTCTCACTGGTGAAACAGACTTAATCAGAACCTTTTCATTGATGATAATGAGAATGATTACTTCAAAAAGCTTTGTCGGGAATCCTCTTCTTGTTCAGTGCCAGGAACATTTAATGCGAGAGTGGAGTTGTCGTTCTGAGCTATCAGTGATTTTAATTTAATTCCACATTTTCAAGGACTGAACACTCTCATCGATGGAAAAAAAAACGTACTTTTAAAAGGCTCTATCCACGAGGTAAAGGGACGGCCGCGGTTCTCCCTTTCTTTTGGCTCAAGACCCCTAAAGATAAAGCAACATGAGCCTCTTCCTCACTGATTGAACATTACGTGCACTCATGACAATTACTGTATTTCCCCCTCATTGTATTTGAAAATTGCTTGAGTTTGAAAGCACCGCCTGAATGTAACTCAGTACATTTACTCAAGTACTGTAATTAAGTACAATTGCACAGTACTTTTACTTTCCTTGAGTATTTGAACGTTATGCCACTCCATGGCATTTCACAGAGAAACCTGGTACGTGTTTGACAGTTTTAGACAAAGTTTTGACATGCAAAACATGAGACGCTATTAAATATGATGCTGTGCTTTACTATTAAGTTAAAAAGTACGGAAATGATTGAAAATACGAAAGAATTGGCTTAGTATTAAGAATAACTAAAACAATAACATATCGAGACATCGGTAGTAAATTGAGACCGCTTCATAACCAGTGAAAGGTTGGTTATGAAACGGGGTCAAGACGCCTCGCCTGCCGACGGTTCAACCACAGATTCTGTTATCGTCTTCCGTCTCCACCAAGTTGCTAAAGCGCCATTAAAACAGTGAGGAGCACACAGACAATAAAGTAAAGCACGGAAACACAACGCTAACCCTCAACACAGCAGTCTTGTTTCCCATCTGCAGAGGCAGCGTGAAGCGTCTCAACCTCATCCATTAGTTTTATATCAAGTCATTGCTGCTTACATAAGACTGCCTCATGGCTCTGGGGTTCCCTCCCCAACTCTTTTCATTCAACACATGGAGTATTGAAGGTGATGAAGTGGTTCCGCGTGTTAATTCGATGAAAACATGAGCAACCGTATTGGCAAAATGTTTTTTTCTCTGTTTCCCCTGACGGCAATTATACAGCGGAAAGATATTTCACAGATATTTCCACATCTGGGAAAAATAATGGGAATGTGTCTGTTGATGTGATGCAATGAAATAAGAAATATGATAGATTGTGACTTTGCTGATTATGATGATGTATCTGCGGTGTGGAAATAATATATACCTGGGAGAAACGATTGAATTGAAAGCATTTATTAGGCGCTAATATTTTCCTAATGAACAGATTATCAAAGATTTACACGCCCCCTCTCAGCCCGATTAAAAACTCCTTCCAAGGTGCCGGATCGGGCCAGTCTTCTCCGTTTGAGGTGGTTGCATGAGGCATCTTTATTGTCATTAGTGGGAATAGAGGGATGCAGGAATCCATCCTAAACCCCAGAAATGAGTCAGCATTTTTTGCACTTCTGGTTCTCTTCCACGTTTTTGGTTCAGATGCATGAAACAAGGTCTGTGGTTGACACCAGCTGAGGAGATTTATTTTTATCATTTTGTTCTAAGATACACAATAGGTCAGTAAACACCCCTCTGGTGAAATTAGAAGCATTTTTATGTTTAAAAAAAAAGGCGGTTGATACCAAGTGGCTGAATTTAGCTCAGTTGTGGTGATGTGAAGTCATGTAACCTCGAGGAGTTCCTTTATAGACGAGAGCTTTTTACTCCTGCCGACTGCATTCATGGTTCAAAAATCATTAAAGTGTTGTTTGTGAAGACCATCTGGCCAAACAAAAGGTGTAAGCATCCTGGATGTTTGTTTGCAAGTTTACATTCTGCAATAATCCAAAACTCCCATTGGCCTTTTGTAGAGGACACCAGTGTGACGAGAACTTCCTGGTTAGCCTACAAAAGTACATCATCCCTGCAGCACTCAACTTCCTCTAGATATCTTATGAAAAAGGGACTCCTCATTTTCATGTATTTTCCTCATGCACTCGTTACACATTTCATACTTTTTAAAAATAAACTTCCATCTTCACAGGAAGGTGAAAGGAAAGTTTAGACATAAAACGACTGAGGTAGGTTTGGAAGAGTTTGTGAATTACTCAGTTAGGGTTTAGGAAGAGGATCACGGTTTGAGTCACAATAAATACGGATGTGGTGTTACTGAATCATGGCAGCTTTGTGACAAATACATCAACGTTGACGTCTCGTTCCTCGTGGGGTGCAAACTTGCAAAATTGATTTCATGGGATTTGCATGGGACAGCGCATTCATTTTGGAAGGAACATCTCCGAACGCGGTTCGAGAGCAGCCTCCAATAGGGTCCACGAAAAACATGCACCTGATGTTAATAACTGCTAATGGATCCGCACGTGCACGTGCACAGGGACGGCTGCTACACTGGAACTTAAAACACTGCATTTACAGCTCCGACTCACGGACCAGAGTTTACACTCGCCTTCTTCACGGCGTGCTTTAGAATCCACGGCGTGTTTGTACATGACAGGTGTGTGTGTGTGTGTGTGTGTGTGTGTGTCTGATGCCGCTCTCTTGGCTTTCCGGTGTGTGTTTTGTCTTGCAAGTGATTTGTTGCAGTTCCCGGCAGCCGGCAGTGACTTTTTTCGACCTCAGACAATATCGTCCCTTGACTCTGTGCTCCTGGGTGAACACGCACACATAAAGGAGACACACATTCAAAGGAGACGCGCACATAAAGGAGACGCACACACATAAAGGAGAAGCACACACATAGTGGAGACACACACATGCACTCCCGCTGCAGGGCTAACAGCTAACTTACACTCTCCGGCTCTCAAAGCCAAGGCAACCGTTTTCGCTCATTCCGAACACTTCCTACACACTCATCCATCACTTTGCACCTCCGTTAGACTCCTCGCCTGAAGTCTTTTTCTCCTCTCTCTCTTTCCCCGACCTCATGGCTTCCCTTCATCCCACCCCCTCTTCCTCCTTGAATAGTGCATGGTGTCCTGATGAATCTTTGTCAGTTAAAAATGGACTTCGGACGTCGTGAAATGTCACCTGTAAAATATCTGTCCATCCTCGCGTCCTCGCTGCTGCACCTGGTTGCACTTATATGGCTAATCATGTTGTTGTTTTTTTACTGCCGAGCACTTGTTTTTCCCGTTTGATAAAAGCATGAAAGGCGGCAGCCGTTAACAATAACAATGCAAATCGTCTTGAAAGGGTTCCAGTTTGAGGTGGAAGTGGTTCTTAATTTGTGTTTGTTGCACAGAAAGGCGCGCTCTTTGGCCGAGTGGAAACCTGCAGCAGCACGTGATCGCTTCAAAAGGAAAGAAAAAAGTTGCAGAAGAAGAAGAGTAGCAAAAAGAGATTACCAAAGAGGGATCAGGGCACAAGGCAGAGGAAGGAGGGGGAAGCCTGTGCTCCTCAGCACTCAAAAGAAAGTAAAGTGTTACGCGTGAGCTTTGGAGGGAGAAGGGGAGGAGAAGGGGGAATAGATAAAAAACAAGTGTGTACGAGAGAGAGAGAGAGAGAGAGAGAGAGAGAGAGAGAGAGAGAGAGAGAGAGAGAGAGAGAGAGAGAGAGAGAGAGAGAGAGAGAGAGAGAGAGAGAGAGAGAGAGATCCCTGAGAGCTCTTAAGCCCTCGTTGTGTACTGTGATAAGTGATAGTGTTTGCAGGGTTAACGGCCCAAAGCCGTGGGATGGAGGGACTGCCCCGCGAGCGCACCAGGCACAGTTGTCTTTGTCGAGGGGACCGTGGAGGTATTTTATATCTCCTGTAAAAACATGTTAAGATTGATAACATTGTATGTAATATTATAGCAGTTTATGAGAGGTCTCACCACCATGTATTAGTATATATTTCCAGCTTTGTTGTAGAATTACACGCACACTGATATTCACAGATGATCTGTGTGTGACTGGACACACTGCTTGAACAGGTGTATCTGGTAGACCAGTATGGTCCCAGAACTCTTATCTATAGAGATCTATGTCTTGCATCCATCTCCATATATGGACGGTTTGCATGCCTGTGCTCAGCATCTCTCCCTGAAATGTGAATAACTGACCTCTAGGTTAAAACTTAGGTTTAAACTGGTTAACAGCCATGAATTGATATAAAGATGACAACCATGTATGGTCATAGCCAGGATGACAAACACTGATGCAAATCCAAAATCAACCCTGAGCGGTGACGCCCGAAGTACAACGTCGCGGATCAGCGAATGAAGCTTAGAAAATAGGAAGAAAACGAGCGAGGGAACGTGTAGAAGCCAATTTATGTTTAGCCAGATCACATCGATGTGAGACAGCTGAGATTATTTGATGACGCAATGATGATGTCAGGGGGCGTTAACGCTATATGTAGAGGTCACCTGAGCACAGCAGGTGTGTGTTTTGACAAGAGAGCGGAAGGGCGAACTGTTTTTCAACCGCATTTAGAGAACTCATTAGAAACTGTATTAGCATACCACTGTGACAAAGTGACGTTTTTGATTTAAGATGAGTTGGATCTAATATTCAATAAAAGAACTACGTGACACAAAGAGACGATGCGCGTTGATTTACTGACCGCTCCTACAATTAAGTTGAAAAACAGCCCATCTGAACGCCAGAAAGAACGGCAGTCACAGTGGAAATGGATGGATTAGACCGGAGTCACTGTCGTCTTGGATGGATCCGGACTGCGGCCAGAATCTGATCTCACCGGTACCGTGAGTAAACGAGCGGAAGCGCCGTCTTCCGAAGCGGGTTACGATCAAACATTAAAAGCGACAAAGAAACGAAGGAAATGTTTGGTGAGCAGACAAATAAATCCATAAACTGCCTATAAATTACGAACTCACAGAAACTAAAGGCTGCAGGTATCCGAACGGATATCCGAAGAAGAAAAAAAAGGGAAAAAAAACAAAAAAAAGAAAATAAACCCTGTACAAACGAATATTAAAAGCTGAGAACGAAAATTTAAATAATGGCAGAGGGAGTTGAATCTGGAGTTACCGAAGCCGGTGTTATTGCGAGGGACGCAGCGCAACAAGGGAAAGCGTTCAAATCGCTCTGCGCAACGCGCAGAGGAAAACTCTCACACTGTACACGGAAAATGAATGAAATAAAAACAATGATGAAAGAGGGCACTGAGGTTGACTATGTTAATGAAGGTGCAAATGAATTTCTAAGACTGCTGGATGAATTCAAACGGTGTCATGAAGCGGTTCAGATACTGCTGCCTGAGGATGTGAGAATGAATGAAACTTTGGACTGGTATGAGCCAAAAATGGAGGATTATGATGCTTTCCTGAGCGAGGTGGATCAATGGATAAAATCTCACCTGGACCCACATACTCTTGTGGACGCTGGGGACAGTGTTTCACAGACCGGCTCAAGAAGTTCTAAAAGTTCTAAATCTTCATCTGTGATTTCAGCACGCATGAAGGCGGCTGCAGACAGAGCTGCTCTGAACGTCAGGGCGGAAGCTCTAAAAAAGAAACATGAACTGGAAACGGAAAAACATCAGCTGGGTTTAAAAATGGAATCCCTGGACCTGGAGGCAGATATTGCTGCAGCCGATGCGAGGCTAAAAGTTCTGGAGGAATTTGAAGGAGATGAAGTATCAGAATCTGGAAAAGAAATGGAAGAGCAAATAAATGCATCTGACAAAATAGAAGGAAGCCTAACACAACTGGAGTTTGCACGGATAGGAACCATACCTAAAACACCCTTACAAAAATTGATACACACTCAGTATCAACCACCAACTGGGTCAGAGCAACCTCCAAGGGCCACAGCAAGGCCCCACACACGTAGAGCTGTTGTTTCTAATGGTCCACACAGACGAGGCGAATCCACCCCAAGAGGTGAAATGGCTCAAAGTATTGATCTCACAAATATTATACAAAGACAGACAGACTTGACGGATCTGCTAGTGATACAGCAGAAAGAATCGAAACTCCCGAGAAGGGAGGTGCCGGTGTTTGACGGTGATCCTCTCACTTTCAGGCCATTTATGAAGGCTTTCAAGCACAATATCGAGGATAAGACCAACAGTAACGAGGATCGACTGTACTTTTTGGAACAGTATACTGTCGGACAGCCAAGAGAACTGGTTCAAAGCTGCTTTCACATGAATGCCACAACTGGTTACGAGGAAGCAAAGCGTCTGCTTAAATATCACTTTGGCGACGATTTCAAAATCACATCTGCATACGTTGAAAAGGCCTTAAACTGGAACCAAATACGGACAGATGATGGAAAGGCTCTTCATAGCTACGCCCTCTATTTGAGAGGATGTGGTAATGCAGTCCAGGGCCTTCCATACATGGCAGAGCTGGACTCACCATCTAACATGAAAAGACTTGTTTCCAAACTCCCTTTTAAGCTTCGAGAGAAATGGCGGTCTACTGTATGTGACATCACTGATAGAACACAACAGAGACCTAGATTCCATGACCTTGTTCTGTTTATGGAAAAGCAGGTGAGAATCATTCAAGATCCTGTCTTTGGAGATATCCAGGACCCTGCCGGAATCACAAATGGGAAAATATCCAAAAAGGACTTACCGTATATAAGATCTAGCAGCAAGAAAAGCTTTGTTACAACTGTTGTGCCCAAGATGGAAACCAACAAGAGCGCTAAAGCACGGGAAGGTGCCAACAGGCCAGAGGGCACCCGAACAGCCATGGACGCTTTCGTCAGGCCTTGTGCTTTCTGCAAAGGAGATCATGTGATGGAAACATGTGAAATAATAACAAAATTCCCCCACAAGGAGAAAGTTGAGCTGCTAAAGAAAAATGGACTATGCTTTGCCTGCTTGATTAAAGGTCATATGAGTAAAGAATGCAAGAAACGTCTCACATGTCGTTTCTGTGAGAAGAAACATGCCACTATCCTGCATATAGAGAATTTTAATCCAGGATATATCAAGCCAGCAGCTAAGCAGGATTCAGATACCAGGAGTAATAACATTGCTAAAGTTTCATCGGCAGCACAAATTGCTATGGTGTCATCAGCAGCACAAACGGGGGACAGAACCACAGACTACAAGTTAGCAGTGGTACCAGTAAAGATTAAGACCCATAAAGGCAGCTGTTTGATAGAAACATATGCGTTCCTGGATCCTGGAAGCAATGCTAGCTTTGTCACAGAGAAACTGATGGAACAGTTGTCTGTCAGAGGAAAGAAAACCGAAATCCTACTCCGAACGATGGGTCATGAAAAGCCTGTGAAAACCCATGCGGTAAAGGGACTGGAAGTATGCAGCCTGGAAGGCGACAGCTTCATAGCGCTCCCTGAAGTCTTCACACAAAATGCCATTCCAGTCAGCCAGGAGAACATTCCTACAGAGATGGACATAAAAGGATGGTCCTATCTAAACGAGGTCCACTTAAGACCCATCAATGCTGAAGTGGGCCTATTGATCGGTGTGAATGCACCAAAGGCTATGGAGCCACTGAGAGTGATCAATAGTCAAGGTGAGGGACCCTACGCAGTCCTAACATGCCTAGGTTGGACTATAAATGGACCCCTCTGCAGTACTGCACCTATGGACGAGGACGGTCGACCACGGATAACGTCCAATAGGATATCAGTGGTCAAGCTGGAAGAACTCCTCATACAGCAACACAACCAGGACTTCTCAGAGTTGACCTACAAGGAAAAACAAGAACACTCATTTGAAGACAAGAAATTCTTGCAGGTGATGAACAGCTCAATTAAAAGGAAAGATGGTCACTACGAAATACGACTTCCGTTCCGAAAGGATAACATCAGCCTGCCAAACAACAGGAAGGTGGCGGAACAAAGAACATTAAGTCTTGCCCGCAGATTCCAGAAAGATGAAGCCTTTCGAAAAGATTATAATGGCTTCATGACTGATGTCTTGAGTAAGGGGCATGCAGAAAGAGTGCCAGAGGAACAACTCCTCCGGAAAGATGGAAGACTGTGGTATATCCCGCACCATGGTGTCTACCATAAAAGGAAAAAGACAATACGGGTGGTGTTTGATTGTACCTCTTCCTTCCAAGGAACTTCCCTGAATCGTGAGCTGCTGCAGGGTCCTGACCTTACGAACACATTGATGGGTGTAGTCCTTAGATTCCGACAGGAACCAGTAGCAGTGATGGGGGACATTGAAGGAATGTTCCATCAAGTAAGAATACCTAAAGATGATGTGGACTTCCTTAGATTCCTGTGGTGGCCAGACGGCATCACCAATCAACCGCTAGCAGAGTACCGGATGACGGTGCATCTCTTCGGAGCAGTGTCATCCCCGAGCTGTGCCAATTTCGCACTGAAGCAGACGGCTGATGATAATGAAGGAAAGCATAGCACTGAAGTCCTCAACACCATCCGGCACAACTTTTACGTGGATGACTGCCTCAAATCGGTCCAAAGCGAGAGCCAAGCAATCGGGTTGGTGAAAGAGCTCAGATCAGTATGTACCACAGGTGGATTTAAGATCACCAAATGGACCAGTAACAGCCGTGCAGTTCTTGCCTCTGTCCCAGCTGAAGAGCGAGCAAAAGAGGTTAAGGATCTAGACCTCGACAAAGACAAACTGCCCATAGAAAGAGCTCTTGGCATGCGATGGGACATTGAGTCAGACACATTCTTCTTCTCAATTACCCCGAAGCAACCATCAGTCACCCGCAGAAGCATCTTGTCGGTGTTGAACTCAGTATATGACCCTCTTGGGTTCATTGCACCAGTCATGCTGACCGGGAAAATAATACTGCAGGACCTTTGTAGACTAAACTGTGGATGGGATGAATCGATACCCATGGCCTACACAAATAGATGGAAGGAGTGGCTGAAAGATCTTAACCTGATTTCCAATCTAAGAATCAAGAGATGCTTTAGGCCACCAAATTTTGATGTTACTAGAGCACAGATGCACCATTTCTGTGATGCAAGCGAGCAAGGTTACGGGACAGTCAGCTATCTGAAACTGACCAGTGACAGTGGACTACCTCACATGGCGTTTGTGATGGGGAAGGCAAGAGTAGCACCTTTAAAGGTGGTGACAATTCCAAGGTTGGAGCTTGCCAGTGCAGTCCTTGCTGCGAGGATAGACAGGATGCTGAGGCGAGAGCTCGAGTTAACCCTAGGAGACTCAGTGTTTTGGACTGACAGCACCGCCGTCTTAAAATACATCCAAAATGACTCCAGAAGGTTTCAAACCTACGTGGCTAACAGAGTGTCCACTATTCGGGATCTCACACACAAATCCCAATGGCGCCACATAAAGACTGGACTCAACCCCGCAGACAGTGCATCAAGAGGCATGAAAGCTCATAAGTTTGTTCAAGAAAGACACTGGCTAAGAGGTCCAAATTTCCTGATGCAACCCGAAATAGACTGGCCAGTGAGCCAAGCACCACCCACACTGTCCGACGCTGATCCGGAGGTCAAGAAGGTGGCTGTGACTTTCACAACAAGTGTACTGCAGAATCAAAGTCCCCTGACCCGGTTTATTGAGCACTTCTCATCATGGGACAAACTGATTCGATCGTCAGCCTGGCTCTTAAAAATCAAAAGAACTCTGAGACAATCAAACTTAAAAGAAATTGACCCAACTGGGTCACAGCTGTCTGTTGAGGATTTAGCCAACGCTGAGCAAGCACTCGTGTCCTACGTCCAGCAACGATCCTTCCAAGATGAAGTAACCTGCCTACAAAAGGGATTACCCATAAAGAAAAGCAGCAGGATCTATAAGCTAGATCCCATCCTCCAACATGGAATCCTGAGAGTTGGAGGCAGACTAAGTAAACTGGCAATGCCAGAGGAAACTAAACATCCTGCCATCCTGCCCAAGGACAACCACCTGTCAAAGATACTCCTACGCCATATCCACGCCTTAGCGGGTCATTGTGGAAGAAACAAAATGATTGCAAAACTTAGAACAAAATACTGGATCCTTAGAGCAAATTCGGCTGCGAAAAGGATAACACAGGATTGCGTACTGTGCAGGAGATGGCATGGAGCAGCAATGAACCAAAAAATGTCCGACTTACCTCTACACAGGATAACACCTGACTTGCCACCCTTTACCCATACTGGACTGGACTACTTTGGTCCTATAGAAGTCAAGCGAGCCCGCAGCAAAGTAAAAAGGTATGGAGCCTTGTTTACGTGCCTTGCATGCAGAGCCGTACACCTGGAGATGGCCTACTCAATGGATACAGATTCCTGTATTTCTGCACTCCGACGATTTATCTGCAGACGAGGCCAAGTGAAGGAGATTGTTTCTGACAACGGTACAAATTTTGTCGGTACAGAACGGGAGCTTCGAGAAGCACTTACGCACCTTGACCTCAGCAAGATCCAGCATTCAATGCACACTGAAGGTATCAAATGGACATTCAATCCACCCTATGGTCCTCACCACGGAGGCGTATGGGAGCGGCTTATCCGGATAATCAAAAAGATCCTCTACTCCATCACAAAGGAACAGACCTTGGATGACGAGAGTCTCCAAACAGCTCTATGCGAAGTGGAGGCAATCATGAATGACCGGCCCATCACCGTCTTATCTCAAGATGTGAAAGATCCAGAACCTCTGACACCCAACCACTTGCTTCAAATGAAGCGAATGCCGACTCTCCCACCTGGACTCTTTGACAAAAGAGATACCTATTCCAGAAGAAGATGGAAACAGACCCAATACATAGCTGACCTCTTCTGGAAACGATGGACACGAGAGTACCTCCCACTGCTACAGGAGAGACAGAAATGGAATAAGGTTAAAGAGAATTTAAAGCATGAAGACATAGTGCTGATCATCGATGAAAGCTCACCACGCAACTCCTGGCCCATGGGCAGAATCACGGAAATCTTCGCAGACAAAAAAGGACATGTACGTCGAGTCAAGATCAGAACACAAAGCGGCACCTTAGAAAGGCCAATTACAAAGCTATGCCTTCTACAAACATGAGACGGGTCCCCTTTTCTTATTTGACCCAATAGTACTTTTAGTTGAAGCCCTTTTCCGCCTTTTCTCTTTCTCAAGAACTTGGTTGAACTTTTTGCTGGATTTCCTGAACTGGTTTCGTGAAATGGATTACCAGAACTAAATGGATACATGTTTTGGTTTATTCTTGAAACTCTATGGACACTCAACAATCCTGATTATTGCCACAAAGAAATCTCTGGCTTCCTATGTATGAATGTATGAATGTATAAATAAATGTATGAATAAATGTATGAATTGCCCTGTATCGGTCAATTAGGGGCCGGTGTGTAGAAGCCAATTTATGTTTAGCCAGATCACATCGATGTGAGACAGCTGAGATTATTTGATGACGCAATGATGATGTCAGGGGGCGTTAACGCTATATGTAGAGGTCACCTGAGCACAGCAGGTGTGTGTTTTGACAAGAGAGCGGAAGGGCGAACTGTTTTTCAACCGCATTTAGAGAACTCATTAGAAACTGTATTAGCATACCACTGTGACAAAGTGACGTTTTTGATTTAAGATGAGTTGGATCTAATATTCAATAAAAGAACTACGTGACACAAAGAGACGATGCGCGTTGATTTACTGACCGCTCCTACAGAACGTTTCTTCTTTGTGTGCAAAACCCTTTTCAAAGCCGTGTCAGCTCAACGTGCACTCTCTCACTCTATCGCGCCCTGAGATGGAGGTTTCAGCAAATTACAGCGCTGTCTTTACCTGCGTGAAAACAATGCTCCCTTTGCAGCAATCGTTTACCGGCAGCAGCTGTGGAGTGCTAACCGCAGTGTGAGGAAGCAAAGGGTTAATGGCAGGGTTGTTATTCTTTCACCCTCCTGGGATTAGCTTCGAGCTCACATTTTCAAACTCTATTTAAGGAGAACAGACCAGAAAACGTGCCAGCCATGAGAGCTGATGAGAGTACAAAAAACAATATAAAAAAAGAGGAGCAGGTTTGTTGGCAAAATACTTTAGCACGTATTCTACTCGGCGGTTTCCTGCCTGTCGGTTCCCACTCTGCAGTAATCAATACGAAATTACACACCACAACTTGGAGCCGGAGGAAACACACTGGTGGGAAGCCATCAAAGACATCAAAGACTGGGAGGGAGAAAATTAATAACAGTGAGGGCAATAAAAAAGAAACATTGTAAACCTCTAAAACGTAGCAAACACAAGTGTAAAACACAGAAGGGAGTCAAATTGAGGTATAAAAGAGAGTTTAGCTACAACTGTTGTTTTCCTGTTACTTCCTATCATCGTGTGATCATGGCGATAGCTATCGACTACAGCTGATAACGGGGATTCTGGAGACGTAAACACACCTTCTCCCAACTTCATTAAAACTTCCCACAGCAGTCGTAGCTGAATGTACCTCTGGCCTTGAAATGCCATTATTACAGTCAAAGAACTGGATCAGCTGTTCAGCCGCAGTGGTTTGGGCCACATCTGCCTGATTTCTACTCCTGTGGCTGGGACTACGGCCAACATGTCGCATGTCATTCATTTTGGATTTGGACCAGTTGTTTACAAATTTCTTGTCAGGCGGTCTTTGGTTTATGACCGTGATTAATTCCATATGAGTGAAGAAAATGATGGACAAGTTGGATGATGAGGACCGGCTGTAATGATGAAGGCTGTTGTTGACCAAATGAATCCCATAAGGGACAATAAAGAATGAATAACATAATTATTCATGAATAACATCATGAAATGGGAATAAATACATGTACAATGATTAATTCAATTCAAGGAAGAGAGTACGTTATTCCTCAGAGGTTTTCAGAACAGAGGTGTTAGCAGATACTGTATTTACACAGCGCATATGACAGAGTTAATAATGGCATTACTAATCTAAGCTATGCAAATACATACCTACACTCTGCTGGCATGCACCCAGTGAACAACACAACACGACACACACACACACACACACACACACACACACACACACACACACACACATTGAAAAGAGTTTTTAAAATAGAAATGCAACAAAGGCGAGATACACTAATCACTTCCCCAAGGAAAAAAGCAGAAAGGACAAAATACGCAGGCAGGCAGGCAGGCACGCAAACACACACACACACACACACACACACACACACACACACACACACACACACACACACAGAGCTGTATGCTGTGTTGACACACCAATCAAGACCCAAAAACACAATCCCCAGATAAACAACATGTTTCGGAGGGGGAATGGAAGAACCACTAATGAATAATCAAAGAAAACTAAATTTAACGGTTGGTGGGGTCCAGCCCACCAACCGTACATTTATTTATAAATAAATAAATAAATGTTGGCACTTGGGCGAACTTTTGTGTAATTGAGATAAAAAATGCTCCATTTTCCCAATTGATGGCCATGTAATTATCACGTTACGAGGTATTAGCGATGGCTTGCTTTGGCCACGGAACATTCCCTCCACATGGGAAATAATTCCACTTGTTATTTACAGTGAAAAGTGGGCGGAATGAGAAGCTGGAGATAAAGCACAGAGTCTCTGTGCCGAATTTACTAAATATATGAGGACATAAGTAGAAGGAAATGCACTCCAGTGTTCCTTGTGCATTCAGGCATGATCCCAGTGCAGCTATACTTGACCTCTTCATCTCTGTTGCTTTGGGAGCCATCTCCTTGATTTGGTGCTCTGCTTTGGGTCTATGTGTGTGTCATGTTGAGATAATTAACATCTCTATATTCCATATACAGAACTCTTCCTTTCAACAACGACTGATGCTCCTACTGTCATCACAATTGGGACAAATAAGGCTGCATAATAACGTAATAATGTAACAACCTAATAACGTAATAATGTAACAACATAGTAATGTAGCAGCGTAGTAACGTAACAGCATAATAGCACAACAACATAACAACGCAACAATGCAACAAAACAAAAATAATGCGTAACGAAAAACTATGCAATTAGAGTATATAAATATCGAAACTCACTGAGCAGACTGTCTGTCTAAGCATAATGATGTTACATAACAAGGGTGAGGTCAACGTTCACCTTTGGTTTCACATGGGACGTGAACAGTTGTCTCCTGGGTTAAAGTCCTGCGTTCATTTGACCCATTCTTGTAACCTTCATGGTATCCACACTTGTCATACTTGTTACTCATCAGTTAACATGACTTTGAGTGACGGTAGCTCAATATATTACAGCACATGCTCTGTTCATCACTGGTTGCATTTCAGCACTTAAAGAATACGTCAACACACTTTCCTGGTGACTGGAATGAATACTTAATTGACAACATAAGCTTTAAATGATATATATCATTGTTTTGCCAACATTGAGAGGATAAATAAGTCATTATTTTTGTCAAATTCTTGTAAATAAGTACAATTTGTATTATATTATATTACATTTCATATATTATTATATAAAATACAAAAAAATACAAAATCTGGCTCTTTACTAGCTTGTAGTCCTCTTCCTTTCCTTTGCTGGCACATATCTGGATCATACCTTACCACCGTAGGTCAGTGGGATAGTGTGAAAGCATTGTCTTGTCACCTGCATGCACAACAAACAAAAAGGGGACCCCGTCTGAACATTGCCGTCAGAACATTGCTCCATAGCACTACTAGTGGTCAAAACCTCCTCAGTGTGCCTTTAATGTTGAGAAAAGATCCTCTAAATCAGGGGTGTCAAACTCATTTTCACCGCGGGCCACATCAGCATCATGGTCGCCCTCAAAGGGCCGGTTGTAACTCTAACACTGTATCAATTTAACTACTACCGAACATATTGTTAAATAACTCTTTGTATTGTTTATTCAAGTGTAACAATATTGTACATGCATTTATATATATATATATATATATATATATATATATATATATATATATAAAAACCCACATTACTCTATCAAAGATCAAACTTAAAACAGAAGAAAATAACAAAGACAAAGATCAAACAATCGGTGTTATATTAACTTTGTTCAAAGCTTTTTTTGTCACAGTTGAGAAGGACATAACTAGCCAATAATAACATGCATGTGGTCTGGGGCAGTGGTTCTACTGGTCTGGCTGCACCATCACCCCTGAATGAACCGAGATCCAAAGCGAGGAACATGTTAAACTTCTCAAATTAATTTAATGAAAAGATGGTGCAGTTTGAGCCTGAAATGGTACAGAATCTCACATGCCAACACAAAAAAACTAGTTTGAAATATTCCATTTTACACTCAATTAAAAACCCAAAAGTGCATCTTAAGGACACAAAGTAATACAACACACATAATCATTTTATAACTTCAGCCTTTTTTAACAGACTCAGCAGTGCTTTCATGCACACACATAAAAAAAAGGTCGGGAATGAAGTGAACTATCACAAATAGTGCGTGTGTAAACTCATGCAAGCAAAGTGTGTTGTGAACGCAGCACTGAGGAGTGTGAATAGACGCACTCCGCTGCATTCAAAATTCCCTTCAAAATAAAAGCACAGGGTTTTTATATTGCCAATGCCGCGACCGACTGAAAACGGGTCCGCGACGAACCGAAAACGGATCCGCGACAGACTGAAAACGGGTCCACGGTGGTGATCATGCCTTCCAAGCCGTCGCGGGCCACATAAAATGACGTGGCGGGCCACATCTGGCCCGCGGGCCTTGAGTTTGACACATGTGCTCTAAATGGTTAAACATCTCAGGAAATGGGAGCATGACTAAAGACATTTTCAAACTGTCCCACCTCTCGGTCATCTGATCAGACTGTGTTTCTCTCCATAAATAACAGTTCACCAGATTACATTTAACGCTGATCCCTCACTGTCGAATGTCGGGTCCAAATGTTCTGTTCCAGAAGGAGACACATCGCATTAAGACGGTAATATAATTGCGTGGCGGCCTTTAAAAGAAACAGAGTTAGCATGCTGGTAGGACACAGGATGTGAACTCTCAGCGCATCATTTCGTTCATCCATCTTCCTGCCTTCCCTCCGAGGACTTGTATTTTCTACTGCAGTAGAAAAACGACCGGCTGCTTCCCGCTTCGCTGCTGAACGTGAAGACTGTCAACAACTGTCATTTTTCTGGGGAGAGCAGTGAGGAGACGACCTTAAGAGGTTGTCTCGCCCCCCTCAGGGAAACGTAAACAAGGTTGTTTTTCAGGCCGTTAGAACAAATGATGAGTGCTGTCGTTTTTTCGGTGAGTACAATCTTGCAGAACGCGTAAAGTGCATTTCCACATCGGTTCTGGTTCTTGTCCTCTCATTGTCTATCTCTGCATCTCAATCATATTACCTTTTTTTATCTTCTCAATCCCCCCCCACACACCTCCCTCCATCGTCCTCTCTAACTATTCATCATGCAGAGAGCACAAGCAGGGCCGCTCGGTAATATCTGCATTCCACACCTCTATTGCTCGGCCTCTCTCTGCATCTCGCGCTCTGCTAGTCCAACGCTCGCTAATGTCTGTAAATGAGAGAGAGCAACAGGCTTTATTATGACGGAATGAAAACCAGCACAGTGGAGCAGAGCAGAGCACACACACACACACACACACACACACACACACACACACACACACACACACACACACACACACACACACACACACACACACACACACACACACACACTGACAGAGGTTGGGTGTAAACAGAAGCAGTACATTAGTCATACTTATATTGTAATCAGTTGGGAGTCGCAAAAACACATACCGACCACACAAATGTCATCACACAGTGGGCTCAGAGAGAGGGAACACTGAATATGTAACTAGAATCTGACACATTGAATATATGGCTGGAGAACAAGACAATATGGAACGCTACACTGCACTGAAATATATAAAGAGGATAAAGACGATCAGTTTAGAGCGATGGGAGCACATCGGGAATAAAGTCTAGTGCAGAGCTTGTAAATATGAACAGGAGAGAAAACAGCGAAATTTACGACTAAACCGCTGTAAAGCACCGAACACGACGCACATTGTTCACGCGAGTGGATTACATTAAAAAGTCAATGCAAAGACACAAATGTAAACAGGTAAACACAAATTTGCCTCATTCACGTTATGTTGTATGTTGAAAGCCTATCAACGTTGATGATGTCATGAACCAGCGCTTCTGCTGTGATGTCATGGCCGTAGCCAGTTATTCATTATTTCCCACAAAGTGCATGTCAATTATATGAAACTGCTCGAGAGGGACAGACATCAACAAGACGGCGATCTGGGAAACACATGGGGAACTGGACCCGCTCCCAAAGCGCCCAATGACAAGATCCCTCTTGTTAGTGCCATTTTCTATGTTATGACTTACTCAGATTTAGATAAATATTGTTTTGGTTTATCGTAATGATGATTTATTATGTTATAATTCTGAGTATGTTATGATTGCATAACTGTATTTATAATTTGCATGTTAGTTTAATACATGTCATTTATTGTGTTGTTTGAGACGTAGGAGCTACGTGAGCGAGCGCGCTGACCTATACGTAGGCTCGTGCATGTATTAAGTGTAACACTGTGTTCTGTATGACCTGTGCGGCAGTTGTTCAGTAAAGTCAACGGAGCGAACACACTGTTTTCTACCGTCGTTGTTCAACCCATAAGACACGCGTAGACTCGTTCTTTCCGTTTCAAGAGTGGCTAAATGACTGAAGATGTTTAGAAGTAATTACTGATAAGAAGAAGAGAACTTTAGCCGCTACATTAAGTAGAAAACAGTCGCCGAGGGCGAGAGAGGATCATCCGAAGCCGAGAGAAGACGCGCCGCGCGGGACACGGGTCGGAGGAAGCTAGCGAGCTGATGGAACAGCTAGCTGCAGTGACGACGCCGCGCACCCGACCGGATTTCCAGACGACTTCAACGATGATAGATGAGTAAACAAGGAACAAAACCGAGTGAATGACTAAGCTAAAGCTGCAGACCGTGCCAGTTACGGAGAAATAAGGATAGTTTTGTCATTGTAACCGACGTAGTCAAACAACGTGGCCTAGCCACAGCTAGCCGGCAGCCATACCGGACATTTGAAGAAAGTGCTATTGCTAGCTAGTCATATTAGCTAAGAAGAAGCTCTCCGTAAATTCTGGAAATAAAGACGGCTCTGAAATCTCATCTTTGGAAAGCATCGACGTGCTTTGAGGTTAAGGGACTGTTAACCTGGATTCCAGAAGCTTGCAAGAGCTTGCTATAATAAGAGACTAAGCTAACATTAATAGCCAGCTGAAATGTCTGATGAAGAAACCAAGATGGAGGGCAATGTCAAGCTAGATATAAAAGGAAGGATCAAGTTGATTACAAAGGCCCTAGAAGAGAAGCTTGATAAACAAATGAACATTAGGAAACGTGTATTAGCACGCCTCGTCTCCAAAGCAGAGGAAATAGAAAACCTCATGAAAATTGAGTCCAATGCACTTCTAGTGGAAAAGAATCATCTTAGTGATTACTCAAAATTCCTGAATGAGTTTACTGAAGTAAACGACGCAGTTAGTAATCTGTTATCAGATGATGAAAGGAAAGCTGACCAGCAGTATTGGAGTGAGCCAAACCTTATAAAGTATGAGAACTTTTTGGTTAAATTGGAGCTTTGGATAATTAAAGCGAAACGGCACGCCAATGCCACTAATGAACAGGCTGCAAAGAATGACGCAATGACACAGCTACGTGAGTCTGCCACCGAAGACGTGGATCAAGACGACAGTGCTTCAGCACGCAGTGCATGCAGTAAGCACTCAAAGTCATCCGAAGTGTCGTCTCATGCTTCATCTCTGCGCAGAAACGAAGAAGTTAACCGTGCAGCCCTACTCGCACGCGCAGCTGCACTAAAGAAGAAACAGGCACTGCAGTTGGAAGAAGCACGGTTGAAGGCTCAAATGGAGGAGCTAGATGTCGAAACTGCTATCGCAGAGTCCACAGCAAAGCTACAAGTGCTGGACGAATATGTTAACGAGAACACGGATGATGGTGATGGTATGAATTCCTACTTTGGCAAGAACATGCCTGCGGCAGCAACCATCAAACATCATGCTTCAGATGTCAGACCAAAACTGACCAACAGTGTTCGAGTTATCCAAGACCATGATGCTACTTACAGCCCACCTAGACACACGTCGTATGCGCAAGTAAGTAACGAAAACAACTATAACACAAGTGCAAGTTCCGATGGAAGACAAGTTGAACCAGGCGAGGTGATATTGAACCAGAGGGATATCACAGAGATGTTAGTCACACAACGGAGACTAGCCAACTTACCTCAACGAGAAGTCCCTGTATTCAGTGGCGATCCTTTCGAGTTCCTGCCATTCTTGAGGGCCTTTGAGCACATCATCCACAGTCGCACAGACAATGATGAGGACCGCTTATACTATCTAGAGCAATTCACCAGCGGTGAACCAAGAGAACTCGTGAGAAGCTGCCAGTGCATGAGCGCACAACAAGGCTACAGTGAAGCAAGAAAGCTCTTGACCCATCACTATGGCAATGAGCAGAAAATAGCTGCGGCCTACGTGGACAAGGCAGTCAAATGGCCTCAAATCAAAGCAGAAGAAGCCAAGCCACTTCATAGCTTTTCTATCTTTCTCACTGGATGTAACAATGTCATGAAAGGCATGGAATACCTCGAGGAGATGGACAGCCCGAGCAACCTTCGGATCGTCGTCTCAAAATTGCCCTTCAGACTTCGTGAAAGATGGAGAGTCATAGCCTTCGACATACAGGAAAGGGAAGGAAGAAGAGCAAAGTTCTCAGATCTTGTGACATTCATCAACAGGCAAGCAAGGATAGCTTCAGATCCACTGTTCGGTGATGTCAAAGAGTCTTTCGAAGGAAAAGAAAAGAGCAAGTTAAGCACTAGACCTGCCAAAGGAGGTGGACTGAAAAGAACCACTGGCTTTGCTACAAGTGTTAAGCCAGATGAAGAGAATGCCTCAGAATCCAGACAAGACAAACAGACAAGCAACGCGTTTCAAGAACCATGCCTGTACTGCAACAAAAGACACACCCTGAGCGCATGTAACAAAATAAGAAGTCTGCCAAACAAAGAAAGAATCGAGTTCCTTAAAGATAAAGGACTTTGTTTCGGGTGTCTGACCCAAGGGCACATGGGAAAGGACTGCAAAAGGAGAGCTACATGTGAAATCTGCAGTAAAAAACACCCAAGCCTGCTTCATATCAAAAGGGACGAGAACACCGACCAAGAGAGCACCAGGCCTGGGAAAGGTCAAGGCTCTACCAGCAGACACTCAACACCACGAGAAGATGAGTCAGCCAAGAGTGAAGTCGCAGCAGTCACCGGGGCCGGAGGCAACGACTGTATCCTGTCCATCGTGCCTGTGCGCATCAAATCCAAGAGGAGCAACACGACAATAGAAACGTACGCGTTCATGGACTCAGGAAGTTCTGCTACGTTTTGCTCCGAAAAGTTGATGAGACAGCTTGGCGTCCATGGTAAGAAGACTCAACTGCTACTCCGTACTATGGGCCAGGAGAAGCCTGTGTCCTGCTACGTGCTCTCAGATCTAGAAGTGTGCGGTCTGACAGAGAACAAGTACATAAGCCTGCCAGACGTTTACACCCACACAGACATACCTGTGACGAAGGACAACGTTCCTGTCGAAAAGGACTTGGAAAGATGGCCGTATCTGCAGAAAGAAGTCCAGCTACCACAGATCGACGCAGATGTTGAGATGCTGATCGGAATGAACGCTCACTCTGCGATGGAGCCGTGGAAGATAATCCACAGCAAAGATGACGGGCCTTACGCAGTAAAGACGACCCTTGGTTGGGTGATTAATGGCCCTCTCAAGAAAGGTGACGATTACCACAAGTCAAGACAAGCCAAGCCCCACCACCTTCAAAGGGCTTCAGTCAACAGAATCTCAGTCAGCGATGTGGACAGTATGCTACTGCAGCAATACAATCACGACTTTCCAGAGCAAGCCTGTGAAGAGAAGTCAGAAATGTCACGAGAAGACGTTCAGTTCACGAAGTCTGTGACTGAGACAATCAAGAAAGTCAATGGGCACTACAGCATCAGGATGCCTCTCAGAAACAAGAATGTGGTGATGCCAAACAACAAGTGTGTTGCCGAGCAACGAGCATCAAACCTGAAAAGGAAACTCGCTAAAAACTCCAGCTTCCATGACGACTACAAGACCTTCGTGTCGGACCTGCTGAACAAAGGATACGCAGTGGAAGTTCCCGAAGACGAGCGCAACCGCAACGATGGCAGAGTATGGTACATCCCCCATCACGGCGTGACCCATCCACAAAAGGGAAAGCTGCGGGTTGTTTTCGATTGTGCCGCTTCGTTTCAAGGGAAGTCACTAAACGAGGAACTGTTGCAGGGTCCGGACCTCACTAATGGTCTGGTTGGAGTCCTGACGAGGTTTCGACACAAACCCATCGCGCTTATCTCCGACATCGAAGCGATGTACCATCAAGTGAGAGTCCCTGATGAGGACTCCGATCTTCTACGATTCCTTTGGTGGCCACAGGGTGACCTGAGCCAGCCTCTACGCGAGTACAAGATGGTTGTCCACCTGTTCGGAGCCAAGTCAAGCCCGAGCTGTGCCAACTACGCCTTAAGACGGACTGCAGAGGATGGGAAAGACAGCTCATCACCCGAAGCAGTAACCACAGTCCTAGAGCACTTCTACGTCGATGACTGCTTGGTCTCAACGTCCGATGAAAGGAAGGCTACCACCTTGACCAAGGACCTCATTGCACTTTGTAAGAGTGGAGGATTCCGCTTGACTAAATGGTCAAGCAACAGCCGCGAAGTGTTGTCATCACTTCCCGAACAAGAGAGAGCTAAAGAGATTAAGAATCTAGACCTGGACAGAGATGAACTACCCATGGAAAGGGCTCTTGGAGTGGATTGGTGCATAGAATCAGACTCTTTCAAGTTCAGGATCCATGTGAAGAACATGCCCATCACAAGACGGGGCATCCTCTCGGTTGTAAGCTCAATATACGACCCCCTTGGATTCCTGTCACCTTTCATTCTTATCGCGAAGACCCTCGTCCAGAGTCTCTGTCGAACGAAACTTACCTGGGATGAAGAGATTCCAGAAGACGTGGCGGACAGATGGTTTGCCTGGCTGTCTGATCTGAGCCAGTTCGCCAGCTTTTCTGTCAGAAGGTGCATCAAGCCCGAGGGATTCGGGTCAGTAACGTCAGCACAGCTGCACCATTTCTCCGACGCTAGCGAGAGGGGCTACGGCGTTGTTACTTACATTCGCATTCAGAACAGCCAGGGGCGAGTTCATCGCTCATTCCTTCTAGGAAAATCAAGAGTGACGCCTCTGAAACCAGTTACAGTCCCACGCCTCGAGCTCACTGCGGCTACCGTTGCGGTGAAAATGGACAAGCTCATGAAGCGAGAGCTTCGTATGGACCTCAAAGAATCCGTGCTATGGACAGATAGCACCACCGTTCTTCGGTATATCGACAACGACAACGCTCGTTTTAAAACATTTGTTGCAAACAGAGTGTCAATAATCAGAGAGAACACAAGGCCATCACAGTGGAAGTATGTCAACACAGCTTCTAACCCAGCTGATCACGCCTCAAGAGGAATGAAGGCAGAGCACTTCATGAAATGTCAGAGCTGGATTGAAGGTCCCGACTTCCTAGCCAAGAGTGAGTCTCACTGGCCAGTCCTGTCAGAGTTCTCAAGAGAAATAAGTGAAGATGACACCGAGGTTAAGCGTACGACCAACTTGAACGTCATCAAGACCGTCGACTCAAGCACAGACCCTCTCTTCAAGCTGATTCATCACTACTCCAACTGGCATAGTCTGAAGAAGGCGGTCGCCTGGATGTTGAGGCTGAAGGAGCTGCTTCGAAGTCTGTGCAAAACGAGGAAAACATTTGAGTCTCAAGCTCAGTCGTCAGAAAGTCAAGATGTGAAAATCAAGACAGTTGAGAGTCACATGCAGAAATGGAGATCTAACCTGAAAGGAGATCATCTAACTGTCAAAGACATCAGAAAAGCAGAAACTGCTATCATTCGCTTTAGCCAAAGTCAAACCTTTCGTGAAGAGCTTTGCACACTGCAGAAAGGCGGACAGATCAAGAGAAGCAGTTCCATCGTGAAGCTGGATCCTTTCCTCCAAGATGGGGTTCTCCGGGTTGGTGGAAGGTTGCACCAAGCAGCTTTGCCAGAACACACAAAGCATCCAGCCATCCTGGCCAAGGATCAGCACATCACGACCCTGATCATCAGGAATGCTCATAAAGAAACTGGACATGGAGGGAGAAACCACACCTTTGCTCGGCTGAGACAAAGGGTCTGGATCTGCAGAGGCAACACAGCCGTGAGAAATGTGCTCTCAAAGTGTGTGAAATGTCGGAAAGGTCAAGCTACTGTGAGTAAGCAGAAGATGGCGAATCTACCACCTGATCGTCTACTGCCTGACTATCCACCGTTCACCAACGTCGGTGTAGACTATTTCGGCCCCTTCGAGGCAAGGCGTGGACGCGTGCAAGTCAAGCGTTATGGAGTCTTGTTCACTTGTCTTACAGTCAGAGCAGTCCACTTAGAAATTGCACACTCTCTTGACACCGACTCCTGTATAAACGCAATGAGACGTTTTATAGCCAGAAGAGGGCAAGTGGAGATTATGAGATCCGATAATGGAACAAACCTGGTAGCTACAGAACATGAAATCCGCCAGGCGATGAAAGAATGGAACAAGTCCCAGATCTCAGAGGCTCTGCTGCAAAGAGGAGTCACTTGGATTTTCAACCCACCTGCGGGGTCGCACCACGGTGGTATCTGGGAGCGACAGATAAGAACAGTCCGGAAGGTACTTACCAACCTTTTGAAGCTTCAGACACTCGACGATGAATGTCTGCAAACGGTGATGTGTGAAGTAGAAGCAGTGATCAACAGCAGACCCCTTACCAAATCGTCTGATGATGTGGACGATCTTGAGCCACTGACACCGAATCACCTTCTCCTTCTCAAGGGAAAACCAGCACTTCCCCCAGGCATGTTTCAGAAGGAGGATCTATACTCCAAACGAAGATGGAGGCAAGTGCAGTATATCTCTGACATCTTCTGGAAGCGTTGGACCAGAGAATACTTGCCACTCCTACAAGAAAGGCAGAAGTGGCTGGAGAAAAGGAGAAATGTAAAAGAGGGAGACGTCGTACTCATTGTGGACGAGAGGGCACCAAGAGGGTCCTGGTTAATGGGAAGAGTGGAGAAGACAATCCCCGACTCCTTAGGGTTCGTCCGTCGGGTCCTTGTCAAAACGAAGACCAACACCTTGGAGAGACCCATCGACAAGTTGTGTCTCCTACTTGAGATGGAAGAATCTCATGGACAATAAAGGGCATTATTGTTATTTAGGACTTTATTATTTTCTATAATTGTCTATGTTATATGCCTTACTTAAATTTGTCTAGGCTGTTTATGTTGGATTAGACCTAGTAAAGGAATACAGAATGTGGATTTAGATATAGAAAATGTCTCTTTGTTTAGTTAGTATGTAATTGTCATTCCCATAATGAGCAATTAGGGGCCGGAAATGTTAGTGCCATTTTCTATGTTATGACTTACTCAGATTTAGATAAATATTGTTTTGGTTTATCGTAATGATGATTTATTATGTTATAATTCTGAGTATGTTATGATTGCATAACTGTATTTATAATTTGCATGTTAGTTTAATACATGTCATTTATTGTGTTGTTTGAGACGTAGGAGCTACGTGAGCGAGCGCGCTGACCTATACGTAGGCTCGTGCATGTATTAAGTGTAACACTGTGTTCTGTATGACCTGTGCGGCAGTTGTTCAGTAAAGTCAACGGAGCGAACACACTGTTTTCTACCGTCGTTGTTCAACCCATAAGACACGCGTAGACTCGTTCTTTCCGTTTCAAGAGTGGCTAAATGACTGAAGATGTTTAGAAGTAATTACTGATAAGAAGAAGAGAACTTTAGCCGCTACACCTCTAAAGCGTTTGAACAGCCAAGGCAAAGCTCATTTTTTAACTTGCTTAGGTGACATCACTCAGAGGCGGTTTGCCGCGGTGGAAGGAGAGCAGGTCCCGCCTCAAGGCGCTGGCAGCTCGTGCTGCAGGAGGCAGATTGTAATTAGCTCTTCAACTCCAGAAGACAACACTTAGCACGTCGACAGCCTCGGCTGCTCGAAGGAGCGAGGGAGCGGCACGACTCCCATGCTTTCAGTTATGCAAATGACCCATTGTGTTCAGGTGCAGCAGGAACTGAAGAGGCTTTAGGAGAATCCAGCCCCGTGTGTGTGTGTGTGTGTGTGTGTGTTCCCCAAATGCAGCTACCAGCTTGTTTGATGTTTTGTTGACCAGTTGCATTGCATCAAAGTTGTTATTAATGAGCGGCTTGATTAGCCCCTGAGGGCTTTGAGCCACATTCTTGTGTGTGTGTGTGTGTGTGTGTGTGTGTGTGCGTGCGTGTGTTCAAGGACTGTATGATGTTAATGGGGGTAATAATGCAGACTCTAATTGTTATGGTGGCTAACCTAGCATGAAAGGAGGCCTCTTCTCTGATATAAATACATCCCCAACGACACACACACGCATATGCACACGCGCACACACACACACACACACACACACACACACACACACACACACACACACACACACACACACACACACACACACACGCTGTATTCATTTGACCTGTAGCCCTCTGGACAGAATGTTAGTATAGTTTAGGGTTAAGAAGGGCTGAAAATGCCTTTTTGACTCAGCTTATATTAGTAGTTCATGTAGTTCAAAAATATATATGCTTATGTAATGTAGCGTGCTGGGTAAGCCTTTGTAATGGAGGCAACATATACTGATCCAGTAGGGAGTCGGGGCAGTACCTGGATCAGACCCCCTGCTTCTAGGGTTCACACTGGCTGATTTTGAGCTAACTGTAGACATACCCTGCATCTTCCATGTGATCGCCAAGCCCTCGGGGCAGCTCTACTCCTTCGTCCTCTCGTATTGGACATGTAGAACAGACTGGACTCACTATCGCCCCTCCAGGTACCAGTGGTATTACAGGACGGGCCGGAGCTAGCTGGTTAGTGTGCTCATTTCTCATCCACACTGTAACCTCTTCACATTCTGTGGATTATTTGAATGTCTTATTACTAAAATCTAATCTTGAACCACAACTTGGCTAAAGTTATAATATTAAATAATACTATTTTCCGATGCAGTTTTTTTGTTTGAATAAAAACCCTTCCCTCTCTAGTGATCCAACAATGGGACACTGAGACGAACGGACTAAAAGCAACACAAAGAGAATTTAAAATTAGCTGCAGTGGCTTCAAAGGCTTGTTTTCACACCAGTGATGTCAGTTTAAATTGCGACATATGTGCCTATATTTTCATAATTGATCAATATTGAAAATACAAGTCCAATTGTTTAACGATTATGTGAAACAAAGCAGCAGCTGCTTCCACCGGCTCTCATTAGCCCAGCGAGAGCTGCTAAGTGCTGGTTAACAACAATAAGCCATTGCCACGTTCATTGAGGCATTAGTGGTATTATACAATTACAAGCGAGACCGTACACATCGGCGGCCTCACTCATCGCGTTAGCCGAGCACGGCGAGCACGTGGCGGCGGAGGTTTCTACGGGAAACGCGGCGCTGTCGATTCCGAGAAACGTGAGCACTGATTATACCAGTAGGAAGACTGAGGCGCCCAATTTTCTCTGTGGGGGGTCTCTTTTGTTTGCTTTAATTACACGTACAGATATCACGGCTAATTTGACAATGATACATGTTTGGAACGGTTTGACACCTTTAATGTGAGATCCGCAGCTGGGAGGAGCAGATTCAACCAAAGCCTCTGCGGGAGGTTTGTTGCGTTGTTGTTGTGATCTACATATGTGGCGTTAATGTATCGCTGGGCGACAGCCGGCAGGTGTTTTTGCGCATGCATGAACACAACAAGGTAAACATACCGCGGGTAACAACACGCAGGCTTTAATGATAAAAAACACACAAAACCTGTGAATCTGAGCCGAAGCAAATACAAGCACACCTATATGAAAACCAGCAGGTCTGCATTAGTTTCAGTTGACACATAAGGACACACAGACACACACACACACACACACACACCCACCCACCCACCCACACACACACACACACACACACACACACACACACACACACACACACACACACACACACACACACACACACACACACACACACACACACACACACACACACACACACACACACACACACACACACGCACACACACACTCCATGCAATGCAGGTGGTTCATTAACATAATAAAAGGGCGTGGTGTCAATGGGACTAATGTATGCTGACTTCTCCTCTGGTCACCTTCACCTTGCTGACAGAAGGAGTCCAGGAAGGTTAGAGGTCTGTGCGCGCGCGAGAGTGTGTGTGTGTATGTGTGTGTATGCGCATGAGAGAGAGAGAGAGAAAGAGAGAGAGAGAGAGAGAGAGGGGAATGCTGATTCTTTAACAGAAAGACCGTGTCAAATAAATGGTGTTATGCTCTCCTTTCACTCTTCATGACATTTACGTCCCAGCTGGTGTTTGCGAGCATTTCTCGGGGGCAGATGTTTGTTTGTGTGTGTGTGTGTGTGTGTGTGTGCTGGTGAAAGTTATAGTGTGCACGTGTGTGGGCATGAGTTTTGTCCTCGCACTGTCCTAAAGGTGAAAGTCGCTCATGCAGCTTCTGCTGTCGCAACTCTCAACCAGCAAGACACGCAGAAACACACACACACACACACACACACACACGTTAGTGTTAGAGATGTCTATATGCATTCATACGGACAGAAAAGGAAGCCATGCGAACACCAACAGCCAATATGTGAAGGCTAAATATTCACACAGACACACGTTAATGTGAAGCATTCCACTGACAAGCCCCGGAGAGTTGGCTGTTTTCTGAGAAGCCTGTCAAACTGTCTTTACCTGTTTTTCTCTGGAGGCACAGGACGTGATAACAAACACGCACACACACACACACACACACACACACACACACACACACACACACACACACACACACACACACACACACACACAACAGGAGGATATATGCATGGCAAACAAGCACAGACAGAGACACATTCTCAGGAAGCCAGTCATCATGTAAAACACGCTGAAGGCATGTGCGGTACACCACTTGTTGGTGAAACAGCACACATTGATTTTCTGTTTGAGACGTACACACTGGTATGCTCATGTACAATAAAACTGTCACAGGTATGAGGAACACAAACACTGCCTCCTTAAAAAGACTACGTTCCCATGTGTTCTCAATTATGTTTTGAGGGCAAACAGTTTTGAAACAAAAATTGTAACAAAATCACTTGGTTAGGTTCAGTAAAAACACAATTTGTCTTAAAATAAGTCTGTTTGTTGCATTATTTATGTTAAGGATGTAATTATAAAACTCAATGTTGACGTGTGGTTTCATACATGACGCAAACAGCGGTCTCCTGAGTGAACGTCCTATGAAATGAAACTTTGACTTGTATGATGCTCCCATCCACTATGACCTTAAGGTAACGTAATCTGAGAGAAAATACATTTCTTGGAAGGTAATTGACGAGGCAGTTTTGTTGTACGGGCACGTAATGTTTAGAAGATCACAAATGCAAAGAGATTTTCTTCTCTCACGCACAACCCTGCGCTGCCATCTTTGTGAGGACACTCATTGACATCAGGCATTCCCCAGCCCCTCCCCTTTACCTTAGTCATCACAACTATACGGCTTACCCAGCCTTAACCCTATAACCCTGACCCTTAAAACCAAGCCTGAAGCCTCAAACAACCCTTTGAAGGAGTGAGAACCGGACTAAATGTGCACATTCCCCCAGAATGTCCTCACTCTGAAAAACCTAACACACACACAAAAAGCACACACAGAAAACACACACAGAGACAGATGGTGACCTCAGGCTTCACAGGCAGCAGCTGCATTTCAAGCAGGTAATGCTGCCAATGGCCATTGCAGAAATTAGAGGGGAGAAAACACAACAACGAAACACAACACGCGCGTAGACACACACACGCACACAGGCACAAACACACACGCACGCACGCATGATCTTCAGGATAAAGTTTCGTTCACAGAGCAAACCCCCGGCACCACGCCACGCCTCAGGTGCACCATGTACTATATTATCATCACATGCGGCACACACACACATACACACATATACACACATATACACACATATACACACACACACACACACACACACAGTGGAAAAAGGTGGCCAAGCATGGCACAAAGTGGTCCTGGAAGATCCATCCGGCTGACTCGCCTCATAGAAATGGAGCTGCTGAGGCAGCAGTGCGAACTGTAAAGAGAGCCCTCCAGAATGTAGGTGGCAATGGAGTCTTCACATGGGGGGAATTCCAGACATTTGTGTATATGGCAGCCAACCTGGCCAACGAGAGGCCTATAGATGCGAGAGCACAAGTCCAAGAGAATTGTGTGGAGTATATTACTCCAAACTCTCTCCTGCTGGGGCGAGCAAGCCTGAGAGGAGACCCAGGAGACTTCCAGTTCGAGGGTTACCCCTACAAAAGGCTGAGAGTAATCCAGTCGGAGGTGAATAAATTCTGGAAGAAATGGTGTCAATTGGCAGGCCCGAACCTCTTCGTCAGAAGCAAATGGCACACAAGGGAGAGGAATGCTGCAGTAGGAGATGTTGTTTGGCTTGCGGATCAGAATGCCTTAAGAAGTCAGTTCAAATTAGGCAGAGTGCTCAGTGTGTGTCCTGACGAGAAAGGAGTTGTGAGAGACGTCAGAATCAGGACGTTCCCCAGCTATCCGGTCATGATCAAGAAGCCATGCTATGAAGAACACAGCAGGAGTACGCCAGCAACGAAGAAGCTTTCCAACAAAATCCCTGCAACGATCTTACACAGAGACGTTAGGCGTCTTGTTGTGTTGATTCCAGTGGAGGAGCAATGAAGAGAAGATCCGGTACACTCCAAAGAAGTTTGACATGACCTCCTTGGGTTCTGGAACCAGGAGCTCAAGTGGGAGGTGTGCTGTCAGATTGCAAATGGACAGAGACTTTTGTTTTGAAAAAGAGACTTTTATTTTGGAAAAGGGAGTTGAGACTTTCCGGTCTTCAGACCAGAAATCAGGAAGTGAAGAGTTTTGTTTGAAGCACATGCAGTGAGAGGCGGTGAAGCACTTGTTGTGAGTTGCTGTTGAAAATTGATGAATTGGGGAAGGACTTTACTTGCTGGGCATTTCCAGGGATGCTACTGGTAAGATAATGATTTGATGTCGATATTTGTCAACTGTTTAATGTTAAATGCAAATGTTGATGGGGAAATTGCTAGAGTTAATGTAGTTAATTTCTAAATGCCTTGCACTCATGTTAGTTCATCTAACACTGTGAATGTTGCTTGCTGAAGTTAATGTAAGGTCAAGGAGAACTTTATATTTGTTTGTATATTTGTTAACAGTTTAAAGTAATTGTTGTGTTTTTTGTATATTGTTTCTCTTTTCTTGTAAAGGTTTTCAACCTAACTAAATGGCTGACTAAATGGAAAACTTCTTATAATTTGCTTAAATAAATCAAAGAAAGAAGATAAAAGAAGAAGTTGTTTGAGTTGATTCCATCTAACCCTGTTTATGGCTAAGGCCTCTTTCAAGTTTGGGCAGAAGTAAAGGAAAACCCTTGAGAACTTGACACACACACAGACAATGACATCAGGTAACATCTGACATATTCACCCTTGTGTCAAGCACAGCATTCCCCACCGGCAAAATGTTTGATTCATGAGCAGAGATGTTTCAGATCCTGATTTCTTTTTTTTTTTTTTTGCGATCAAATGTTTTTATTTTTATTATTTAGCATAATCACCCAGGATGGCGGAACACCAACACATGGTGCCCTTTCAAATTACAAACAATATGCTGAGACAAAAGGAGTCTCTCAGAACCATGAAAAAAGAGAGGAAACTGATTTCTTTTTTTTATGTGTTTACATCAATAAATCATTACAACACTAATATTTGTCTAATTACTGTAAAATATGTTGGCCAATGAAAAGCTCAGCTGCTCCTATCACCAACACAAATGCCATTGCTTCCTCTTCGAAGACAATCACAGCTTTATTCCACTTCCTATTGTTTACTGCTGTTTGTCCTTCACATATCTCATCACAACACACTTATCCATGCCATCTTGTTTTTCTTGCTTTTCAGAGCAACTATAGAGGCGTTGGGGCAGACTGTTGTTTGTGATAGAAAAACAGCAGGCATCATGGGAAATCTAGTGTTCATTTTGTAGAACAGGAAAGTGTGTAGCACCTTTACCAGGAAATCTGATTTCTCCTGTGAGGTCAACAAAGACCGGATGCTTTGCGCCACATGTATTACACTTATATGTGATAGAAAACATGTTTCACTCATTATGTTGTTTCTCTAAATTATCTAAATTTTCAGACTTTTTAAATCTTATTCACATTCCTAATGAGAATGTGACGAGGAAATCAATACCACTCTCATATCGTACACTGCAACCAGCAGTCGGTTAGCTTAACTTAGCATTAAGACTCTTTTATGAGGATTAAACAAGCGGAACACACAGCTAATTACTAAGCTTTAGATTTAGTTACCTCTAGACAGAACCGTTTCCCCCTGTTCCCAGTCTTTGTGCTAAGCTAAGCTAACCGGCTGCTGGCTGTAGCTTCATATTTACTAGGGATGCAACAATACCACTTTTTACAAACCGATACGAGTACGAGTATTTTTATTTGTGTACTTGCCGATACCGAGTACCGATACTTCTTAGATTTGGTCTCCATGAAAGTGCAATTAATTTGGAGGCAGATTTTATTTTATCGTCTGCAGATTATGTCAAGCCTATAGTACAAAATTAACAGAAGGCTATCCCAAGCTTTAAACTTCTCGTGGAAGTCCCTCTAATGTCGGACCATAAAACGCCCCGTGTCCGGGTTCATAATGTAAGCGATAATATTAGGGATCGAGCAATTATATAGGAAGCTGTGTTGCAAGTTATGTTTCCGGTGCTTTTATTGTGGAGGGAGAAACGGAAAGGAAAAGAGGAGTGGAATTGTGGGATATACGTGTGTGAAGGAGATAAAAAAGTGGTTCAAGTTACCCTGGAGCGTGTTTTCATTTTATTAGAATTACAAATATAGACACACAACAGACACTCGGCTACAATAATATCATCCGTAGCCGCACAACAGCGTCTGAATGAGGCCGCTGCCAGCGCTACTTCTGGCGAACCAGCAACAGTTTGATTCAAACCGGCGGAACGGCAGTAATTTTCCGTCGCGTTGGGTGTGAACGCACCATTACTCGACACACCTTGCTGCAAGAGAGCGACGAAAGAGCCGTATGCGGCTCTGGATCACGGGTTGCCGACCCCTGCTCTAGACGTTGAAGTCAGGTAGGACAACAAATCTTTTTCTCCACAAAGCGCGACCAGTTTGTTGTAGTGAAATACTGTTGAGTGGTATCGGTTCTTGGTATCGGCAATTGAAACCGAATACGAGTATGAGTATTTTAACGCAGTATCGGCCCCGATACCGATATCGGTATCGGTGCATCCCTAATATTTACCATACCGGACATGGGAGTGGAATCAATCTTCTTATACTCTTGGCAAGAAACCCCCCCAAAAAGTGTTTCCCAAAGTGCATTCATCTCTCACTGACGTCTGACGGGTTGCGGTTACTTATATTGTCGACCCCACCTGGTCTGAAACCCTTCATGTATCTATGTATTCCCTCAGGCACTGAAAGAGGAGCTGGTCACAGCGGCGCATTAGTCAGAACTCCGGGGAACACCAGGGATAGGCCGTCAGTCAACAAAAGCACATTTGGCACTTGATTTGTCTCTAACAACAAATCAAATCCGTCAGCCTCCGCGTGCATCCGACCCGATCTGCAGCTTGCAGTCGGAGAGCGGCTGTGGTTTTGCTGAAGTTAACTGCGAGCAGCCCGCTCACCGCCGCGCTGCATTTACATTCAGCTCCAGCTCCCCGCGCGGCAGATGGCCGCTGTGTTATGTGTGCATCGTGTCAACTGTTGATTGCTACATTTGCATGAATTATTTGACTTTCCGTTCTCCCCGGGAAAAAAAAACTGTTTCTCCTCTTCCCAATGCACAATCTGCTGCGCAGTCATTCTTCTTGGCGGTAGAAACAAACAAACAAAGGCAGAAAGAAATCATCGGAAGCTGCTTTTTTTAAATACAGAAATTACGATATATATACTGGTATAGTGCGTGTAGAAAAAAAGAAGGAAGCCGAAGCTTTCTGCTTCAATCGATGCTACTGATCGTTTCTCTCCGTTCTTTGTGCAAGGCCAAGGCCATCTGACAAAGAGCAGCACTTTGAGCACGATGAGAACACTGTGTGTGTTTGAGGATGTTCTCACAGGCATCTGTCATGAATGTGTCTTACCTTATTGCTATGTGTGTGTGTGTGTGTGTGCGAGAAAGAGAGAGATACTGGTTTAAATGAGTGGGAGAGAAAAAAAAACTCTTTGGTACAAAGTGTCAAATACTCACAAATGTGGGAAGACATTGAGTAGGAGGTAAGTGAGTGAGTGAGTGAGTGAGAGAGTGTGTGTGTGTGTGTGTGTGTAAATGTGGAAAGATGTGTGTGTACTGACAAGGCTTGGTACTATAAGTTGAGGCAGACAGAGGGACGAAGGGAGGAGGAGGAGAGGTGGAGCAGGTGAAGGCATCCAACATCAAACGAAGAGGATCTCTCCATCTCTCTTTGGTCCTGTTTACTGAACAGCCAACCGCTGTTGAAATTCAGGGCTATGTTCAGTTTTAACTAGCTGTGTGTGTGTGTGTGTGTGTGTGTGTGTGTGTGTGTGTGTGTGTGTGTGTGTGTGTGTGTGTGTGTGTGTGTGTGTGTGTGTGTGTGTGTGTGTGTGTGTGTGTGTGTGTGTGTGTGTGTGTGTGTGTGTGTGTATACAAGCATTTCTGAAGTTTTGTGTTGTTTTGAAGTGCGCACACGAACGCATGGACACATGCGCGCGCACACACACACACTTAAGCTTTGGATTCACAGCAGGGTGGAGGGGTAACAGGGGGGTGGGTGGCAGAAGAGAAGTGATAGTTTCAGAGAAGAGAAAATAAATAGGGAAGGCGAGGAGAGGAGGAAGAAGTGTGAAGGAGTTAACACTGATGACGGAGGGAGAGAGTAAAGGAGATAAAAGACGAGAGGAGGGAAAAAGAGGAGAGAGGTGAAGGGAGTTGAAAGAGGAAAGGAAGGTGGTGAGAGGGGATGAGAGGGGAGCAGATGAAAGAAGAGAGCTGAAATAAGAACAGAGAAGAAGAGGGTGGGGGGGGGTGAAATGAATATTAATTGCAGCTTTAGCAATGCCAAGGTTAGGTCTTCCATCCTCCAACTCCAGCTGCCTGTGCTAACGGCGCAGCAGCCCTCGTCCTGTGACGCAACGGAGCGCGGCCGACAGGCATCGTGTTCGTCTCTGTCGTATTATGCAGATAAAAATGTCTTAAAGTGTTGCGACCGAAAAAATAGATTGTTCAAAAAGTGTGAAGCTCTGCAGACATGAGAGGTACTTGTGCATACAGACAGAAATGACCACAAACAATATCCAGTATTATGCAAGAGTGCCACACAATCGAAGAAGTCATCCCCCACAGGCAGATGAGCCTAGTATCCTGCTTGCAGAAAACCACAATGCCTCATGGGAATGGTTTCACATGGGACATGAACAGCTATCACCTGGGTGAAAGTCCTGTGTTTGTTTGAGCCATCCCTTTGAGGACTTTAATGCCTGTTACACCCCTTATTATAACACATAACTTTCAATGTGGTCGCTCAATAGACTGTGCTGATCCTGCTCCATGACTGCTGAATGTGTAAACATGCAACTGTTTGCAGGCGGTGAGGTGGTAGATTGCCAATATTGGGTCTACATGCTGCACCCAAGTGAAAGAAACTGCTGTAATTTACCATTTGAAGTCATTTAGGACAAGGTTTGATCTGTGGATCTTTGTTTTAGGAAGCCTGTTGTATGGTTTAGAAGGACACCTGTCAATCAATGAGTATTTGACAGAACACTTCTCAGCACATATCATTGGTCACAGCACTCCAATCAGGCTTACTGTGTTGCCTCACCACCAAAGTGCCAACCATCACCAATATGAACAGGCTTTTTGGCAAACACAACTTCACAGACGAGACATCTGTGCTGCTTTTGTTTTTTGGTTCCAGTGGAGTTCCAGTTTCACATTATTTTTCTACACTCTGCAGAGAGATGAGGGTGCAAATGGGGAACTGCTCCGGCAGATAGATAGTACTTTTAAGTGACACTGGCATGCTCTCTTCGCTGTGTACCGTGTGCGCACATCAGCAGGGAGCTCGGTTTAATGAATGAGGCTGCATGAAATGCCCAGTCCGCAACCAGATCTGTGTCCATGCACAAACGGAGACGGGAATGCAAGCCAGGAATTCCTGATTGATGTCGCAGCTTTGAGATGGGATCTCCATGTGGCCAACTTGAGTGTCGGGCCGTCCCTTTGTATTTCTTTGGCGAACAAATTAAATCTGTCTGTAATTGTCTGCTCAAACGGTACTAGGGGGGATTAGTTGGGCTTGTGGTGCATGACCCATTGCCCTTAAGTAACTTCGATTGCTGCTTTTCTCTTTCATAAAGTAAAACGGATAATCATGACCTCAAAATTAAGCAACATTTAAAGTATTGATTATGGTTTATTATGGATAAATGAAACATCACAACAACATATCTGTTTGTCATAGAAAGGACGCGTCGGAGTCGCCACAAGTGACCAAAGCAAGGATACTGGCATCTAGATCATTTGAACCATTTTTACCCTCTGCATCTCACGCTAGAGAACAACGTATCCCCGTACAACGGTTATGATATCCTAGGAAAAAGTTCAGAAAGGTCCAGCAACACGTGCTCAATTCCGCCAAATAGATCCCCGAAACGCTCCACACTGCCCCTTCAATCTGGACCTGGACAACACTCTGCACTGGCAAAAATATCAACTTTTTATTAATTTCTTTGAAATCAGACCTGTTTTCCTCCCTTCACCTGTCATCTACTGTGACCCAATTTGTGCTTTGATGTCCTGGAAGAAGGAGAGCCTCCTACTTTATGGATCCCTTCAGTGATACAAAGAGCTGACCCATGTCTGTGCTCCTCACCTCCATCTGGCTCCCTCTCCTCCTTCCTCCTCATCCTCTTCCTCCTTCCTCCTCCTCCTCCTTGCTGTTCTCTTGCTCTTTGGCATTCTCGCCGTCTTTACCATCTGCCATGTATACTGTATGTAAGCATGTGTGTTCGTGTCACTCCCTATTATTATTTATTCAGATTTTTGCATGTAATATACAACAGGAGTATAAATCTGCTGTGTGTTTGCCCCTTCGGGCCCATGTGCATGCCATATAGGAGCACAAGTAAAGGGCTGTTTTGCCCTCATTCTGTCATCCCCCCATCACACGTACACATCAATTTAAATGCAAACAACACACAACATGGACCTCACTGGGAGAAAATGTTAATGGTGTAGCCGCAGAGTAACACCCACTGTCCACACACACGCACACATATCTCACGAGGCTTTTATCGTAGTCGCCTCGTCAGTACCACAACAAGCACACACCTTTTCTCTCCGGCACATAACCATGCACACACACACACACACACACACCTCATGAGGGATGCAGATCCTCAGACTCTCTGCAGAGGCATCCTGATTACAGCAGCGGAGAGGGAGGGAGGGAGAGGGGGATTCGTAAAGCGCTCCATAACTTTTTGTTATTTCATAGGCAGCCTTGGGTGAATGGATTATTCATGGTTGGGGAAAGAGGGAGCAGTGCAGGGAGGTATAGAGAGTGAGGAAAAAGAAAGACAGAAAGAAAGAAAGTCAGAGAAAATAAAAAGAAAGAAAGAAAGAAAGAAAAGAAGGAAAGAAAGAAAAACATTAAGAAAGGAAGAGAGGAAGGTGAAAAAAAGAAAGGCCACAAAGAAAGACAAAGAAAGAAAAGGGAGGGAAGGAAGGGGAGGGAGAGAGAAATAAAGAAACAAAGAAAGAAAGAAAGCAAAAGACTCTGAGAGAAGCCATAATCATTACACCGCTCCAGCTCTCAATCCACAAACGCACACCTCGTCTACACACCTGAATAAACATGATCTACTTTACATCGAATAAATCCATCAAACGCAGAAACATAAATACAGGTGCAACTGCATAAACATGACTCGGCAAAAATACACTGACGCCTCAAACACCTGAGCACACACACACACACACACACACACACACACACACACACACTTACCTTGAATCAGCCTTTATCACTCATCTGTTGAAGAGTGTGTGTTGCTCTGTGACATCGGCGATAAGCAAAAGCACACAAGCGCCATTCACACACAGTTCGTAGACACACACACACACACACGCACATGCAAGAACATTTCAGAACTAAGACAGCCTACTTATCAACGTAATGCATTCAAGTTCCTTCTGGGAAATTCTTTGTGTATTAGGTCTATGGCTTTTATTGTGAAAGGTAAGGATGGATGGAATAGGATCTGGTTTGCACTGTCTTTGTTAAGATGGACAGGACCAATAAAGTGTGGCTTCCTGTTTCACCGCATAATTTGCATTTTGTGTGAAAAATTTGACTATTTATTGGCCTTTACCCAAACCATAAGCGCTACTGGCACAATCCTCACTTAATCCATTTAAACCTAATCCTAACCTCAACCTAATTTAACCTTTAACCAAGTTTTCACCCTACAATGTAATGATGTAATGATTCAGTCCACAAACCAATGGCTGACGTCACAAGGACAACGTCCACTTCATATTGACAGTCTGTAGGCCCACGCACGCACAAACACTGATTGGAGTAATGAAACAAAGGGCAGCAACAGTAATAACATCAGTGTTGCTATTGAGTGCAGGGCCCGGGCAGAATGCCAATGACCTGAAGGTACGGAGGCTGGAGTGAGACAAGACAGAAACACACACCGATTTATTAAAATACGTCCATGAGAACACACAAGGAAACGCATAAATGCATCCATGAACGGGGGAAAGGAAATAAAACGAGAGAGACACAACAGGACATTCACACATGTGCTACACACACACACGCACACGCACACGCACGCACACACACACACACACACACACACACACACACACAGGTCAGTGGTGTAATTCTCTGCTGACAGAGTCAGTGCGACTGGTCTGATCGCTGTAGACAGAGGCGAGCTGACCACTTGTAATTTGTGGTGACCTTTAGCGCGCCGGCTAACCCGATGAAGAGCCCGCAGGCTGGCATCTGCTCGCACTTGAACATACGAGTTCTCAACAGCCTATAGAAAATACAAAAATACCAAAATTAGTGGAGCTCCCTGGAATGAACCACGCGAAGAGGCCAACTGAGTCAAACTCTGGTTCATTTTTCGCAGTAGATCGATGCTGCTGGGGTCAGAGGTTTTATTTTCAGTAGGGTCGACCGTGATTGAAAACCATGTTTACTCACGGTGCTGCAAGGCCTTGTGGGTAAAACGTCCTCTTCTCCACAGGTCTCTGGGAGAGTGTTTAGATCTATTTCAGGATGTAACCAGATCCGTCGCTGGTATGAAAAGACATGAGCTGAGAAACAACAAGAGACGTCACATCTTTGTTTCTTTTCCAGACTGCGTGCTCCTGTTCTTCCCCACATGGTGGTTACGATCTGGACTCAACTCCAGCAAGCAAAAACATGCCACGATAACTGTGATCAAAGGTCTGACGGGAGGTATCACACATTGAGCCTTGAGTCCTTTTGGGTTGAGTTGAGGTCAAGTAACAAGTCTTCAGAAGGTCTGCATTTTGTGACATTCAGACCTCTGTTTGTCACAACATGCGATTGGAGGTAAAAAAGAAAAGTATCCATGAGTTAATCGTGCTGCGTAATCCTTTCAATTCTGTTCCACTTTCAGAGCTTACCGATTGCTTTTCGTTTGTTCGTGGATTGAATCCAATTTCAGTTGTTTAATTTCCATTTAGAATTTTAGTCTTTATTTTTTCTATTTGGCCTTGTTTTGTTTTTCTCTCTTGGTGAAATGCCTTCATAAACCAACATGGTTTTACATTTCACTGCCACACTCATCACTATCATTAGCTTATGAGAGCAAATTCGATACTTTACGAACTTTGCCAAACAAAATGTAACAAATAAATACACAGATATATATGTACTGAATTGTTATTCTTTTAAACAATGGTATCCGACAACTGATCTGCATGTTGCCTATCGAAGCCCGATCCAGCTGTTTGAGTCAGTATCGGGCCAGTATCAGTATCTGCGCCTCTCTACTCAACACCCAAGAAGCTCCCCGTGTCCGGCGTCCGAGCCAGAGAGCAGCATACTCTGCCCATGCCTAGGTTGCTAAATATATCTATCTTTTTATTGGCCATGAACCTTGCATTCACACTTGTATTGTCGTGAAAACTGAAGCATGAAGTGCTGCAGGTCTCGGTTTACGGCCGGGAGATGGAGCAGAGAGCTGCGTGTATCCCAATGAGAGAGCATCTGTTGCATGAGACGTGCAAACACGTCTGATACGCCTGCCTTCAAGACGGGCGGGGCGGCTTTCAGTCAACCAAACATTACAGCAGTGGTCGATGCTGACTCTACTGAGTGCACTGTCCGAGATTTGATTTGTTACTATGGATAACCCACTGGTGAGGTTGTTGGTTTGATCACGGCCACTTCCTGTCCATACGTCAAAACATCCTTAAACATGACACGGAAGTCACATTAGACGGAGGCATCTGTGATGTAATATGGCGACTGTTGCTCAGTGGATAAAAGCGTCAGTGAAATGTAATGTAATAATATGTACTTTCCACTAAACTGAACGTCAACACCTTCACAGTCTGGTTGGAAGTGGACCCACCTCTCCAGGTAAGACTGTGGATCTTTTAGCAGGCTCACGTTGATGAGAACACAAGCGATCTGCGAGGGAGTGACATCAGAGCTGGCCCTCCTCCAGCTCAGCGCACGACCGAGAGACAAATATTACTGCCGAGAGCTCATTAGACAAATAATACACGTCTGATTGACTTAGCGCCGGTTTGAAAATTAACATGCAAATTGAGCATCTCCTCTCACGGAAACATGCGATCAAGCCGAGGGGTCAGAGGTCAAGTGCTTTCCACGGCATCTGTGAGAACGTTTCATGCGAGGGCTCGGTTCAGACGAGGCCCCCGCAGCTTAAGTATAATTGGCATAAATTCTTCACCAGGTTTTTTTATCAACTACTAAAGCCACAGCGCTGTGTCCATTCTGGACAAACGGTGCTGCCAATAGTTCAACATTTGAAAAACACAGACTTTTGTATCCTCAAGGTTATCGCCACTCAGTAAGCAGAGGTTTTTTACAATGTCTCTGACCCTGGAAAGCGACTGACGGCATTTCTATTCATGCCATCAATCACTTTTTAAATGAGGTCAGCTCCTTTTGAAACGCTCCGTGTCACTCCTGAATGAAAGGGCCTTTGCATGACTCACGGCTTTTAAAAAACATAACCCGGAGAGAGTTTCTCTCTCATGCCGCCAATAACAGTCTAATAACAGGAGACAAATTCTTAAATGGAGATCTCTCATTTAGAATTGAGAAGGTCTGGAGAAAACTCCTCGCGCGAAAAGGTCAGAGTGAGTCTTTCTTCTTCTGTGGAGTGGAAAAGCACACGGGCAAAAGATAACAACGCAGACAGAAACCAATCTTGTCAATAACAAAATGTGTTTAAATGTTACAACTTTGCTTCGGCAAATATGTTTTGAAGGAAGATAAATTGATATATGAATTATGTTTGCTCTTAAAGTTTTTTTTCTTCCTTTTTGTACTGAACAGAAGTATCTAATGGTGTCGTTACTGTAGGCTCAAACATCAAAAACATTTGGTTATGATTTAGATGAAAGCTGCCCTAATCAGAGAGATTTCATATTAAAGTTTTACTATGAGGAACTTTTAACTAGTTCTGAAACCGTCTCAGTTTAATAACTGTCCCGATATGACCGGCATAAGTAAACCAGACCGTCAGCAAGAAGATTGTCTATTTCTTTATACTTATTTTAATTATCGGGGAAGGGGGGCCAGCGGGGCAGACTGTCAGACCCCGCTGCAGTAAAATAACTGGTTTTCTTAAGATGTTCTGGTGCTCAGAAGCTTTACTAATTTTCTAATAATAATCACCCTCCTCTTTAGTTTGCCTCTTTAGTGTTTCCGAATCACTTCTAATAACTCATTGTTTGTTTGTTAGTTTTGGAAACTCAGTTTTCATCGGCCTCTTAACCAGCAGTTAGTTTTCATTCATCTCAAGCTCTGATATACCAACTGCACCCAGCACCAAACACCACTCACACAGAGTAAGCAAACCGCTTGAGAACAAAGTCTTGGGCGGCTAAAAAGTCAGATAAGTTCCACAAGAAGTGGTGGAGTCCCAAACAGAGCAACTGTAAAAAGGACAGTAACAAGACTCCAAAGGAATCCTAATGTTGCCTTTATATCGGCTGGAGGTGTAAATAAGTAACCCTTTACAAACACTGTAAACACAACAATATTTAACCAAGCCCATGATGCTTCCCTGCTCTGAGTGGACTAAACACAACCATTCATATGTCAACCATGCCCAGGAACATCTCAGACTCGTATCCAGGAACTCTTTTTGTTGACCAAACTGCACGTTATCACTCCCAAGCCTTCAAATATGCTTTGTCAGGGGCATATGCATCAAATAATGAGGTTTTACGTGGCTGTAGTTATGGTGGGAGTAAAGGAGGAAGTCAGGTGACGTGGTCCAGAGAGTGAGGAGGTCTCTGTGTGACCTAGCTCTGTAAAAAACATTCTCATTTTAACCCAAACCACCATTTTCCTTTCCATACCCTAACCAAGCAGTTTTGCCGCCTTAACCCAACTCAGTCGTTTCCTGTCAACACAGTTTATTTTGAAATGCATCTAACGAGAGGAAACTGACGCCAGAGGGGAACTTCAGTGAAGATGTGTGGATGGTTACATTGTGTGAAAAGTATCTTGAGGAAACGTTCAAAACAAAAGATTGCTATAGAATTTGCCGGGGCGGCAAGAGGTCCATTGTATTCTTTAGACAATATTTCCCCCACAGTGACTGAAGAATACCTGGATATCATGGGGTCACTATTCGTGACGACAGGGAAAAACAAATTACACACAAAAAGCTCCCTGTAAACTGTGATGTGGTCTGGATTATTGGGTTTGAAATTAACAACAAACTGCACGATAACCATACGCCTCTTCTTTAGTAGCCAGGAGCAGATATCGGCGGGAAAACTAATGAAAAAAAAAAGAAACCCAGATACATTCAATATGTTTCCTCATTATTTATTTGAAAATGAAGAAAGCAAATCATAACACAGGCGCCATCTATTTGGTGATGCAAATTAGTTGTATATGAACTGAGTTATCAGGAGACTGGTTGACAGAAACACACACCACTCCAGCACAGAAAAAGACACCATCGAGTCTTTGGACTCAGACGTCTTCATGTGCGCAGACAGATACACACACACACACACACACACACAGTACCGCTGTGAGTCAGTACTCATTGTGTGTGTTTGTGTCTCTCCAATCTACACACAGAGGTGATTTCCCCACAGTCTGCCTCTGATTGGATTTGGTTTAATTCAAATAAACTGAGGCCTTGATTTAAATGGAAAAGCACTATAGCCTATTATGCGGTGCGGTGGAGGACTGTCTCTCTATATCAACTTTGAATTGCATTAAGGCTCTCGCTCAGCCGCTCCCTCTCTCAAGGTGACGCTCTGACAGGCTCACAGTAACAAGAGAGGGTCACATGTCCTTTGACTAAATCCAGAGTGCAACTTAAAGCTAGATGTGCACACATATATACACACACACACACACACACACACACACACACACACACACACACACACACACACACACACATATGATTAAATAAGTGTCAGAGCTGTGACAGGCTATGATAACTTTGGTTACACTGTACACTATTGAGGTTGTGATGGTGACAGTGTAATAAAAGAGTTTTATTGGACGCGGTGTGTTGTGATTTGTGTGCATGTGTGTATGTGTGTGTGTGTGGGGAGGGGAGGGGGGGATAGAGATCCAACAGGTGGGTAATTGTCCCGACGAGACAGAAAGTCCCATTAGCCCCTCTGTCAAAAAGAAAAGTAGCTCAGTCCACGCTAGTTACTGATATAAATCTGTGTGTGCGCAAGCACGCAAGCACGCACTCATGCGGTGGGGTTTTCATCACAACGTCACTTATTTCCTGGAGACTAACCCTAACTATTAAACCAAGTCTTCAACCTAAAATGTAGTGATTTACATCATGTGGATGTGCATTTTGTCACGTATGGAAGGAAAGTCCCCACAATGTGACCGTGTAAACAGATTTATGTCCCCATAACGTCAGCAATACTTGCTCCCCCCTCCACACACACACACACACACACACACACACACACGGCATATTCTGTTGATATAAACATGGGCACAGGCATCCACGCAGTGATACAAGATTGTTTTTCTAATGGAAATGGACTGTATGCCATATTTGCACACACACACACGCCAGCATCTTATAGGCTATTCCCTAATGGAACCACATCCTCTCCAATATACCTCTCTCTTTTTCTCTAACACACACACACACACACACACACACACACACACACACACACACACACACACACACACACACACACACACACACACACACACACACACACACACAGAGCCTATTTCTCTGCTCTCTAATGGAGCCGGACCCCTGAGAATGACAACCAGGCCGCTATGCATCAGTGGCCATTACCCAGAAGGCAGTGCGTCAGGGCCGTGGGGCCGGCCGGCCGCCCACTCTCCCCGCCTTTCACCCCACCTGTGTTTCTCCACTATCTCACTCCATATATACATAGTCTCTCTCCTTGTCTCTTTCTGCAAGGAAGAAAGTCAACGTTTTTTCCTTTTTTACAAGACCTTGTTAAAGCCACCCAACCAGGTAAGAAAGTACATTTCCTTCCTGAGGACATTTCTCCACTCTCAGTCGGGTTTGAGAGGAATTTGTTCCTCTCTCTCAGGATTTTTTGTTGACCTATGAATTAATCGGCTCGCGTATTGACTAGTAAACAGTCCATTTGTAGTCTGTCGCTGACATTTGTTTTATTCTAAATCGGCATTTACCATCCCATAAACAGAGATATGGTCCTCCGCTCCAGGCCGCAAACACAGTTTGTTTTCTTATTTTATTTTCACAGCCGGAGTGCGCTGGAAGCAATCGCAGGGTCATGGGTTATCAGGAGTCATCTACGGTGGCCCGCAGGGGACAGCGGCTGCATTCAGAAGGAAAGGGCAGAATGTGAAAAAGGATTCACCTGCCTTTCTGTCCCCATTTTAGATTGTGAAATTCAATGAATGAATCCAATATAGCAATTTAAATTACAAAATAATAAACTGAAGTAAATGATTCAAAGAAGCTCGTTATCATTTGAACGTAGCTGATGAGGGTCTTGGAACTTGAGTATGGGCAGCCGAAGAAAACAAACAGGAAATGAGTTGTTAACCGTATAAACACGAGCTGTGTATATATTTGTATTCAACATGAGCGAATACAATGGAAATGGAAAAGACAAAAGGTACTACACAAGACAAAATATCGGAGACAATTAGACAATATAATGATATATAATACAACCAAAACCACAATTTAAGGCGTTAGAAATTAATATCCATCAATCATCATCAATCGTGAACCAGACCACCAAAGTCCAAACAGGGCAGGAGAGGGAAGAGCAGGATGGGTCAAACCAAAACCGAGCTCTCACCCATGAGATGTTGATTTATGTTCCACGTGACTTGCGTCCTCATCTCAGCAGTTATTTTAATCCAAACGTTGATCTTTTCCTAGACCTAACCAAGCAGAACCGTCCTCAGTATTTCACGATCTTTGCCGAAACCTAACTGAGTCGACAAACGCTTATTTTACAAAGACTGTATGAATGTAATGAACAGAAATTGACTGGTGTTCCTCAGTATACAATAGGTCCTTCAAACCAAAGGACAAAATATGGCCTTCTAAACTCACATTAACATTTTATCTGATAAGGGTGGTCCAATCCAAACTATTCAGAATATCCACCCAGAGTAGTTTGATGGGTGCACTTTATTTTAACTTTAATTTTATATTCTACTGTAGATTCAATTGTAAATATTCATTCATGCTCCCATTTGTTGGACTCTGTTTACTGTTAAGGTTTTGGCAGCTGACTCCAAACTCCAAACTATCTTGCAAAAAACTCAACTTTCGGGATCATTTAACTGGCACACCCACTACACGCCCCCTTGGTTGTTGTTGTTTGGCTTGCTGTAGAATCTCACACTCCCTTTTTGCTTCTGACAGCCACAAGCTGTTGTTCTCAGGCAACATAAGTCAGTTTTGGCAAATGAACAATGCTGTGGTTTTTGTGGCGATGACAGTATTGAATAGAGCATTTATATTGTTAACCTTTTCTGAATTAACCTTTGTTTATTTGCTTCAATCCATAGTCTAGATTTTGACATCAAGCTATTTTTTTAACAGATTCCTTTTAACCGACTCTCCTTTTACCTTTCTCTTTCTGTTTGGTGTCTTAAATGCCTCTCAGTCCTCCCCCCCAAGTATCTACCCTGTCTCCCCTTCTTCCTCCTCCCTCACCCCTCCTTTCACCCATCTCTCCTTGCTGTCTCTCCTCGTCATTTCCACTTGTCAGGATAAAGGGAGCAGACAAATGGATGGACAGATGAATACCCAGATCTGCAGAGGGGCAAAGAGAATGATGGAACGATGAAATAAAGGAGTGACAGTGCGTGACAGCGCTCAGCTGAGCCCAGTTCAGGGCGGAGGAGAGAGAGGAAGAAAAGACCGGCAGAAAGGATACAGAAATGAAGAAAGAGAATGCTGGGGGAGGATGGATTTTAAGGCCATATGTATTGTTCCATATTTAGTAATAACTGGTGGTAATCCATGACAAAATGATGTAAATAAACATAATATTGCTTTCTGTTGCCAATTGATAAAACACAATAGTAATTCATCATTTTGTCATGAAGCTCTCATATTTGCTGCATTAAACACCCACTAAGCCTGCGTCTTACACGGGCTGTCAAAAGGAAGCAATGCGCATGCTTTCTGGGACCGAGGGAAACAACAGAAGATCCGAACAATCTATCTTTCCTTAAGCGCCGACCTTGAATATATTGTAGCTTCACCTTTCCTCACTTCAAGCTGTCCGCTCTCGCACAGCACATACAGTATAGGCCTCTTTCCGTTGTCTTTGCATGGAATCTCACAGCCTGTAATATCAACTTTATCAGACTAATACAAATTATATTCACCGCCCTGTTCTTGATCTATCCCTCCCCTTGAAGGCTTTTATTTGCCTCAACACAACCTTTAAAATGTTAATTGTGGTTTAGTTGCCATATTATCAATAAAACAAGTTAAATGCAGCATGTCGACAGTGAACATTTTTAAGATATTCACTGTGATAAAAATCTCTTTGTATACTAAAACAAAGCAAAATGATTTTTGTTCAATATCTAACATTATAATGTTAACTGCGTAACTAACAAACAGGGTCTTACATTTTTCCTTCCCCTCTGTCTGTCAAGGAAAAGCCTGGAAATTGAGCACTACAATGTACAATACAAAGCAATCACAAACATCACAGAAAATAGGATTGCTATTAAACTGCTGTAAAATTATCAAGGTAGACCAGAAGTTCTGCTTCGCTGCCGACTCCAGAATGTACGTGTGGATGTGTATTTAAACCTTCCCCACGCCATGATCAGTAATCCCTTATGGTATGGTAATCCCATAATTACTGGATTTATGTACAGAGGTAGCTTCAAAAGCACAGCCTTGCAGATAACTATGACTCAGAGCATTTCCTTTCCCCAGAAGAATGAAAAATGTGTTGGAGTCTCGTGAGAGGTGGGCCACATATGTGACACGACACAATAAAATTCTTGGAAAAACAAGCGCATTCGTAATTTATCATGTAAGGCATTCTGAAATGTAACAATATTACCCACGAGGATGCTATTCACCGGGATTACAGTTAGAAGACTGGCACCCAAATGCTTTTAATCACAGGGGGAAAAAATCCTTTAGGGGATTATGTAACCATTTGTGTGTTATGTGAAAGACTCCCTAAAGAACTGTGCAGAACAAAAGACAGGAAGAAACAAGAAGGTAGCCATGACCTTGTTTGGCTCAGACTACACTACTCTAATGGACAGTTACATTATGTATGAGATGAAACGATGACTAAAAGGTGAAAGCACTGACTTCCACCTTTCATTAGCAGCATTTGCTCCCATATTAGATGAACAGCGGAGAATGTTTTTTACTTATAGTACACCCTATTTTAGTGGACAGTGAGTATTTGGCCGAGTCAGCACAAACCTAAAGATCCCCTCCAGACATGTTGTGTGTTCCTCAACCCTTCAACGGCTGAATTTCAAGGACGCTAAGGCATTGCATCCTGCCCCAAGGACTGTTCCGATGTCAAGGATCTACAGAGGATCGAGTCCTTCGTTCAGAGAATTCTCAAGGACGCTTGTGTGGATCCTCAACGCTCATAAAACCCCCACAATCCCATGCGCATGATGGGCTTTCTGTCCGCCAATTTGGAAACATGGAAATAATGCTTTCAGCAGTTATTTCACCTCAGCAGTACAACAAAATCTGCTTCTGAACAAATTGGTCTTCACTCATATCTACAAGGCTTATTTTGATCTGACATTCATTGCTCAGCGAAAGTCTCTTTTTGCACAAGCAACAAGAGGCCAGCAACGTCTCACTCTGTCCATTGAGGGTTAATTTTTGACCAAACCAGAGTTGGTGATTGTTCGAACAGTGAAGACTAACCGAGACGGGCGAGATGGCATTGGTTTTGTCGATTTTGAAAAAGGGTTTTATAATTGGCGAGGTAAAATTACTGTTTTTTAAAATGAAGTCCGGTAGTCTCGAGGAGACCATATTAATTGTATGTTCAAATCCCTGTTGATTTTACTAGTGTTAAATGTGGAAATTCCCAGTGGCACACTCTGTTCCAAAGTGTACTTTCCAAATGTAGGACCCCATTCGGAAGAACCCGATAAGTAAGGACCCGCATTTATCCATTGGGGGTGAGGTCAGGTGAATGACTGGACCACTCACCACATCTCACAGTCTGACCTTAAACTCCTGAGTTGCTGCTGGACTGATTTAAGACCGGAGGAATTATCTACATAAAAGGCTAAGCTGCTTAAATTAAAATTGAAAAGCCAAAATGAAAGAAAAGAAAATCTGACAGACTGAACGATTATGTATTGCATAATGCTAAATAGTTTTCACGTGTCAGAGGTTCCTGGTGAAAGTTAGTCAGTGAAAAAAAACACAGTGATTCAACGTTCATTAAAATTCATGAGGAGGTGACAAAGTTTTAAACGGCACAACTGTTTCATGTAATATATTGATACAGCTGGTGGTAACTCTACATCACACAGCTCACTTCTACTGCACTACATCCTCTAGTCTGATAATTACTTCAAGACAGTCGGTTTTACTGCCTTTGTACTCTGTGGATTGATGTTAAGCTGAAACTCATAATGTTTATCATAAATCATGGATCACACCATGAATGTTATATAGGAATGTGTTGTTTGTATTTTCACACTGCTCGGATTATGGTTTCACGTTGCGTCTGAAAGTCTGTGTCATTGTCTCAATGTCTCAAGACTGGCAGTGTTTGAACTGTGTTATTGAGAAATCTTCGCCATGAAGCGGCTGTTCTTCCACTACAAAAAGTCTGGTTGTTATCTACAAATGTTATCAAAATAGCAAAACCAACAATGCTAAATTATTGTCCATGCACCTACATCCTGGTATAGCCTCTCCCTCGGTGCTTCAGAGCTCTGTTGTCTATTAAAAACACATCTGAGCTGCTGTGTTGCACTGGGCGACATGTTCCTTCTCTATCATGAACACTAATACGTAGATTGTCATGGGTTCATGACATATACACATCCTTGTGCTTTAAATTCTCACTAGCACGCCAAATGTGGATTAATCTGCAGCTGAAAATAGTCCCCAACAAATGGACTGTTTACTTCTGTTTCAGTACTGATTGTTAAAAAACGTTGGTGCCCAGCCGTTTAAGGAAAATACCTAGTCAGCAAAAGATTTAATTATACATATTTGTGACTTGTTTTCAAAGATTTCCATCTCCACTTGGAGCCAATGGGTTTGGGGCTGAATGCCACGGACAGAGTACAGAAGGTCCTGGTAGTCAAAAGTAACACATTAATTCTTTTCATGGGATTTGTTGACACTGAGGAAAATATAGAATAACCTTATCATATGGATGGAGCATCAAGTGAAAATAACATGTTTATCCTGCTCAATAAAGTGGTAAAAGAAAATTACTGGAGAAGAAAAAGAGGAGCGACAGACAAAGAGGAGGCAAAGAAATAAGGTGGAAGAGGGGAAGAGGTCTGCAGTAAAGGTCACAGAAGTAGTAATACATTTACAGCAATTGAAATGCTTCAAAATCACCTTTACAGCAGAAGGACCAAACTGCATAAAAACTGACAGAAAACTGTTTTGAATTTTAGGTGAGAAATATGAACAAAATAACATAAAAAAACGATAATTTTCCAGGTCAATTTCTGAATAAATCAATGCTTTCAGACAAAACTCACTTGTATAAAGACTTAATTGTGATCACACGGGCACGCACTCTTACCAGAACATCACTCTGTGTTAATGCCAGAAGAAACACGTGCATGGCACAAGGGTGGGAAATGGTTCCGGTAAAGGTGAGAGAATGACAGCAGAGTGTGATGGGAAGGAATCAAATAACAGAAGTGAAAAAGATAAGCTGCCATTACAGAACATTGGTGTCTGCGTGCAGATGGATGGATAGTGGTGAAAGGAAACTGATGGATGGGGGTGTGGACGGATGGACGGGCGGATGGATGGACAGACAGGAAATTAAACTTATAACCTGGTGAAGACGTCTCCCGCATCTGACAAGAGCATGCAATATAATCCTGACTGCCAGGTGGAGACGGATGAACAGAGACGGAGGAGGGTGAAACAGCAGGTAATAGGGAATAGGGAAGACACCACGCCATCCTTGAAGCTAAGATTCTTTTTAAATGAAAAAGTGTGTGATTGTGCCAGGCGGATCAAGAAGGAGTGCATGTGTGAGTGTTCCTGGTGCGAGTACGGCCAGGTTAAACTGACAGATGGAGACTGATGACTGGAAGATGATGTGGGGAGCGCTGAGCAGAGAGTGATGAGACAGATGGAACAGGACAGGAGGGAAGGAGAGGAGGAGAAAAATATTTTCTTTGTTTGCCTCTTCCTCCCGGCTGTCATCCTCCCCTTTCCCTCCGGCATCTCTTCCTCCTTCCTTCTCCCTAATAAGAGTTGATGAAGGGGCTGAGCAGACAAAGCAGAAGCCCTTTGGTCGCTTGAAAGCATTTTTTAAATACCACACGGTCGTCAAAATGGCCGATCGATTTTCTGAGCCGACGTGCACACACACACACACACACACACACACACACACACACACACACAGCTCAGTGAACAAGGAGAAACATTGTTTTTTGAAAACTCACTTCCAATATAGCTGCAAACACAAGTACGCACACACACGCACACATTTTAATTAACTATTGACAGATGCAAAATTTGCTGTCCCCCCGTGTCATCTGTATAGGAAACAGATAATAACTTTCTACCACACCCAACTACAGATGAGCACATGCAAAAGCCAGTCACAAGTCATTGATATTGAAGATATCTTTAAAATGTTCACTGTGAAAGTAGAGCTGTGAGAAAATATTGATTCATTAAAGTGTTTGGTACGTATGTTTTGTAACACTGTACTTATTCTCAATCTCAATACATTTTCAGTGAACAGTTTTCATGCGAAGATTGACGGCAGACAGCGGCTCAGATTCCACTACAAGTAGTGCTTTGCAGATCTGGACCTTATTTTCCTGTGTTTTTGTGTCTAATTGACTAATGGGGACAAGAAGTGATACAATTGGTCCGTGTTGAGGGAGGATGCTGCGGATGCTGCACGATGTAATCGCTCGGGGCAACTCCTCGCAGTCAATGTAAGTCCACTAAAGGTGCTCGTTTCTGCCACTGACAGGCAGAAGATTGAATTTTTTAAGTGGACGTACATTGACGGGGAGGAGCTGCCCCGAGCGTTAAGCAGTTCTCCCTCAATACTGAGCCCAAAAGGTCACTGTTGTCCCCATTAGTCAATTAGACAGCGAAACATAAGAAAAACAGAGTCCAGGTTAAAAAATACCAACGTTTTTCTTCAGCTGAGTAAGGGTCTAAGGATAGAGGGCGTCATATTGTTGTTCAGACTGTGAAGCCCTTTATAAATTAAATTTGCTTGCCGTATTATTATAGAAAGTAACCATTGACTTGAAGCACAAGACAGGACAGGCTCTTTGGGAACTCAGAATCATCTCAAAAGAACAGATATGCTTTCAGTTATACAAATGTATAAATCACCACCAACTGCAAAAGGAGCCTGTGAGAGATGCGGGAAGACAACCCCCCCCCCTCCCACCCCCCGTCTATTTATTTTCCTCTGCTGTGCTTGGTGAAGCGTAATCTCCACAGGCAGCCGTTCAAATCCCATAAATCTCTTACTTCTAAGTTCACAAGTAAAACATTTTTTTATACTTTATCTACAGTGTATTTATCAATCCATGCCTTCAGATGTCTTACTTTCTGTGGTTTGATTTTGGCCATACAGTAGACAGGCGAATAACAACAAAACTAATGGGTCGGCTGAACCGATCAATGGTTCTGATGGTAGTTATTTATTCATGTATTCAGCCTGGTTAAGACACTGTGGACGCCCACTATGGCTGCACTGAAAGGCCAGCTGGTTCTGAACCGAGGAAGCGTCGCTGTGTATTGATCAGATGGACTCCTTAATCGAACTTAAAGGGTAACTTAACACTAAATCCTTTTTTTCATTCCATATACAGTCACTTTATTGTATCCTCGTCCCATCTTATGGTGTTTCTTTCAGCAAAAGTTAATTTCCGTATTTCAAAGAAAATCCACCAATTTTGTCCTCGAGAAAATCTGTGAAAAATCCATTCCGAACATCAGGACCACCTTTGAAAGTCAAGGTCACATTCACCTTCCCCACCCCGACAAATAAATACAGCAAAACATGGCAAACCTCTACTGCACAGGCGCAGGACACACACACATCAGAGTTGTTTGCCCTCTTTTTGTTTTGTGTCTCTTTGTGGTCATTCTGTCGCTCTAAGTTTGTTTTGTGTCACTTTATAACTGTTTAGGACTTTTGTTGTCATTTCTCTTTGTTTTGTTCGTCGTTGTAGCCATTTTGTGTCTCTTTGAAGTTGATCTATTTCTATTTGTAATCTCTTTGTAGTTGATCTGTTTCTCTTTGTAGTCTCTTGGTAGTACTATGTGTCTCTTTGTAGTTGATCTGTTTCTATTTATAGTTGATCTTTCTCTCATTGCAGTCTTTTTATTTTTCTTTGTGGTCATTTTGACTCTTCCTGGTTGGTTCGTTTCTCTTTGAGGGATATTTTGTAAATAAAGGTTAGGGTTAGGGTTACTTTGTGTCCCTGGGCCCTTTATCTGGTATAGGCCCGTTCATTTGTCTATCCTTGGCCATTATTGTCCTGTATAGACAAAACAATGCATTTTCTTAAGTTAGTTAAAGGTAAGTTTTTCTTACACCCTTTAAAATTGTTTGCATGCTCCTGTTTGAATTGGTATTAAATAATAGCTTCATTCTTAGCGAGGTGGCAAAGATAATTTGTATCTCTAAACATCTTCTGTAAGAGACAGGGTTGAAATGCACACATAGATACACTTCACAATGCACTGTATTTGTTCTGCAACATATTCAAACGTACACCCCCGTATACTAGCCAGAACACAAACCAACATCGGGACTATGAAGTCAAATTTCAAACACAGGAAGATATAGATATGGGTCCTGCACATGCTCGAACAAAAACAAGTGCACAGGCACACACAGTCGTCCTCCAGTCCGCCCACGCTCCCCAGATCACGCTATTCATTTCATCTTTGATTCCCTTTGCGGAGAGATGATGGGTTGGAAACACGAAAGGCAGCCAATGAAGTGAGGAGAGGAGCCATTCTCTCGCTCCAGCTCCCTCTCTGTCCTCCTGTCTCTCTACTTCCCTCCATTCTGGTAGTTTCTTTTCTCTTCCTCACCTTTTCTTCATCTTCTTCTTCTTCATGTTGCAGCAATTACCTTGTACTCCACATCTTTCATCACCTCTATCCTCCGCACATCACACATGCACTATCTCCCCCTCTCTTTGTTCATCTTTTTTTCCCCTTCTTTATGTTTTATCTCTCCATCCCCCCCTCTTTCTAGTCCTTATTTCTCGTTTTCACCCCTTCCCTTGGGTATCTGGCGGATTGTGGATGTTGCCACTTGGGAATGATGAGGGCGGCGAAGCGGTGGATTAAACACAGAACGATACACGGAACGCCTCCAGTCTCTTGCACACACACACACACACACACACACACACACACACACACACACACACACACACACACACACACACACACACACACACACGTCGCCTCTATCTTCAAAATCTATTCTTAGAAACAAGAATATCCTCTCTCTCTCACACACACACACACACACACACACACACACACACACACACACACACACACAAAGCCAATATCTTGCGAGAACAACCCATAAACCCTGGGAGACATCTGACCCGCCCCGCTCTTCCCTCCTCCCCCCTTGCCTCCGCTCCCCATACCTTCATCAATCTTCTTTACTCTCATCTCAAAACTTCATTAAGGAACTCCAATTAAGGCTGGCCGGATTAGTGGTAGCCATGACAACGGCGGTGCTCATATTATGGTCTGGCCAGGAGAGCAAGGGGGCGAAAAGGAAGAGTAGCCAAAGAGAGAGAGGACGGAAGCAGAAGCAAGAAAGGTGAGGAGACATAATTGAGATATTAAAGATAACTTTATGAAAATAATTATGGACTGTACACTAATTACTGGAGACAATAATTTCCACATTGGTGGCTATTGTAAAACCAGGTTGCAAGTTGTCTTTCATGTTGGTTATTAATGGTGGAACGAGTTGTACCTTATACTATATTTTAAGATCTTAGGGTGGAAGTTATTGTCGTTCTTTTAAAGTCATGGTCAAACTAACATATTACAAGAAATTGAGCAATTTCTAAACTGAAACATACGATTTAACCCCCCTCCTTCCTCCGGTAATTTTCCTACAGTTTCTAAATATTCTTTTAAATTAAATTAAATAATATGTTTTAAATTAAATACTTTAAATTAAAGACTGGTGCTCATCATTATCTGGAATATCATTGTCTTTTAAATCTTCTAACATTTCATATCATATTTCAGGAGAGCACAGCTTCAAGACACTGTAGCTGTAGCATGTACATCACTGCTCGTGTGAGGGGTTCAGATCTGTCCCCCCACAGCACAAAGACCAGGACTCTCCTCTCCCTCTCCATCAGACATCATCATATTTGTTTCACTTCTATATGCTCGGTGAGAGGGCTGGGTATGGCGCTCAGGGCCTGGGGAGGAAGAGCTAAACGCAGCAGTAGAGATAACTAAAATAGCGCCGTGGGAGCTAATTTAGGACGAGCAATGGCGCCAGAACAAATGAGTGACTCGAATATCTCTAAAGGCGAGGAAATGGATTTAAAGATGACATAAGATGACACAACCGCATAATGGTGTGAAAGTGCATGAGGGTTAGAATTCAAAAAGAGTTCATCATCCAACACGTGAGCTGATCTCTGCACCGTGTGGTATCTGCTTTGGCGTGCTTCATGGGTGACACAGTGAGTTGGACATTCATTTACCTCTTTATACATTTAACGGCCAATCTATCAGTGATATACTGTGACTCAGTGGTTAGCAGGTCTGACTTTCAATCAGAGGATCAGTGGTTCGATCCCCGGCTTCGCTTGTCCATGTCAATTGTCCTTGAGCAAGACACTTAACCCCCATTGCTCACCGTTGCTGTGTCTATGGTCTACTGTATATCATGTAAGTCGCTTTGGATAAAAGAGTCAGCTAAATGAAATGTAATACTTCCATTTCCTGCTAAGAACAGACAGACAGTCCACCTCTCGGTGTATCTGATGTCCTTGTACCTTGGTATGCACACTGTGCTGGAGTTAAAGTGTCATTACGACCATAGTTTAATCATGTTTACTGCGTAATATAATGTTGCCTCATCAATACAACCAGCTCTTGCACATCGTCCAGTACATATGGAATAATGCGTGACGAGGTGTCCATCAGTAGGAGTTAATCTGGGCAGAGGCAACCGACCTCAGCTGGCTTTTAATAGCCATAGAAAAAAACTAAAACCTTAATTTATATTTCATGCATTTTACCGTAGATATGTGTCGGCAATGGGATGTATTTCTGCTCCGCTCATGGAACCCTCCGGCTCAGTTAAGAGCCAAAAAGCCAACGTTATGCTGGAGAGATTCAAAGTCAGTAATACTGCGTCTGGTCGACCAACAGCGAACAAGACTACCTATTGTAATGGACATTTTATATTCTTAGTTGGAGTTTATCTTTTACAAACCTCTGTATGCAAATCATCTTCTCTCCTGCAAATGGGATACCATTCCTGTTCCTGGTATCGAGTAATCAATCACTTGTGTGGACAGGTCCTAAATTAAGGACAGGACGAAGACCTTTAGCCTACAGGTGGTCCAGTCCCTTTGTTCTTATTTCTGCCTGAGACAACAGGCTCCTTTGTAAACCCTCACCTCTGATCTCTGTGTATAAAGGACTATGTGGGTCGTCACTCTTCAGTGCATCCGTGGGCAGACTATAGTGACTTTGTGTAACGGTGCCTCTTCTCTGCGCAGGGAATAAATGATTTCATAGACAAGTTCTGGTATTACAATACTCATCATTTCAGCTTAAAAAGACTCAATAAGGTGAGGTAAATTTTGCCGTCACACTATCCAGCCATGCCACTGTCCCCAAATCAATAGCAAGATTTCCAGAATGGAGTTCCACCAGACCAGCATGTAAGCAGGTTTCTTCCCTTTTCTCCGTCTATTTTCACTTGAATTTTTCATTACAAAGTCTCACTGAAGACAATAAACTGCTGAGAGGGAAACTTTCTTATCATAGTTATAATGTTATTCAAAGTGTGTTTGGAGAAATGCTATTTTGGAATAACACAATAAAAGCAAAGCCAATGTTTTAATGTTCCTTTCGTTTTGATCAAAGCACAGTAGGAGCTGATTTGGGGAAATCCACTTCACAAAGCACACAGCTCCAAACACATACAAACATTTCAATTGGACATTCGCAGCCAGAGTGATTTGGTATGGTGATGAAGAATACTTGACTTTACAACAACCCTGCCGCCCACAGACACGTGATTTTAATGACTTTTCCCAATATCAAATCTCAAATATTAAATTTAAAATTTGGGGTTTTCATCAAATATATAACGCACCAACCCCTCAGCCAGCTCTCTGAAATACCTTTGTATGTAAATAGAGATCTGCACACATAAATGTTGACATATGGGATGGACATGGTTCACGGCTGACCCACGAACACACAGTCTGGAGGAGAATCAACAAGCGGGAGATGATTGTGTACCTCCGAGGTTTGTTTGTCCACCTTCGCCTCGGCCTTCGTGCGCGCGTACAGACACACAATGCAGCGGATAGAAACTTGTGAGCTCTCCGGCTGCCGAGCTGAGAAACAAACCACTTGTGATTCTGCTAATTTCTTGCTCAACTCCATCTCAAAAGGGGCAGCGTGTAGGATTTGGCTGCAGATTGCAACCAAGTGATTACCCTTCAGCTCACTCATTGCTCATTATACTCCTGTTCTGCTAATAGATCCGCAGAAATGCAACATACTAACAAGCAGGAAACCCAGACTCATTTCTTGAGTTGTATACCAAAGGGGGCAGCCAACTCGGTAGAAGTCTACTACACACACACAATCTTGTCGCACCAGTTGCGCCACCAGACCAGAATGCAATGCGGCCACCACTTGCATCTTTATAGTTCTGAAGTACTAGCGGGGGAAGTGCATCGGCCTCTTCCACAGCTTTCATCACGAGCTGGCGGCCTGGAATGTGCTGAGCGTCTTGAACTGATGATATCTAATAGCATATCTGAGAGTGGATTTTTTAAAAACAAGGATTACACTTTGCAATCATTTCAATCAAGCCGTTTCCTACTTCTGCCAAGGCGAGCCTCCTCTCGCCTCGAGCGACACGGAGGCGGCGCCGTGTGGAAACTTGTTCAACTAATCCAGCAACATGCTTATTTGTGGCTCAATCTGCCTCCCCGCTGTGGCGCTGCTATTCCCTGTATCTGCACTGAGGGGAGATGAATCACGGGGAGAAGGGTGCCATCACACTTGTCCCTCCCTCCCACCCAGTGCTGCCACACAAAGGTGCACGCACTCAAAAAGAAGAAAGAAGAGCTCAGATCTTTTACAGTCAATAGACTCCTGTGTACACTGAGGAAAACATGTGTGTTCAGATAATGTAATTCAAGCTCCATGTTTAGATTCTCTCACCACAAAAATGTTGAATATATTCAAATTTCTCTTAGTCTGTCACCTTATTATCCTGAAAACGTATTATTAACTGCTTATTATAATTAAGAAACACAGTGTAAGGTTGTTACTGATAAAACACACTTAGCAGCAGCAGGAATGAATTAAAAATTATGAATTTATTGTAAGTTGCTTTGGATAAAAGCGTCAGCTAAATGAAATGTAAGGTAATGTAATGTAATGTAATGAATGAAAAAAATGATTGACAAGTGCTAATCAGTGTATTGTATAATACTATATTAAATCATATTGTGCTTGTTATTTATTGCATTTAATAATGCAATTATTCATTATGCTAATAGGTTTTGATTTTCATGTAGCTTTTTACATGATTATAAATAGGGATGCAACGATACCATTTTTTACAAACCGATACGAGTACGAGTATTTTTATTTGTGTACTTGCCGATACCGAGTACCGATACCGATACTTCTTAGATTTGGTCTCCATGAAAGTGCAATTAATTTGGAGGCAGATTTTATTTTATCCTCTGCAGATTATGTCAAGCCTATAGTACAAAATTAACAGAAGGCTATCCCAAGCTTTAAACGTCTTGTGGAAGTCCCTCTAATGTCGGACCATAAAACGCCCCCGTGTCCGGGTTCATAATGTAAGCGATAATATTAGGGATGAGCAATTATATAGGAAGCTGTGTTCCAAGTTATGTTTCCGGTGCTTTTATTGTGGAGGGAGAAACGGAAAGGAAAAGAGGAGTGGAATTGTGGGATATACGTGTGTGAAGGAGATAAAAAAGTGGTTCAAGTTACCCTGGAGCGTGTTTTCATTTTATTAGAATTACAAATATAGACACACAACAGACACTCGGCTACAATAATATCATCCGTAGCCGCACAACAGCGTCTGAATGAGGCCGCTGCCAGCGCTACTTCTGGTGGATCAGCAGCCGTTTGATTCAAACCGGCGGAACGGCAGTAATTTTCCGTCGCGTTGGATGTGAACGCAGCATTACTCTACACACCTTGCTGCAAGAGAGCGACGAAAGAGCCGTATGCGGCTCTGGATCACGGGTTGCCGACCCCTGCCCTAGACGTTGAAGTCAGGTAGGACAACAAATCTTTTTCTCCACAAAGCGCGACCAGTTTGTTGTAGCGAAATACTGTTGAGTGGTATCGTTTCTTGGTATCGGCAATTGAAATCGATACGAGTACGAGTATTTTAACGCAGTATCGACCCCCGATACCGGTATCGGTATCGGTGCATCCCTAATTATAAACACACCTGTGATTGAATTTGAAAGTGATGCAAGCTTCAATCTTTTGTCTATATTTCAATTATTGACTGTAATTTAAGTATCAAAATGTATGTGGGCAGCAATAGTTGAAATGTACATTAGGTATGTTTGGTCTGGAGTGAATTAACTTGTTACAGTGTATTCAGGTCAGACGTTGGTGGGTTTACAGGTTGCAAACAAAACATGTCGCCAGTTCCTTCATGTCAGTTGGCATTAGCCATGTTTCATGCTGTCGGGTAACAGGAACAAATCCAATACAAAGTGAAAGCTGGCTCACCGGACGCACACTGAGAACGGCAGGCTCTCTGGAAAGAGATGCACTGACACAATGAGGGAGGCACAAAGACTCCCTGCCCAAGGGACGAACCAACTAACGAAGCACAGGGGTGGCATAAAGGCTGGAAGCTGAACCAAACGTGACACACGGAGGGAGTAACTTTCAAAAATCAAACAGGAAACAGAACAAACAAAGACCCTGGAAAAAACACCTCAATGGAGCGTTGGCATTCTTTTTTTTGCCGCAATTGCAGAAGTTTGATTTAACCATATGCCCCCCACCAATGTTTTTAGCCAAAATTGCGGATGCTTTTTTTCTCATATTAAATCCTGATTATCTCCTCATTCACATGGTCTATTTGAAAAATTAAAAAAGCTATAATATACAGAAGACCCTTGTGCCGATATATAATAAGGCCATATATGTGTTAGTGGTATATTGGTTTATGATAATACACATACAAAAAAAGGAAAATGTAAAAAGATGTATTTTTCGAAATAAAGATGTTAAAAGTTAATTTCTATTACCTTACACATCTATATGAACCCTTTTGAAAATACTATAAAATAGCTCAATATTGTAGGAGTAGTGCGAGGTTTGGCTTTGATTGAGTAAAGTTAAGTATTTTTAATAATTGTTTTAGTTCAGATAAATCTCGAGAACTCACGTTAACTCCGCTCAAGCATGAAAGTTCCCACAGTCCTCGGTGGTCCCTGAACGGGGCTCGTTTCACTGCAGCAGGGTGCTCCGTGGCCTTAGCTGTCAGTAGGGAGCAGGAAGGCCTGGAATATTCATATTTCAGCCATAAGTAAGTCAATTTTCATATTTTTGGCAGGACACAAATGACATTCTTGTGCATATCTTTGCGATGCTTTGTGTGAGAGTGGAATGGTTGGTATAGGCGGACTCTGTAAGCTCTATGGATTATAAAAACCGTTGAGTTTAGCCTTCTAGCTAGTTCCTAACGTTTTTAATCGGCATTTTTTCAAAACTCGGGGTCCATTTTTAGTCGGTTTTGAGTCACTTTAAGTCATGCTTATGGTTTATGTTTATAATTATTGTGTAATAGTGTTATAATCATGACACAATTAACTTATATTGACTTGTGAGGCAGGGATTTTACATTTTTTGGGTTCTATGTTTTATTTATTTGATTTTTTCTTATATTTATTTGATATGCTCAATCCCAGAGGCTGAACCCAATGTTCCAAGATCGGGCCTGATGGGGGTTAATGGCTTTTCTAATGCAACACTTTAAAGTGTGCATACAAAATAGTTTTTGGGAACACGGCCTGATGTGGCACACATGACATTAACTACCTTTCAGAAGCAGATCGGGAGACAGGCAGATTCATGCTGGTGAATATAGTGGAATATTTAAAGGGCCTGAGCAGAAATGCGTCTCCAAATATGAATGATAAGGTTGTTCCTGTCTGCAGGATTCATAAAGAGGGAGCAGTCCGCTAACATGTTTAGGACATGTCAGCGGTGTGGTTGCAGCTTTGATTCTCTGTTGCCAACAAGTGGTCAAAAAAAAAAGCTTTGAATACAAGAACCTATATTTGGACTAATTATTTTCAAAGTACTTTCCGCCACAATTATCACACATGCAAACATTTCCACACACACCTACACACACACACGATTGTGCGCAAATTGCTATCCCCTGACTGTAATCCAGTATATCTTAGCGGTGAGTTATAGCCCATTATTCCGCGGCTATACAACAGCCTTCAGACTATGGAGGAAGGAGATAGGGCTCCTCAGGCGCTCAGGACTCACACAAAGCCTATTCTACCTTGTGTATGAGAGGCAGCCAGGGAGGACCTGGCTGCTTATCAGTATATATACTGGGCCACAAATGGAGGAGTGTTATATGTGAGTGTGGAGGATGTGTGTGTGTGTGTGTGTGTGTGTGTGTGTGTGTGTGAGAGAGAAAGCGAGCATCCATCCCAGAGGTGTCAGAGTTATCTCCCGAGGCCAGAAAGAAAGAGCGAGACGGAGATGGATGGAGAGAGGCAGAGAGAGAGTGAAAGAGAGAGAGAAAGAGAGACAGCTAGAAGAGAGGACAAAAAAGTGAGGGAGAGAGAGTAAGTGCTGTCAGCAATGGGCAGGGAGGCGTGTAAGACATGGTCAGTGTGTCAGTGGCCGTATCTATGCACACTTACAAGGGAGAGCACACACATACACACGCACGCACACACGCACGCACGCACGCACGCACGCACGCACGCACCCACACACACACACACACACACACACACACACACACACACACACACACACACACACACACACACACACACACACACACAGGAGGAACCAGCGGATGCTTAACATCACACACCACCTCCAGTGGCCCAGTCAGAGCGATGTGACAAACAATCAGCGGACAGCAACACCAAACTCAGCCTGCATGAACCCGTGCTGCTGACGCACCCGCTCTTCCCCTGGGCCGTCGCTTTTTACCAAAACGACATGTCCTTTCAACAGCTTCCCTGGACACTGCAGAAGGCACCCTTATTATTCTTATTCTACGATAACTGCTGACCGAACTGATCCAAGCCGTTGTCTTTTTAAGCCTCATTGCAATGGCCACACTCTTGGTTTTATTTGGTGAAGCTCAAGACAAATGCGTATGTGGGCGGTAACGTTCAGAACTTGTTCTCGTCAGACAAGACAAAGAGTCTACAGTTATGGAAATGCAAAGTCAGCAGGACAATATTCTCACAGTGATAATGTTAACATGTTGAGGTTTTGCAGATTATATATTTTTACCACGTTCACCATTTTATAGTTTAACGTGCTCACTTTTGTAAATTGGCAGTAAACACAAAGTAGGCTACATGGGATGGGAATGTCAGCACGAGCCTTGAGTTGGACACTTAGGCATTCGTTTTTTGTCTTTAGCAACCCGAAGTGACACGAGAGGGTGGAGCAACAGTACAACTAAACAAAGATATTTTTAGGCAACCAAAATGTTACATTTAAGTTTCTTGAACTTTAAACATACAGACATCGCCTGAACGGACAACCCATCAATCACCGTGTAGCCCCGCCCTAAAGCATCCCCTGCTTTATGGTCTGTTTGACTCTAAATGACCATAATCTACTAAATTAACATCATACTGTATTGAAGAAGACTTGAAAACTAGAGATTGAGACATAAACTCATTTTTACAATGTTCACTGAGGGAATAAATAAAGAGAGAAGTAGAGTCATTTATATAGACTTCTATACAACCAGAGGAGTCGCCCCCTGATGGACAGGAGAGAGAATGCAGATTTAAAGATTTACACTTTTTTTATCTGCATCACTTTTAAGAACTGGAGGTTGACGTCGTAATGTTATTAGATTTGCAGGTATTAAGTCATAAAGCAGCTCCAGAGGAAATGTGTGAAGAGGATTACCAAAGTAATTAAAATTCATCCTAAGGCAAATATAAATGTAAATGTCATGCTTATTAATCCAATGAATGCTGAAATACGTCATCCCGGATTCATGTGGTATAAGCTGCAAAGAGCCTACTCTTTGGTCATGTAACACACCGTCCTCTAGAATACTTTATGTATATATTTCAAAATATCTTTTTACATACACATTTTTGACACACATTTTTGACACAGTCGTAATGTGTAAACATTACAGTTTTAACAAGAAGAGAAAGCACTTAATGCACCACACAAACGGTGTTATTCATGTCAATATTAATATCAAGGTAAATCAATACACACAGCTTTTCCTGGCTAGGTTCTTTATCTAAGAAAAACTAGCTTTCCAATTGTTTCACCGACGGTCGGAGGGCAGCCCAAACATTTCACCTCTACACATCGGGACGTTGACGCAAGCGTGCACACCTGGCGCCGGGCAGCAGACTTGAGCAGACACCTGCTCCCTCGCCTGGAGTCGCTGTGAACAGGTGAGGAAACGCTCAGCTGCTGTGACAAGCTAAAACAGAACAACACAATTCCTCGGGGAGACAGAAGAAAGGAGGAGGAGAAAGATGGATGTGGAGAGACGCCAGCTGGGATGCAGGTGGGGAACCGATTCTGTGTATTCTGCCTGATAAGGACGGCAGAAGGAGGGAGACAATGGGGGAGGAAGCAAGAGGAAAAGAAAGGAAAGGAGAGAGGAATGTGTGCGCGTGATGCAGAGGAAAGCAGAGAGCGGAGGCTAAGAGTCAGCAGGTTAATCCTGGTATAAAGAGATTGACACAGAGTTGAGTCCATCTCTGTCAATCTCTGCAGCCTAAACTGACTGAGTGAGCTCATGATTGACTGGCCGACTGGCAGAAATCCCTCTCTGATAGCTGGCAGTCTGAACGGCCGACCCTGTCTCCTACACAATTAGGTTCCCATACAACTACACTGCACTCTCTAGTGCGCTTCCAGGGAAATGTATTTCCTCCCAGATTACAGTCACAGTTTTAAACAAAACACAACAGAAAAGCAATCAAATTTCTCATTTATGTTGAGGCAACACTACTTGGTTAGGTTCAGTGAAAGTATACAGTTTAGCTTAAAATATGTTTGTTACGTTACTTTGATTTTGGACGTATTGAAATGAATGGTGAAAGTCCTCCATCCATCCTCCACAGACTCCTGATTCTTGTTTGGTTGATTGTTTTTCCACCCTTCTGCGAAGACCCGCCCAACTCTGCTTTTTTTAATCGGCTTGTACCTATTGCCTTCATCACCTAATTTGTTTGTAATGAACACAATTGCTGGAGGGTTGGTGGAGTTAATGATTTCAACTCTGATATGGATGTTTTCATAAGGACGGCAGCCTTCCTGTAAAGCGGTCTCATATGTAATTACAATGTCCTGATTTAGGGAGACATTATTTTTTATTTTTTTTATGTTGCTAAATGGACTCCCAGATTTGTTGGAGATTTATATTTAGATGTGCTGTCATAATTAACCGTAATGGTAACCCTACTGTTGATGAGGAACAATGATTATCGAGAATATTTTAAAATGGCACTTTATATGAAAAAGGTTACCAACCCCTCATTTATGTGAGGGCAGGACTGATAAAAGACTGATAGGCACGTCTCTCAATCATCATCACAAGCCCAGTGTCGATTTAGAAAAGAACAAATCAATGGGCAGATCTACCCGTTGCATGGGCCCGAAAGGTTGAAACGTTTCTGGACCAAATGTGGCCTCCCACCGACTTGTTCCACCTTGCGGGCACTCACTCACCTTCGCTGGCTCCTGCTGCTTTGACGAGGCAGCTGTCTGACTTTGACACGCTCTGCGTGGATGATTAGTCTCCTGACACTCCTCATGTCTCGTCTGTACTAAGTGTGTTACAGTTTTGTCCTGCACTCTCCGCGTCAGCTGTGATGTTTCCTGCAATGCATCACCGCCAATTAGCCGAGTCAAATTCGGTTTGCCACCATTGTGTTTGGCATGTCAAGACCACCCTGACTCTAATAGTCTCTTTGAAAGGGCAGAGCTGAAATCCCTCGCATCCAACTTCCCGTCTCTGATCCTCTCAACATTAAACAGCTCTATTGGGCTTTAATCCCGTACTTTGGGGAGTTGCAATAGGTGTTCAAAGGGTTTAAGTGTCCAAGTTAGAAGAAGTGCTCTGGCAGACGGTCGGACCACCTGCTTCTCTGGATGGCCCAGCTGATCACTGCCATTGAAGTGGCTGTACAGGTTCCCCTGTCTCGATTAATCCTGCATTCTTCCTCTGATCACAAAGTGCAAAACAAAGCACAATTGACTAATTTATCTCAAACCAAGGGGCCTCGTTGTAAATGTTGAATGTTAACAAATCCGAGCTTGGAAGATGTGTTGGCCTTTCTCCAGACAAAAGATGAGATTCATAATGGGTCCCTATAATGAAGCCGGGGGCAGCCTTTGGCGTGGTATCTTGACATTGAACTTTGTTTTTTTGTTTTGCGAAAAATGCAAAATGAAACCACCAAACTTAACTTGTGGCCGACCCCTGACCTCTGAGCGAGCGCTTCATTCTCACACCAGTTCTGTCTTTAGTCTAGCGCTCCATTTGTGCAATTTTCACACTCACAGAGAATGACAAGCATGTTTATATGCAGTTTGGTATTTATGAAGGGCTTTTCATGAATTACTTAAAGCTAATTATCGGAGTCAATAAGGTGGGATGTAAGGCGCTCGCATTACAAATTACAACTTGATTGAAACTGACAAGTGGAAACTTGTGTGATTAAAGTTTACATATGGTTTTGAAACAGGGTTATGTTTCGCATTCGGCACACTTCAGTGTTTATACTTCGCCGGTTCGGGGCTCTGAACGCTGGCATGTCTGGACCGGCGGCTAGCAGCTAACAGCGCTAACAGTTGCAGCAGCGCTGACAGAGCTAACAGTGCTAACCGGTTTGACCTCTTTAGCTCTCACCACCAGTCCCTCATCCCCCGACGTCTGTAGAAGCTTCGGTTCTCTTCAAAGATCTGAGACTTAAGGTGGCAAAGAAATCATTCTGGTGTCCTCTTAGCACCAACCTTTCCTTTCACATTTTCAAAGACGGTGCTGCTCCCTACGCTGCAGCATTAATTACTGTCACGGCTCAGTCTCGCAACTTAGTTTTTTTGTTGCAAAAAATGCAAAACGAAACCACCAAACTTAACTTGTGGCCGACCCCTGACCTCTGAGCGAGCGCTTCATTTCCCCATCAGTTCTGTCTTTAGTCTAGCACTCTATTTGTGCAATTTTCCGCACGTTTATATGCAATTTGGTATTTATGAAGGCCGTTTCATGAACTACTTAGGGATAATTATCGGAGTCAACAAGGTGGGATGTGAGGCGTTTGCGTTAAAAATTACAACTTGATTGGAACTGACAAGTGGAAAGGTGTGTGATTAAAGTGTACATATGGTTTTATAACTAGGGTTATGTTTCGCATTAGGCACACTTCAGAATTTATACGCCTTTCCACAATTTATCATGGAACCAGTGCACTTTTTTATATGGATATAGAAATTTGGCTGCAGGTCGTTCCTCTCTAGCATATGACATCATTTTTTAAGACGTTTCCGCTAAGCCAATGTGAGAGAGTGACTCGAACAGTGTCAATATCCGTTACCGGCTGGCTGACAGGATTTATTTAAAAGCAGACAAGGTGACAGAGAGGAGAAGAAGGTATACCTTGAGCTGTACACACACACACACACACACACACACACACACACACACACACACACAGAAAGCCTGAGGCAAGGTGCTCTCTGGTCTATTAAATCAGAGCAAATGTAGCTATCAAGAGAATGTCAATACGATTAAGCGCAGATCAAGCCGATCACTGAGATCATATCATCAGAGCAGAAGACTGACAGACTGATGGACAAGCGGTCTGTCCTCTGCAGTCGGATCACATCATTATCCAAGCAAGGGAAACAGGCAGACAAACAGGTGGTCATGACATCCATCAAGTCAATCTGGCACAAAATAAACTGTAGAAAAGCAGTAATGTCACCAAAAAAAAGGTTTTCCAATCGCTAATGTAAAATCCACCTTGACGTTATGAGTAAAGACTTTTTGACAGCATTAGCTATGCAAAGTGGTCTGAAGATCTTAAAGCGAAAAGAGATAGGGGTTGGGGGGGTGGGGTGTTGGTTACCTGTGTACCCAGGGAAGACAGCTGAAGTGCTTTTTTTACACGACATAAGCTTTTTACATGACAGTTTAAATGAAAAATTCCCCTCTTGGGCAAGATGCGCCTCATCTTTTAAAGTGCCGTGAAAGTCGTTCCCTGCCTGATGTGGCTGAGGTGCCTGCCCGAACCGCCTGTGCCAAAAAGAAACAAATTGCTGCCATTTCAGCTTGATGAGGAGGAAGGGCGAGTCGGTGGTTCGCACCTTTTCATTACTCAATGGTTCTGACAGCTTATCTACCTTTTTTACCTGAAAAAAAATCCATCCCTTCAAAAGACTCGAGAGTCCAGGGGGGTTTAGCATTGAGAGGGGGAGACTTCATACGAGGGCGAGTCAGAGGAAAAGGCCTTATTTAGACTCACTTGGCTCTAGAGTAAAGAGTCTTTTCTTTTCAGTAAGTTAATCACAACTTTTAAATTCATCACGGTTACAATCACTGCAACTGGGACGGACAATTTAAACTTCGAAAAACCATCAAACTCAAGAATCTGGACCTCCTTGGATTGTATTTCCTTATCTCACTGGAAACTCTTGTAACATATCGACACTTAAGCCTCGGTTCTACTTTCGGCAACCTGCTTTTTGCCAGAGCCGTCCATGCAGCCTTTCAATACGTGTTATTTTCGCTTGCTAAGTGAGATCCAAATCATCTCTGCAAACTGCAGGTGCATTGATTGTAAAAGATATAAAATAGCGAAATGGAGAAACATAGGGAGGCAGGGGAACCGAGCCTCCATTTACACCCATAACAAATACAGTAGATATCTTATCTGGATAAAAACTCATCTCATCGCAACATGGAGCAGTAGACAGTGCACATTGCAGAAGGAAAAAAAACGATCAGCGTGCCAGACGTCCCCCCTGTAGGTGATCGCACCTCAGTGGGTCAGCCGGGTTACGTCAACAGGGAAAATGTCCTCGGGGTGAGAGGAAACATCAGCGGTGCTGATAAAAACCGCCATCACCAAGTCATCGCCTTCACTGCTAGGTAGGGAGGCAGAGAGGACACAGCCTCCGGTGGGGCCGGCTGCAAAGCAACACCTGCCAATGTGGTAAGGTCTCAAAAAGAGACCAGGGCTTTTATTTACTTCAGCTGAAGATCTTTTTTTTTTACAATTCCACCACCTTTGCTCACGGTATATACCGCGCTCTCGGACATTGATGCTTCCTCTCTGGCAGCCTCATGCCAATGTGCTGTGATTACTGCCACCAGGAGGATCATGTGGTTGATCACATGGCTGCGTCTGTGAGTGATTGTGCATCTCTGTGTCTGTCCATGGCATGGTTGCAATCTGCAACCAATCCAAATCCTAGGATTTCCCTTTAAAGTTTAAGAAAAGTCTGTTTCCCTCTCTCTCGGATGAAAGGGGAAGCCAGGAAATGGGTAATTATGGTAACTTCAATTAGATAGTTTCCTGATCGGCCTCTTTACCGTGCTAATTTGCTGTGGCGGCCGTTTGCTGTTAATGCAAACTCAACACTTCCTCCATCTGTTTCACATTGAAACACTTCGAGCAGTTCAAGGAACATAATCTCCTCCATTCCCTCGTGGCAATCTAGCATGAAACATCGACAGGAGTTGATCAACAGCAGTTTAACCACATGAGAGAAACAACACCGTCAAATCTGTTTGAGTGAATTGTATATTAAAAACGGAACAATTGCAAGCAACAGGGTGGCGAATGTGGCCTGACAACATTGTTGTGCTGATGTAAATAATTCGGTGGCAGTATGAGATCAGGATGCATTTACAATGTCAGTGCAGTCCATGAATTAAAGAGAGCTCAATTTATGGTTGTATAATTAAACAATTTGTAAAATGATGAACTTAAAAAAGGACAAGTGAGGACAGACTACAGAAGCAAGGTGGCCCGATCCCATGAAAGAAAACCCACCAGCTGATCCCCGTAACAGCCCACAACCTACACTATAAACATGTCCTCATGAAAGACACTGCATGCCTTAATCCCACCACTCTGCAATCAGCGTTGTGGGGGGGAGACCAAATAGAGACACCAACATGTGAAGAATGTGCTAATCTCAAACCCTCACAGTGCATTAAGGCAGTTCACCCTGAGGGCAGAGCTGTATGGCAACAGAACCCTGAGTGGGCTTCATAGGAAGAAACACGTCCGTGAATTTGAATAATATGTCTCTCTCGACCTCGCCTGCACGTCTCTTCTTTCAGGCGGCCATCACAGCAGCACCATCACAGGCAATCAGGTTCAGAGGGAGGTACATGCAAATGGAGTGTATGTCGGCCATAACATTCAGTGTCACAGTAATAGCAGTATTCTTTCATGCAGACGTTGCAATACACCTGATACTCATCAGGCAGTAGTGATCCAGGGGGTTCCTGCAGTAAAAACTACAACAGCCACAATTCATGGAGGCGACAGACATGACATGCCCGTCTGTGGGCAAAACCAACTGAATGTTTCACCACGATCAGCTGGCTGTACCTCATCTAAACTTGTCAGTCTTCGTAACAAACAGGACAGGATTTGGGATTTGGGTGGCACTGTTCTTGTGGCAGGTCTGAAAACCTAAGGGGGCGGGGTTTAGCAAAGCGTAAATTGTCTATGAAGTAATGTTGGCATCCATGTTTTTAAGGTGGACTCTTGGAGATAAGCCAATAAAGTTAGAGATCAAAATCAAAATCCATCAAATCAAGTATGAAGTCGTTGTGGACTGATGGTTGGGAGGTGCAAGTTCACCTCCTGGGCACTGCCGAAGTGTCCTTGGGCAAGATGCCAATACCCCCAAACTGCTCTCTTGGCACTGTATATTAGCTGCCAACTAGCAGATGTTTTTAATTTACATTTTTCTTTGCTCTAATTGACTTCAAGTGAATTAATCCCTCAAGGTAATTTCTGTGTTATAGACACTCTCCATCGACCACCAAGAGAACATGTACATGTGAAGGAACATAAAATCCTTCAAAAACACACTCTCATAGCACTTATATTAAGTCATCTATTGCCATTTTTACTCCAGCGCCTAAAACAATTCAGAATGGACACGGATGCAGCGAGGTAAAATGAGAAGAGACACTACCCCCCACCCCCCCCCCCTTAGTGAGAGCCTAAGAGGCAGGCTGTTTAAAAAGCTCTTGTGGGTTTTAGTCGTTTCTCATGCGGATTCCTCCTTTGTTTGTTTGCTCCACTGACGGTAATTGGCCTTTTATTGTGCGAGCTGAGCTAAAATAAAACTGACAACATCGCAGTTTTTGCAGAAGCATTGGACCTGCGGCTGTTAGATGCCACAGACCTGAAGCAACCCCCTCCTCTCAATGTATGCCTCTCTGCTGTCGTATAAAAGCAGAAAACATCTGCAATTTATATTTTTCAGGCGGAGAGCAGGCATTGTTTGGATTGTGTTCTATTTGTGTTTGCCTGTGTATTAACCGAATCACAGACGTGGGTTTTAACGAGGCCACAAACACATCACGGCGACGTGCGTGCAGCAAAACAAAGCAGGATTTTCTACACGTTCAATTAAGATGGAGTGTCTTGTGGACTTGTCAACGATAAGCTCCAAATGTAAACTATTTCAAAGGCCAGCAGGTTAAATGCTGATGGCCACAGACTTTCTGGAGTCATAAGATCGGCTGCAGGTGGGAATCTGCGGTTCTCATAGTTTTGATCCTATTGTTATAGATGAATGGATAGATTGAGGTTAAAAATGATGAGCCTAGAAAGAATGTTTTGCACTTTAGTTTGCTGGACTCCTGGCTTGAGGGAGCACCGGAGCTTTCCCTTCCCTCAACAACATGCCGCTGACCTTCCTCATTGAAGATTTTTGTCAGCAACTGACGACAGAATCCTAAAACTGAGTGCGACAAGTAGAACACAGCTGAAGGCAACAAACAAATCGATTGTTTGCAGGGTTTGAAGGAACTATGTATGTAACGACCATAGACTGTGGATAAGAAGTGGGCAAAGTCGTCGTGACGTCACCCGTTGGTTTGTGGACTGTGGGTTTGAAGCCTTGAGTTTCGGGATTTTAATGTTGGCATTGTGGATTTCGGCCATCGACATGTTGTTTTTTTGTTTCCCAAAACACCAATGGGATCTGGCGCAGCTTACGAGGGTCTTTAGACAAAACAAGGGAAAGTTTGGGCCGGAAAGCGAGATTGGAAAGCCACACATCTGCTAATCAAGGCACTGAAAATACTTCTGTTGACCTTCAGTGATCATGTAAAGGTCCAAATGTGTTAAGAAGTGGATGCGAGAACACGGCCTCTTTTCTTGATCAGTGGGTAAAAAAAAGTGATTACCAAGTCCCAAATGAAGAAACAGAGCGGAAAACCATGTGTTTTAACGATGCTGAGCTAGCTGTGACGACTGTTTATACCATGATTATTTTTACTATACACGTATTATTACATGATCATGTCGCTTTTATCATGAAAATCATTTAACAGTGTTTACTTGATTGGAGTCTCTTTAGAAAAAGATTATTAGCGAACATGTTAATGTGCTCATTAACTATACAACTACATCTGTTTGTGTGTGTAGGTGTGTGTGTGTGTGTGTCATTCATGTACGGTTATCACAGGTTTCTAAAAGAAAAAAAAAAGAATCAAAAAATCCAATCAACTGTTTTGTCATCTTAATAAAGTCTCACAGTCAAAGTCGTGTTGTACGAGTCGAGACAAATGACAGTTACAGCAGTTAATTAGAAGGCTTTCCAACACTGCATTTCAATGAACCATCCAGATAATCTTCCTCCTCATCATTTTGATATGAGACAGACACTTATTGTGTGCGAGGTGAATCTGATATTCACTCTTGATAAAAAAATAAAACATGTCTTGGTTATGATGAAAAGGGCCTCTGTCAACTTTAATCAACTCATTAACTCAAGAGCATGTCTGCATCAGGCGCGTTCGGAGCAGTTCATTTAGACTCTGTTAAACCCACGCAGGTGTTCTCTGTTAGTGAGGCTGATTAGACCTCTTCTCAGGACTGTCACTGTTGGTGTTTCTCAAAGTCAACGATGCCTCTTTGTTTAGGATGGGTCCTCCCCAGGCCGCAACATCCAGTTCTGCAGAGTGAAGCCGATGCTGAAGTGTCTTAAAACGTGCATTCTCTCTACTGACCACCAGGTGGCGACTCCTCTGGTTGTATAGAAGTCTATATAAATGACTCTACTTCTCTCTTGATTTATTCCCTTAGTAAACATTGTAAACATGAGTTTATGTCTCAATCTCTAGTTTCATGTCTTCTTCAATACAGCATGATGTTCATTTAGGTAATTTATAGTCAAACAGACCATAAAGCAGGGCATTCCAAATATGGTAACATTTGTTCACGTTCCAAAAAAACAACCACATGACGATGACAGTAATCCAAGATGGCGACGGCGAAATAGCTGAACTCGAGGCTTCATAACATCCGTCCACAAACCAGATGGTGACATCACAATGACTACGTCCACTTCTTATATCCAGTCTGTGGTCCTTTCATGTTGGGTCCTACAGACACTAGACTTCTTTGCAGTCGCAAACGAATCAGAGAAAAACACTTTCTTCTCTGCACATGTACGTACACACTGTTCCTAAAGCGCTTTTGTTTCCATACCATACATATTAATCCGCTCAAACTGATTTGTTTTGAGATGCCTGTGACAGAATGCAATGACATTTGCAGAAAACAAGATATGAAAAACAAGGTTATTATATAAACAAATAAATACATGATTTTTTCCCCCTTTCCCGAATCCAGGGGTGACATGTTTCCCTTTCCTCTCTCTCAAAGCGGCCTTCATGAGGTTTGGATGGAAGTGACACGCTGGCCAGCCTCTCCTGATGAGACCTCTGGCTCAGGCTGACTCTCCCCAATCACAACATCCGTGTTTATACTTTGCCACGTGGATTAACGTAATCGGATGCAAAAAAGGGCAAACTGCACTCCGCTGAAACTTAATGGCCGTGTTATGTGTCATATCATTAACAAAATGCATTCTGTGAATCGGACCTTAAGAAGGGGCAGATGGCGGTAATAAACTGTTCATGGTGCTATCGCCGCACACAATCCGTTTTTTGTGAAATCACCCCTGAGTTTTACTATGAGAAGTACCCTCAAGAATTATTTGTCCCATTGGGTCTTTGGACATTTGGACATTTTTGCAAGAATTGCATTTTTTTCTGTGATTGGATGGCGAGCACTTCTCTTCTGGAAACTGCTCAGAAACCCCCTTTTTGTCAGTATACCTGGTAACGCCATACATCCTCTGAATGCCCCAGCTCTCTAGCTGGGAGTAGGGACGTTTTATGAGGCTGTGATTATCATAGAGGTCACAAAAGGTTGGACTGTGTGAAATGGCTACTATGTGGTCTGAGAATCATCACACATGAATAAAATTGGCCTCACTGGATCCTCAAGAGTGTCCACTCTCTAGTCAAACCCAATTCATGCTATTTCAATTCTAAGTTGAAAAATGTATAACATGTCTTCCCTCGCCAAAATGTACAGCATTATTTATCCCCCTTCCTGACAGGTTAGCATGTTATGTTTGCTACCAATGCATTTGTTCACTGTCATATGATCCCAGAATCTTCACTCTACACTTTAATCTGAGTCTGCTACAGACTCCTAAAGACAGTAACGTCGCCGGCGATCCCACAGACCATAGAGGGTTAACTACATAACAAATGTACCTAACTTTATACCCAAACCAGGCTCTTTTCCTAACGTTGTTTCCTGTAAATGCATAAGTTTATTTTGAAAAGACAGTATATTTATGTACAAAGTGGAAGTTGACAAGTTGCAAAGCTGACGCAACATAAGTACGGTAATTGTCAAGAGACCTTGGTCTAGTGTGATAGACAATTCAAAGTACAAATTCAATTAGAGTTTGGCAGGAAGTTCTGAACTGTAGGAAAGATATTTTTTCTCTGCTTAAGAACAACAGGAGCTTCCCTCCAGGAATTAAAAGTGCTAATTAGTGTTCATGGCATGATAGAGTGATAAATCTGTTTGATGATAATTAAGTTTTTATGTCCTCTGAAATGGTCAAATTTATATTTCTTTGCTTATCATTGGGCTCGCCACTTTATTAACACAGACCCTAAGTTACCTCAGGACATGACTCATCTTGGGCCAATTGTGGAATATGTTATCCACTACACTTTCATTTCTTATTTTATGATTACTTTCTGAGCTTTAATGAACAAAGTATAAGATAAAGTGGTGGGACTAAAAGGATCTCCATACTGTGTATGAAAATAATTAGTGGAAAGATGTGCCAGAACCTCTCATTCCTTTCTTCTGTGTAATAGATTTAAGGAAATTCAAAATCAAATACTTTAAAGGCAACTCTCTTTGTTTTCAACAAAGCTGATCCCAGCCGACTGTGTGAATATGTCAGCTGTTTTGGGTCTGTTGTAAAATCGCTAGGTTCTATTCATTTATAGATAACAGTTGTTTACATTTCTGAAATATAATATCTGTAAAGATCCTCTGCAGTTTTTTATGTAACAAGGTAGGTAGGCTACATTACGTTAGCAACGCAGTAAGGTCACGTAGCTTCACGTTACTTGAAACAAGTCAACGTTGACTTTTGATTTCACACAGGACACGAACAAAGGTCTTTTGAGTGAAAGTCCTGTTTTTGTTTGACCCGTCCATCGCCCTTCCCCACCACTATTCTGACCGAGCTTCCAGTAAGAACGGACTTCCTATCAATGCAAAGCGAGCACACTCCCAGGCCTCAAACGTTCTGCTCAGGGTATTAGTGAACTCATTCATGAATCATTTCACTGTGGCAGGCACCATTACAATTCATAACAGTGTTGGTAATTGTTTTAATTCCATATGGTCACGTGCTTTCAGAGTCCGGTGGCACAGAAGAAGGAGGATTGTTATTGCTGCCTCAAAAATGTTATTCTTATTTCCACGAATGCATTTATAATGGAAATTTAGATGGTACATAATAAGTGTAACACCCTGTTAGTTCAATGTGTATGTGTCTCCAGATTGTTCATTCCCTTCACTTCCCGCGTGTCTCCTGATTGCTCATGCCCAACACCTGTGTTTCCCCTCTCATACACATACTCCCCTGTTTCCCCTTGTCCCCTGCCATATTGTCGTTGTATGCCCTTGTGTGTTACAGCCGTGTGATCCAGTGTTGTTCCTAGTTGCTATCCCTTATCTGCCTGTCTTGATCCTGCCTGTCTTTGACACCAGATTCCCTGCTAGCCCTTTTTTGTCTCTGTTTTTGTGGACTAAAATAAAGAACTTTTTGATTTTTCCTCAATGTGCCTCCTGTCATTTTCCTCTGCACCTGAGTCTCTGCCTGACCACATCGGGTCTTGACAATAAGATGTCACGACTACGTGGTAAATGGACTTTACTTTTATAGATCTCTTCTAGTCTTCCGACCACTCAGAGCTCTTTAACAGTACTTGTCATCATTCACCCATTCACACCCATTCATACACTGATGGGAGGGGCTACCATGCAAGGTACCACCTGCCCAGCCGGAAGTTTTGGAGGATTTAATTGATTTGTCGTTGTGTAAGAAGCGTTGTAATACATTTTGCCAAATCAAATCTTAAAAACAATCCGCTCACAAGATGTTAATACCTATGATGTGTTTCAAGTTTGAGAGAAAACCTGTTTGTCTTTTTTTACACAAGGGTATACTGACTGACGCTGATATCGAATAATTTCTTCACGTACTCCTCACACCGGAAAGGGAGAGTGCAAACACGTTTGTGATGTTTACCTGCAATGACATTCACATTATCTCTCTGGATACTTGTTGCCTAGGTATATTCAAAATAACCATAAACCTCCACAACATCCATCCATCCATCCATCCATTATCTGAACCGCTTATCCTCTTTAGGGTCGCTGGAGCCGATCCCAGCTGTCATTGGGCGAAGGCAGGGTACACCCTGGATAAGTCGCCAGTCTATCCAGGGCCTCCACAACATCTTGTGTGCTAACTTCTCAACTCCTCATGTTGAGAATGTGCCGGTGTTTCTTGACTCAGAGAAGTCACCTACGCACATCAATTATGCGTTTCTATTTTCCTCCTCTTTTCCTCAGGTGGAGACAGACCTTAAACCGTATGCGCTGTAGTCGTGCTGTTTCTGCTGTTTTGTTTATTTATTTTTTGTGAAACTTGAAAGATATACTTTCAGCTAATTGGTGTTAAGAAGTTTGACTTTTGTTGCAATTTGATCACTTTATTAATACGGTACCTTTCAAAAACAAAGTCACAAAGTGCTTTTACAGTAAAAACATGATATATGTAATGAAAAAAAAACAGCTATAATAAAAATTCACTCCCTTGTAATGTTATCCCTTGTTCTGAATACAAAATAAAGTGTCAAAATGTCATCCCAATAAAGCAGGATCTAGACTATTCAAGGTGTTAGAAACAGGCAGTAAAATCAATTTTAAAACTCACAGAACCAGTCAAGGGCAGCAGGGACTGCTTCTCCACTGCAATGTGGTCACTTCTCTTAGTACGAGTTAAAGTCTGACGGCAGCGTCTTGAACCAGCTGCAGTCTTTGGATGTTTTACCCGCTGATAGCAGATTAAAGTGCATTGCAATAGTCCAGTCTGGAGGAGATAGAAGCACGGATGACCTTTTCTAAGTCCGCGGAGGAGAGGGACGATCTGATCTTTGAGCTGTCTGGGTCGGGTAAAGATGGACTGCAACACTTAAATCACGTGAGCATCATGGGACAATTCAGAATGAAAAATAACACTTGGGTTTCAGGCCTCTTCCCAACATTATTAGGAAAGGCACTCAGACTAGAGGAGAGATGACAGATGCCTGGAATGCAGTGGGTAAAAATAACTGCTTCGGACTTTTTTTTATCTGAGCGAGGCAGAACATCACACAGGACACATGAGTACCAGGCTGAGGGACAGCAGTGGAAGTCAATGTCATGTCATACATAATGGTCCCCAGAGGTAGGAAGTGTATGGTGATTAAAATGCATTTACACACTGGAGGCGTGAGGAATAAACAACATGCAAATACAAAATACTCAACTGAGAAGATCATTTGGTCAGGTCTAAGGCTTTTATTGTGAAAGGTTAGAAGGAGTGGATCTGGTCTGCGCTGATGAAGTCAAGATCTGGACACCCAAGCTTTTTCATAAATAAAGGCGCAACTCTACCTAAAACTAAATTTAGTTTTAGTTTATTATTATTATTATTATTATTCTTTTAAAAAAAAGAAACATTTTGCAGTGTAATCATGTTCATGAAATTATTCATGAAGGTTCAAAAATATATAAATGCACACACACAAAAAAACGCCCGATGTGTAAAGGCCTCAAGAGGGAACCCATAAATAGAACCTTGGTAAAAAGGTACAATAATCTTAATCTGGCTTCCAGTGTCTAAACACACCTTAATCAAATGAATATGATACTGACACTTGAAAGCAACTTAATGGAGGTGAGAAGAGCATGACAACAGAAATATAATATAGTGAAGGCAATCGTACAACCTTGGACAGACGGTGAATGTCAAAAGCGGCATCCACCTTTTAAAATACTCCCTTCGATTCCTTGAAAAAAGTATTTCCTATGAGTTTAGGGAAAGTAAGAGCAAGGTGAGTCAGAGTGGCCTCTGCCAGGACAGGTATCAGCTGAATGAGTGGCGGAGACCGGGCACAGCGTTCAGAAAGTATTTTTTTAAAGATAATGGCAGATCGTTTTTGCAGAGCTTAACGGACCACTTGCGAGTGCAGACAAAACACACGCACAACAATATGTCAAGATAACAATTGTGGGGATTAAAACTGAAATGGAAGCCGCATTGAAATCATTTCTAAAACTGCAAACAACGCTGGAGATTTCAACGTACCCTCTGGTGTTTGCCAAGTGTAGATACATTCAGGAAAAGACCCAACAGCTTTCAAATGTCAAAGCCGCAGATGCGTCAGAATTGCAACAGAAACAAGATGAACTAAATTGTTAAAAACGGCGAGAAAAAAAAAATCCCACAGCCCTGAAATACAAGCGAGGAAGAAGGGGAGATCATGGAAAACGTTTGGCTGTGGCAACAGCGAGGAATGGGAGAGATTAGAGGATTATACCTTCCTGGATGTTCTGATGGATCAAAGATGCGTATACAAAAAGGTAAGCCTTTCAGAAATAGAGAATGCTCCTCATTGATGCGCATGTATTTGTTTTTTATGGGATCCCACAGAGTTTCTAGAGGCAAAGGGTCACGAAAGAGACACTGCAGAAAATAAATTAGAAACTTTAGTCTTGAGGGTTTCAGGAGATCAAAACTTTGGAGGAGCTATGTGATGCACAAGAGTGCTTCCGATAACATTTGATAATATTCCTCAGTTGTGCAAAACCTTTTTTTTTTATGTCGGCGTGAAGTCCATTTTGGCTTTTTGAAAAAAGGAAACGCCTTTGCCGATGTAGTGCCAATGTAGCGAATATTTAACTTGTGTGACTGATCAGCTGTTTCTGCTATTGATGTCTTCTCGGATATATATTTATATTGTCTCCAGACAGCATGACACATTTCCAATAGTAGCTGACATGAAACAACTATTCAAACTTGTCCAAGCAAAACAAATTCCTAAAGACCTCAATACACTTTCTCTTGCAGATGGTTAGACAGCCATGGCCAAATGTATGTAGGAAGTGATGGTCTACACACCTTTATTTAGACGTCTCTGTCCTCCCTTTGCTGAAGCCACTCCCGCTATTTCCCGCCTTGCATCAAATCCCCTGCTGTCTTATTTCAAAAACTCAATTTCCTATTGTTTACCGTTGCATCGGTGCACTTACACCCCCAAAGCCCGTAGTATGAACTTGAACCAATTTCACTCTAAATCTGTCCCACTTTAATAACGCGCAAATAAAAAAAGAATGTGACTGGGGCAAATCAGAAAGATGTGAAATGGAAGAAATCAAAGAAAATGGAAAATCATTGACCAGCAGTAAACATTATGATTGATGGATATCGATAGCATTCATTCAGCTCTACGGGTGGTGACAGCAGTACTGTGTAAATGTGTATAAACGATGACATAGAGAACATTTCACTCCAAACTTATCCATGAAACTCTTCTAATTAAACCTGAATGGTTTCTTTGCTTTATCAAAGTGGGCCCGACTTTTTTTTTAGGAACCAGAAAGGTGTAGCTTTAGAGGCAGATTCAAATCAGCTGGAATGATAACTGGAACCAGGTCTGATCATATCGTAAAGATTGTACACAGCTGCTCCTAATCATCTACCCCGGGCCTCTTCCAATGCTTCAAATACCTTACATGCTCATATACGTATAGCAGAGCCAAAGAAAACAGGGGCCTAATAATAAGAAAATATATTCTGTTTACCTAAAAACTACATATGTGACAGAACAGAAATCTGGTGCTGTGCATTTGTTTTGCAGTTTATATTCTTTAATTAAAAAATGTTGCCTTATATTGCCAGAATATCGGCAAATGCAAAGTTTCAAATAGAATTTCTAATTAGAGAATAAAATAAATGCCCAATAAAACACACCATTCCCCATTTAAATGAACTTTAAAAACCTGTGAGTTTTGTATGTGTTGCCGATAGCTTCATGTGTGTAATGTGTTTGTGTGCAGCCATGCATCGTTGAGTAATTCTGTATCTCTGTACTTGTAGAAAGGTTGCATTTGCAGTTCTGTGTGTTTACATTTGAATGTAGTTTAGACTTTAAATGAAATTAATTCATGAATCAGTTAAAGATTGAGAGAAAATCTCTCATTTTACCGCTGCAGGGTCTGAGGGTCTCAGTCCTAATTCTTATAGAAAAGTATCAGTTCTCTCTCCTCATCCCTAACGCCTCAGAATCCCCTTCCGAGTTTGCTTTTCTCCCCCTACGTGTCCCTCCTGTTACAATGAGAACGAGACGTTTATATCACTCCTTTCTGGCCTTAACCCTATAACAAGAAGCACACCTCCAGTGTTTACCACAGTGATGAGATTCGGCTGCACTTGGCCTCAGTAGAGGAAAAACAGAACATTTCTGTGTTTTAATTATGTTAAACCTGATTGAAAAAACCCCACTGACATTGAGCAGAATAAATGAAACAGGAGGTTTTCTCACTGAGTGGCAGGCAAGAGAGGAAAAACAAGCCGCAGAGAAAGAGCACGGGAATTAGTGATTACCTCTTTGAGCAGGGAGTGAAAATAGATGCAGTCACATATTCTGGATAACACGAGCATGTATGCAGCACTTTATTTCAATCGGGGAGTTAAATACAGAGGTTGTTATTGAAAGCAACACTATTCTTTCTTCAAAGAGGGATGCTTTTTATTGGAACAAGTGTTTGCGGTGTCATGATGAAGAATGTGCCATACTTAGCTTGGAATCAGATTCCTTTTGACTGGTTTTAAAACACCATTTCTGTAACCAGGCACTACCAATGATGCTACTTGATGGTGATGAGGCTCATCCTCCCCCTTCTCATGCAGTCATACGTCTTAGATGACAGACAGACCTCGCCTCACCGTCTCTAATGAACACTCCTGTCTACCCAACTGACTTCTTCTCCTCTGTCAGTGTCGGACGGATTAAACCTGTTCCCCACATGCACCTGCAGATGGAAACACTCCGGAATATTAGAGCTTTGTTTGGTCACGTAAAAGACCAAAAATGACCCTACCAAACCATTTCTGACTTGAAAATAACCGCCCAGCGGTCCGAACGTGTCCGTAATCGTCAGACACCTTTCCTGTTTTATTTTCCGATGCCATCTTTACTACAGATAACAGCTGTGTGACCGCTTCCTTGGAATCATTCCTTTCCTTGAACCAAAATCAAAAAGGGACGTTTAAACCCCCTGCAGACAGAGACCAGGGCCTCCTTTCATCTGCAGAACAGAAGAAGAAGAAGAAGAATAATCTTGTTCTTATTATGTGAGAGGTTGGGTGGCATAGAAGATAACTAATTCCAGTTTGGGGTGTTTGAAAGAGAGAGAGAAAGGCATGAAAGGAGGAATAACGAGGAGCGAGACAGAAAGAGGTGGCCTGAGAGAGACAAGCAGAGGAGACGCGGTAGAAGCATCTTTAATGCAGATTGCGACTCAGAGCTCGGCTTTGAGGTGTGAACCTGTGTGATGATAAGGAGAGCGTCTCGCAGCACAGCCTCCTTTAACCCGAAGTGCCGCCAAATAAAGACTTTAATGCGTCCATAAATACAACACAGCCGGATTGGAGCTTATCTCAAGCATTTTATGTTGAGAAGGGGAAATCTGCCACACTGAACCGGCATTATCTGTTGTATTATTGGTTTTAGGAAGAAGAAAATGTTCCAAGTTCGTGGGTTTCTTGACACAGGTGCTGACAAAAACAGTTCTGAGGATGTAACATTTTTACAGTATTTGGAAATGGAGTCCTGCATATGCTGCAAATGCTTGGTTTGCTCGAAGTGAAATGGATGGGGTTTGTAATGGAGACAAGTGAGCAACAAGTATGCCAACAATCTTTTTACAGGACACATAATCTACTACCAACATTAATCTACTTTTTGGCTGCGCTATTCTGTTTTTCAGCCCTCACCATCCTGGTTTTTGCCTGCCAGAAGAGGTAGAACACAAGTACAACCGAACACTGGGTAGAGAATTTTAAGTGTCCAAAAGGTTACAATTAACTTTGATGAAGTCAAAGGTTTTGGAGTGCATAACTACACTCCACGTTATTTTAACGATTACTAAGAAAGTCTGTACTCATACTTCCCTTTAGAAATAAAGGTATACATTTGAAGGATGTTAATATTGCAAATAGCAAATGCATTAAATTGCATTGGAGACATTTTCTATTTTAACAAAACATTTCTGCAGCAGTGGAATTTTATCCCACTACATCACTTGTTTGAAGATATTTAATTGACAATAAATGTTGCATTCTGGGGCTGAGCCCTTGTCTCTCTTTCATTGACTGCCAAATTGTATCTGCTTGAATTGAATTGACTGGTTTCTGGTTGCTTCCTGAATGTGAGGATAATAAGGGTCACTGCAACGCCAAACTCCTCACAAAGTTAGGGGTTGGTAAAGCAAGAGTTATAGTCTAATCGTTATTAGTTATTAGGAAGTCAATGCCAGTTGTCATTGCCAGAGGCTCGTACATCAGGGGTGTGCTCGTCCATCAGTCTCTGCTGTGTGGAAAACACCACATGCTAAGCTGAAAAGATATGTCGCTACATGCAATCTATTCGTCAATATTTTCAAAAACAAGATTACTCTCTCCACATGAACATTTTAGGATGACTCATAACTTCAGCATGATGTGTTTGCCTTGAATGCCAGCAATCATTTTGTCAGAGAAGGCGTCTTTATTTATTTTCCTTCATCAGATGGCTGATGAGTAGAGGCTTTCATGTAGAAAAACCGCATCTACATCAAAAAGGTCTCAGCCGCAGAACGGTTTGTCCACAAACTGCTGATATTAAATTCCCATGGTCATGTAAGTGTATTTGCGTTTACTCCTGTCTGTATTTGTATGGTTAATACTTACGTTTAAATAAATATTGGAGGTGAATATACCTCAACAAGGATCAAACAGTTCATTCTAAGAAATAGGGGTTCCAAAAGGGTTCTTCCTGAAGGACTGAGGTTCTACCCAGAAATATTGTCTTCTGAAGAACATTTTTTGAAGAAAGCTTATAAAACCTTATAAAACCTTTATAAAAGGTTATCACAGGAACCAAACAGGGATATACTATGGAAACAACCCAAAGAACCCTTTATGGCTCTAGCCATCACCTATATTTCTAAGAGTGTGATGAATTCCGGGTCAAAGGCATTATAATCTTGTCGATTCTCTCTAGAAATATGAACAAAAACACCTCAGAAAAAAAAATAAGAGAGATTGGTTTTGCCTGGAGATAAGAGGAGGAGAGGCCAACACAAGGTGTTTTTTGAGATAAGTTTGAGGCCTGGGAGCATGGGAGTGACTCTGCTTTTCTCTGACTGCAGAGGGAAAGTGAGTGAGTCTGGAGGGAGATGTGTCAACACCTGGTTGGAGGGAAGAACTGAAGTGACCCACTATGAACACACTGACAGGATCATGAGTGGGTTGCTGCAGCTGCTCGCACCTGATGCTCTTAAAGTTCAAACCGTATGCAGCTGTGCAAGTTAAAAGTGACAACACAATGTGACTCAAATCCCACGGCAATGAAGATTTTAGGCGGTTCAGTGGCTGCTGCCGACATGATAGAATAACTGGCCCAAGTTTCTTGTTGCGTAGATGGAAATCCTCTTGTTGTAATGGGGGCCTGTTCATGTTTGTACAATATATTGTTCATGGCTAAATGAACTGTCTTATCATGGTCAGGGTGTTTGAGGGCCCTGGGACACCGGAGCCTAGAGCAATCATGATCTATCGAGATCATTCTTTTTGTCATTGTGGCAGCAGTACACAGCCATACCCAATATCATTAGGTATGTTATTGGATATTTCCCTTTCACTCTGAACGGTCTGAATTGTATTAATGTTGTATCATGTTTCTGTATGAGTGGACCAAGGGTGGAAAGAACATTTACTCAAGTATTTACATTTGCTCAAGTACTGTACTTAAGTACAGTTTCAAGGTACTTCTTTTTTCTGCTACTTTATAATGTTACTCCACTACATCTTTTATTTTATAGAATTTCAGTTAAAAGTAGGTGAAGATAACACAAATATATCCTTAGGAGAACATTCAAAAGCTACCCAGCAATATATAAAGTCATTAAAGTTAGTCTCACCGTTGCCAGCTACCACGGAAAAGTCATGTACTGTACATCCTAATGTAATACTAGGATTACATAATACCAAAACATGTTATTCTGAATTTGGCCATTCTGTATACTTAGTACTTTTGCTTTTGGTAATTTATGTATATTTTGATGCTGATACTTTCGTTCTTTTATTACAGTAACATTTTGAATGCTTGCCTTTTTACTTGTAACAGAGTATATCTACGCTGTGCTGCTGTCACTTTAACTGATTTTAACTCACTTTGTGAGGGAAATTACCATATATGGTTACTTGCACGATAAAAGACTATGTGAAAGATCCGACATAAACAGAGTAAACCACCTCTGCAAAGCATTGACAGGTGAGTATGAAACTGTTGTTATTTTTGCTCATGAAGCTGCAGTAACATTTTTATTTACACTGTCCATTATTTTGTGATCGGCAAATGGTGCAACGCAATCTACCCTAGTGTGGACGTCAGTAGTTACTCAGACAACCATGTCTTCTAAGTTTTTTTTAACAATGTTGTGATCATGGCAAATGTAATCACTGCCTGGATTGTTCAGAGGCAACAAAACACTACATTCATGCACTGTCCCGGTCATCACTGCATTCTTATTCCAAACTGCATAGACCACGTAGTGAAACTGAAACTTAATGTTGTGAATTTAAACAATACAACTTGAGGTTTAAGCAGTTTAGTCACAGCTTGCGAGTAGAGGGAAAGAAGCAGTATCCACAGAAAGCTTCACTGACAGAAAATACAAGGGGAGAGAAAGAAAAAAACATCACAGTATTGCCCACATTGTCTGACAGACAGGTGATTTGGGGGAATTGCAGTGAAGAAGCAACACAGCTGTGACTTTTTAGCATCAAAGATGCTGCGGAAAAAAAATCCCAACACAAAGCAAACACCATGCCGCTTTATAAATCATCTACATGTCAGCGCTTGTTTGGTGAGAAGCTCTGGAGCTGTCTGCGAAGACTTCGCCGAGAGATCTCCGGCTTCCCCGGCACCTCTGGAGGGACTTGATCGTGTTGGCAAATTAAAACTGCATGAGATGATGATGAGTAACATAATGAATTCTGGGAATAGGTTTTATAGAGGGTATCATTCCTCCGGGAACCTTTGCCAAGTCACGTTTCTGTGCATGTATTGTACTTGGTGAACAAAGTGTCTGATTCCGATTGTAATTACTCAATCAGTTCCGCAACGGCAGCAATTACACCATGTGTCGTGCTGTTTGAACGCACAAAGATCTGGACAGTGAGAAGACTTCAGCAAATATAAACGTCTGTTTTCCTTCTTCATAGCTACAGAAGTGATGATTCATCAGCGATTACAGCTTTAAAATTGTCTCCTTTCTAACTTTACAGACACCCTGAGGGCTCAGTGTTTACACGTCTTGGAACTTAAGGTATGTTTGGTTATTGCTTGTATGAAACCGAGTTTAAACTGCACTGGTAGTTATTGGTTGATTGCACCAATTCATTGATCTCACACATGAAGGCTCAAGTACATAAACGGCAGGTATGAATGATGTATAAACTCTAATCACAAACGGGTATATTATGCCAATCAAGGTATTTGTGCACACACAGTCGACTCCCTTCTAACAAGAAGACGAAACATTTGTATTTTCTTGATTTAGTTGGAGAAAAAAAGGGGACAAAATGACAAAAGTAGGACAGCCATTCTCACAAAGTTAACCACCAGGAGAAGACTTGAGGGAATTGCAAATGGAAGCAATTATGTTTAATGTAGATCATATTTTTCCCCTTTATTCCTTCATTTTCCTTTGTTGTTTTTTTTCCCCCTTCGTCTTCTCTCGATAGAGCCGGGCGGAATACGGGATCGACCGGCAGGGACTGAAAGAGCTGGCGGGGAAATGAAAACTGAGATTTGAGCCGACGGATTCGGCAGAGAGACTTAATGTGCAACCAAGAGACAGCAATGAGGCAGATCTGGGTGCATTTATTAATTGAAAATGTTTTCAATTATCTTTGGGCGCTCGCTTTAGCGCGACTGGAGACAGAGAGAGAAAAAGAGGGCGCGAGAGAGAGAGATACCCGAGGGCGTGGTACTTTTTTAGAGCGATCCAATTGGCTACATCATAAGCCACGCAATGACACCGACAAAAACAGAGATAATTGAATCCTTTCCAAATAGAAAACTGACCCCGATCTGGAAATGTGTGTCACTTTTGTTGCAGCCGTTGCACTAAATTAAAAACGTATACAGTGCTGCCGCGTGCTGGTTGGATTTCATCATACATTAAGACTTTCCTGCTATCACATTGCTCCATTTCTTCATTTAATGCTCCCTCCCACCCTGCCAGGAGTGATGGCAATTCCAGTTCTCACTGCATTTCATGTATGACGTACTCCTGACAACACCCTGTCAGCCGAGGAAAAACTCTCAAAAACAAAAAAAAAGTTTCTTTAGCTGATGTTTGGAAAGATTTCTCACACAAAATACAAAATATTGACACAGTAAAATACAACTTAATTAACTAACAGCATGGGTTCCAAGGTGACACAAACGACCCGGTGTCTTGAGTACAGCCTATTATGCAAAAGCCAGGAAAGAGACACAAGACTGATTTCCTTGTCTGATTCGTCGGGTTACATATTTTGGTCCCGTCTCAAATGATTTTTATCATCTCACTGACTCAACCTGTCTCTGACGAAGGTTACCAGACACAATATGTTTCATTTACAACGCAACTAAACTCCAAAAGTTCACTCAGTAGACAACACAAAGAAGATTTGAATCTCACTCAATCGTCACGGCTCCCTAACAGGCAAGATGGGGATGAAGATCACAAAAATGTATTCATCTTTTATGATTTATTCATGCCGAACTTTAGTGGATCAGAACATATCGGGTATGGAATTAATCTGCAGGTACATCTCCAAAGTGAGATCAAATGTGTGGCCTCAATAAAGCCTGCAACAGACTAGGTAACGCTTGTTTTAGCCGAGCCAATTGCCAGGAAGGGCTTCTGCTACTGAAGCAGTCGTTGGTCACTCACGGCCTCTACCGGCCGGGTTAAGAGGAAAAAGTCAGCAGTCAATGAAGGTGAATAAAATTGTCTAGTCTATTTTATGTTTATTAATATAGAACAATTTAAAATAATACACTTACAATAAAACACTACTTACAAAACGTCACACTGGTCACCCAACTAGAACATCATGCAGCGTTATTGGTATGAATCATTAACTCCTGTAAATAACTTATGATCTAGTGCTACAGAACCTTAAAATATCTCAGATCGCCTTTAAAGCAGGAGAGAATGAAAGTCCTCTTCTTTGGCCACAGGCAGAGAGAAATTTAATCCAAAAATCCTAAATGAATATAACACTATTCTGATCTGTCATATCCTGGAAGATCAACTTTGACAGATAAGAGCACGCTCAAATATCTGAGCCAGCGAGAACAAGTGGAGATGGGCAGTAATCTGTCTCCTGCCCTGAAAATGTTATTTTTGAGAGTTTTAGAGTGAGTCTATTTGTAGCTGTTCCCTCTCTCCTCATCTGTGTCTGACTCCCCTCTTTTGTCGCTTTGTCACGGAGCATCACATCTCTGGAGGACTGATGGACCGACAAACAAGCGTGATACATGTGTGTGCATGACATTATGGAAAATAGCTGCTGCGTAGTATCATCACTAATGCTCGGAGAAGTGCAAATTCACAATGGGAAAAAAACCCTTCTGCAGACACACAACTCAAAAATAAAAGTCGAGAATCAAACCAACTCTGCTGTCATGTTTATTCCCTGAAGTAAAGCAGGAGAGGTTGGAAGGAGATGCATGTTTCTAAAACAATACGTTTCTACGGAAAAACCTGCTGCGCTAACATTAGCAGAGTAAGCTACCACAGCATTAACTAGCATTAGCACTTACATGCTACACCAGCTACTGAACGCATACTGAATTTATATTTATTTATAGCAGAGGGTCAATTCTCACCTGAACCTTAAAACCAAGTTTGAACCTAAAATGAACCTTATGAAGAAGTATGGTCTGGACAAAATGTCCTCACTTTCCAAAAATGTCCTTACTATGTGTTTGGTCCTCACTGTGTCACAAGTACAAGTATTCAAACACATACACACACACATACACACACACATACACACACACACACACACACACGCCTCAAATCTCTTCAGCGGAAAAAAACGTGACACCCTTGACACACACTTTCTCACGTTTCTAATTGCATAAGCAAACATAGGCGAAAACACCAACATAGTAGCTCACACACGCACACACACACACACACACACACACACACACACACACACACACACACACAAACCATAAGTCTTTCTAATCCTTTTCTAAACAGTACAGTGAGTTGTACCTCTCCTCTTGGCAGCTAATCAACACAAGATGCACTAACACAGTCTCACACACACAACAGACACACACAATGACAGACTGTAATACACATCGAGGGCAATTTAGTCAATGTCAACCTCTCTGTTGATATGTCAAATAAGTAGATCGCAAAACACTTTTTGTACTTATTCGGTCACATTAATCAAAAGTAAAAGAATTGTTTGACATTGTAACACTTTTTGGTTTTCTTGATTGAAATTACTGTTCTCACTGCATTTCAAGTATGACGTACTCCTACGGGCGGTGAAAATTAGCTGACAACACCCTGTCAGCCGAGGACAAACTCAGTGGTTAAGATAAAAAAAAAGAAGAGATAAAGTTTCTCTTAGCTGATGTTTGGAAAGGTTTCTCACACAAAATATTGACAGCGTAAAATATGACTTAATTAACCAACAGCATGGGTTCCAAGGTGAAACAACCTGGTGTCTTGAGTACAGCCTATAATGCAAGAAGCCAGGGAGGAGACACAAGACAGATTTTCTTAGTCATCTGAGAAATGTGAAATGTGAAAAGTAAATTTTTTTGTCTCAAATGATTTCTATCATTTCACTGAATCAACCTGTCTCTGACAAGGGTTAGCAGAGACAATAGGTTCAAACACACTCACACCAACACCCACACCCTGTACTTTTCTATATTTTTGAGGAAACTAACAGCACTCTCTAGCCCTTCACTGAAACATAACAATTACATGCCTGATCCCAACCCTTACCCTAGCCTAAACCTAACCGATCCTTTGGCAAGTCCCGCCCCTCAAACGCTGACTGGGGGAGTCAACGTTTGAGGGGCGGGACTTGCCAAAGGATCGGTTTCAGCTGAACCTTAAAACCAAGTCTGAACCATGAAACGGGTCTATGAAGAAGTGAATTATTAAACGGGGAACACAATAATGTAGAATTTAGTGCACAAATTCAGTGTACAGACATAAGAGTAGTATCAATCTTCTCATCTAGCTCTCTGCAAGTAAGCCAATAAAAGTTTTTTGCAAAATAGTGACGACGCCTTGTGTCGGCAAGCGACATGCACGTCCTTGATTAGCTAGGAAACCAAGATGGGAGATGAATCATTTTTAAATAATAAATTCAGAGTATGAGTTTTAGTCCGCTTTGGTCAAAGACAGACTCATCTTGCTCATTCGTCATGAGCAGCACAAGCGGCACCGAAATTCAAGCTGGACTATCACCAAAATGTGCTCTGAGCTCTGGAGTCAGTTTAGTTAATGAGTTGACGTTTGCATTAAAGGCCCAATGGCCCTGTAAGCCTTTAGGGTTATGGACTCAGTCAGCAGCTCTACAAAAGTCCATCTCACCACACAAGCTAAACACACACATAAATATAGATCTTCCCCTCCCCAGGCAAACAGTGATCTGCTCACTTAACAGCTGAACATAACCTCCATCTGTATCACTTCTGCTGGGGAGGAAAATACCACGGCAACCAAATATCTATCTGGCCATCAGTGCTGACCTGACAGATGATGATGGAGGTTTTCTTGCTGCGATATCTACAGCTCTGATAAGGAGGCAGAAAAACATGAGCGGAAAAAGTGACAAACTCTGACTCCCAGACAAGGAGTCCGATCGTGGCTTATCTGGGTTACAAGACATGAATGTCCGGTTGCACTTTAAAAAGAGACATCTGTCATTTGACAAGAGTTCCGCAGATATGGCATTTCTTTCTTTCTTTTCTGAAGAAATAGCAGGTAATTTAGGTGCTTTCCAGTGAACATTATATCTCTCTTACAGGCTGAAGTTTAAAGGTGCTGGAGGGCAAATTTCAGGTAATTGTTCGCCACTCAAATATGTTTCAAAATATAATAAGAGCCTGAACACTGAAATGATCTGACTCACCGTTTATCGACAACATTTTTTAAGCCTTGAGCTTATGAAATTTCAAAAAACTAATTTTGTTTTCAGTCTGATGCAGTTTGGGTATTAATTCTTGATCCCCGTCACCCAGTCAATATAAAGACATCTTTAACAACTCTGTTCTGTGAAAAGGTAGAACGATTTTTGTGTGTGTGTGAGACTCGATACTGAAGCTGTAAAAGGGTGAGCTTTTTCTTTTCGTGTGGTTTTCACTCTCAAAAGAAGCAGAGGGAGATGGAAGCTGGGCTGTTGGCCAACACAGCAGGGTGTGCACTATACAAAAACAACATCTGTCTTTAGAAGTATAAGTGTTAATCTTATATTCAGTCATAAAGACTGATTTAGATTGGAAGAAGATAGAAAAGTAACTGCATGTGGGGAAAGATAACCTGACTTGTTTCCATGCAGCTTCACTTAGTTTATAAATAATAATTTTACATTTGCCTAAAATGAGTCACGGGAAGTCTAAAATGAGCAAATTATCCATCTTGTTTTTCTCCACAATGCTGATTGATGAGAAAGCTGTTGAAAGTTTGGCTTAGAAAAATATTTCTACTTATTATCAGAATGTAATAGAATAAACAAAAAACAAGACATCATGGCCGACAAATCTCAAAGATCATGTTTTTATGTGATAGTTGTTGAAGCTGATTTTGAATAGTATGGATTAAAAGTATGGACATCAAGAATATATTGATGTCAATATCGAGTAAAAACAATCTAGGTTCCGTTCTTTTAACTACTGACCTTCAAAGACTAAAAGCGCTGTGCTGTATGCAAACACATAATATTTTTCTCTCCAAACTTGACATCATAAAAGCTGCAGTGTAAACAAACACTGGTGAAATCCTTTTTAAAACATCGGCCGTGTGAAAAACAAATCAATATCACCAGGTTTTCCAGGTTTGGATGTTGATCCTTGGAGAGAGGTCCACAGAGCCGAGGAACCTCGATGGATTTGGTTCATGTATTTGATTTACAGAAATCTACTACTGTCAAGGACATTTATAAGCTAAAGAAACATAATAAGTATTGTTGGATATGATTCAGATCATTTTCAAGAATTTCCAAGGCCAGTCGTTTTAATTTTCAACTAAAAATCACAAGTTTGTCTCAGAGGTTGGTGAAGGTGCATTTGTTTTCATTTCACTTTTCTCTAATGCATTTTAACCTGCTGGCCTCAACATGACATTCTGGTCTGTTTGCTCTTGTACGTTGAGAAAGAACCACAGCTAAACTTGTTACTTAATATGTTATGTAATTGTTTGTGTCAAATTTTATGGAATTCCTTGTTAGATATGACGAGAATCACCGCGAGGTGACCGGGACCTGGATGTAATCAGTTCATACTTGAGTCCATATTGTATGTTTGGGACAGATGCATTGAAATTCCATCAAAGCATTCCTGAGATATTGTGTTCATGAGAATGTGATGTTTGTAGGGAGAGATGGACAACCCGAAAACATTAAAAAAACATAACTGTGAAGGTGTGATACTTACTGTGATAAATCCAATTTTACCCATTTTACCCATTTGGCTTGGGGAGTACTACTACTGAGAAACAGTTGCATCAAGCCTTTTGCTTTATACAAGTCCAGATGTGAGTTTCCCAACCTCTGTAGCGCTGTCTTCATCTCCGGATGGAGCTAAACTAACTATTATACTATACCATACACAAGTCTCTGTCTGAACTGTAAGTTGCATTGTGCGTAATGTGGACTCCAGGTTTGACTTGCATAAAATAGATGATGTTGGTGTTTCTCCTGCATTGGTTTTGATAATATATATTCTTTTGCCTGCAAAGATACCAAAAAAGAATCACTGATCGGCTCACTTGAGAGGTCTCATTCTTAAGTGTTCATTACACACTTAGGATTAATCAGAGATCTAAAGTTACACTCAGGTTTAAAAAAAGGTTTAAAGCTACAAAACTTTAAACTTCTAACTTCTTAAAACCAGTAAAGTGATGCCAGAACTGGGGAGATGCAGTTTCCTCTCTTGGCACCACGTAGTATATCAGAGCTGTTTCCTGAACCAGTTGGAACATCAAAGAGACTTTTTATTCAGATGGGGATGAAGAAAATTGGGGTCATCGAGGAAATAAAAGCCTCAATGTCTTTCACCAAAAAAGATGAACGATTATTAATGGCTTCATTGGAGAATTGAACAAAACCGGCCTACAGTAGTCCCTTTGTCTGAACATCAATGTTAAGGTCGCCAAGAGGAGGCCGAGCATCTCCAGCTGACTGATACACTGCAACATTGAATCTGAATGAATTTAATGTCTCTGCCATCTGGAACTCTGGATTTTAAGGGTCAGCAACCGCAGATATAAAAGGTTCTATGGACCCAGTCCATTAAATAAATGCTCCAGAATTTGTTACACAAGTGGACACTTTGGTTATTTTGTTTGAAATGACTGAACAGAAGAGATAGGACCACTGTGCACCACTCAGTGAGGAGCTGACAATGGAAGTTGGGACCAGGAGAAAACAAAAGGTTCCTTGACAGTTAAAGCTGAAAGTATTGGGGAAATAATAATATTAACTTGGATGAGACCAGCTGAATTTCATTTTGATCTGTAGACAGACAGGTGCAAGTGTGTTGGACGCTCTGCTTTTGCTGGCAGTCAATCTCCTATTTTTTTCCCACTTAAAAGTCACTACCAGTGTTTGTGAGAAGAAGAAAGGGAAGCTAAAGCGGCTATGATTGATATCGTTATGCTAATGAGATAGTATGGCGGCCTTCATGTGAAAGGCGTCATTTGTAGTGACAAGTTAAATTACCACCCGACTCTGCATTTCCCCTCACTGCTGCAAAGCGTTGCAGTGCTTTCAGATCATTTCAGACAGCGTTAGCAACATCAAGGAGCGTTTAGCAAATACAAGCTAACAATGTTTTTCTTTGGAGTTAGCCAAGTCAAGTGGCCTTCTATATCTTTATCTTTTTAACCTGTTTTCACTCCTAAATCAGTTTAACATCCTGGATATATCCTTCAAAAACATATTGTAGACCAGGGGTCACTAATAACTGGACTCCGGTCCGGGTCCAGACACAGACACCGTTGTATCCGGTCCTGCAACCGATAAAAAATTGATTATTACATTTTAAAGAAGCGCTACTATATTTGAACCGCCGCAGCATTTCAAGCCTTTGTGGCACTAGTTCAGTGGTCCAGGAAACACACCGACCAATTACACGCATTGTAGTCCACCTCACGTGATGCTACTCGGCCAATCACATTCATATGTTTATTCTGATAAGCATTGCAACTGAAGTGACACACACACACACACACACACACACACACACACACACACACAGAGAAGAGACAGGGAGAGCGACCGAATAGTCAGAGAAGTACGTGAGTCAGAGAAGGTATTTCAATGACTGAAAAAGAAGAATGTGGACAACGAGACCAGATTCCTCAACCAAGAATGGACAGACTCTTAAATGTTCAGTCTTTCAAAGGGCAGTTTAAAACCAGTATATGACCATTATCAAAAGCGGTAATGTGAAGCCCCATTAGGAGACAAAGCACAACTCTTTTGAGCAAACGTACCTGCCTGCAAAACCGGTTGCCATTGTTATAACTGCTGTTGTGCCATACTGACCGCTGACCCTGGCACATCCCCTAGTGCCCCTACACTGCCCCTACTGTCCCCATGTGCGTATTGCATCTTGTGGATGTTTAGCACTGCAAACTGCCGCAGGATGTGCTAAGCTGCCATAATGTGCACAGAAGCACTTTGCTTAAAGCGAGTGTATCTCCAGCGTTAACGTTTCATGTCCCAATAACCAACACCACCTGTCTACAACAAAGAGGGAAAGAAAAGAAGACTAACATCAACTACTCCAGGATCCTTTGTTTATGGTAACAATATCTACTTTTATGCGATTAAAAGTGTTAAATAACATCCTGTTTTATTCCATTAAAATGCTAAGAGCCGCTGCTATACAATGATCCAGCTGAAACTGCACAAACCAGAGAAAGGGGAAGTAAAGGAATGAAATAAAAGCAGACACCCATTTGAAATGAACGGCCATTCAGATGAACATGCATACCCAAAACCTGAAATAACCTGGACAGAGACAAAAAAAGAAAGAAACCAAGACGAATTACATCCCTAAGTATAGCACAGAACAGTGCAAGAGCAGCACAGTGGGAGAAGAAGGAGGTATCCTCAGAGGCAGGAAAGCAGGACAGCGCTGTCTTTAGTAAATTGGTTACAGAGTACAATCAGACCTCTTCCAACCAGTGTTGGGAGGAGGAAAACTTCATCCACATCTGCTGGAGTCTCAGCTGGCCTGGCAGAGCCTCGGCTTTAACTGGATTAAGGACAAAAGCAGAGCTCAATAACTAATAGGGTCTCTCCTTCCTCCTCTCTGTTCCTTCCCTCGCTTTACTCCGCTCCCCTCCATCCCCTTCCTTTCTCCCTCACTCCTCTACGTTGCCGTCTTCCTCCTCCTTCAGAGTGAAGCGGAGAGATAATGCGGAACACTTTCATGCCTTCTGCTGAATTAAACATGGAGAGAACAGCTTGTGCCAGGTGCTAAAGCTGGAGCGGAGAGAGGGAATAAGAAAAAGGAATATATATATATATATACAATTCCACCCCTGCACAGGGGTCTCCAGAGTGCTGCCGAACATGTCTTTACAATTAAAAAGATCTGTTCTCTGATAGACTACGCCGAGGAAAGTTAAACAGGACGGCCATTTTTGTACTAATTGGCCGGGAATTGAAGATGACTGCCAGATGTCATTGTGTGGAAGCAACCAATCGCCAAGTGTAGGGTGGCATGGTGCTCAGAAAGTAGTCCTCTGAGGTTTCCATCACCACCTCCAGCTTTCATTGTCGGAGCAGTAAATCCCCATCCCCTTTTCCCTTTCACATACTGTCTGTCATCTTTTTGCCATGGCCAACCAATTGGGCACCACAAGTGACAAATCTGTCCATCTCCAGGCTGGATGGTGAATAATTGACAGTGTTTCAAACATTCTCAGTCTCAGGTGGCTTACAAAGAAAATAAAAAAGGTCTTTTCATACTCTCGGCAGGGGCTGAAGTTTCAGTTTGTGTTCTACTTCAGTAACTCAATATTTCTCTGATCTGAAGAAAAAGTCTCCCTCTTCTCTCCCGGCCTATTTGGTATTTCCCAGATAGAGTACCTCGAGCTCACTCCCCATCCCCATCCCCTCTCCCACTCCCCCCCTGACAGAGCCAGTTACTGCGTCCTGTGCTTAGCATGGGCGCCACGCTCACAGCAGCAAGGACAAGACTTTTACAGGGGCCACGCCCTGGACTGCAACCTCCCAGAGCACATGCCATGTGAGGCGGCAGGCTGAAAGACCAGAGAGGATGCTTGTAACTAGCTGGACCCGGGCTGCTATTCCACTCTACGAAACCGGAGAAACCAAGCAAGTCTTGTTTAAGGATGACTAAATATAATTCATTCCCACCAAAGATGAATAATATTGTCGAGCCCCATTAGCTTTGTTTCAGGGTTGCATGTTGAGGTTCCTCGACAGAAAGAAATCTGATATCAGTCAATTAAAGCTCTTACATTCTGTGAATAAAAAGATCCAAGAACCTTCAGCTTTCCTGCTAATATCAAGTCTTAACACATCTTGTTTGTTGGTTTCATGGTGGATGTCTAGGGATGAAAGTACCAAACTCTTTTGACCCCGTAAGCGTCTACATGGCATACAAATGAGACCGGTTTCTGAATATCTTATCTGGGTGAGAGAAACACGTGTTAACGGAAGGTGTAAATGCACACAGATTGCACTGGGTTTGGTTCTCAGTCGTGTGAAAGTGCAATCTGTACAGCACGGACAAGATCTGAGGCCAGGTGCCAGATCTCGGCAGCATAATTGGACGAGCATAGTTCAATATATTAAGCAAATTTCCAGAGGAAATATAAATCTAACAATATCATTTGAACCACATTTGGACTGAGGAGGAGTGACGTAGATACACCGTATACTCTGGTAGCGTCCTATCAATAACAAGGTAGCTCATTATTTTACCAAATGAACATCATGCTGTATTGAAGAAGACTTGAAACTAGAGATTGAGACATAAACTCATGTTTACAATGTTTACTGAGGGAATAAATCAAGAGAGAAGTAATTTCTATGGACTTCTATAAAACCAGAGGAGTCGCCCCCTGATGGTCAGTAGAGAGAATGCAGCTTTAACACACTTCTGCTTTGGCGTCACTTTTCAGAACTGGAGGTTGCCGTCTGATTAAAACCCTGCTACATACACACTGGTCTATAGAATCACATCTCAACGCCTCCTTAATACATTTGGACGCATTCACACCTGTACTTGGAGTCGTCCACTTGTGATCAGATCAACCCGAGATTGATTCCATGTGTGAACAGGGCCTCGGATAACGATGTCACCTAACCTCGCCTCTTCCTGACAACATGGCGAGTCCACCAGCCTTGCTCAATGTGATGACAACGCAGGGAGAGCGGAGATGACCAGAAGTAAATCATATCGAGATGAAGCTCGAGATCACACCATTGAACCAGGTGTGAATGGGTCCTTCGTGTAAAGTGTTTGAGCTTGAGAGAGGCTGTTGTGTTCAGGAGGTGAGCAGGTGCACGATGCCGCGCTGTGCTGTGAAATTGTGCTGAGGAAAGAAGTACGGGAGTCTCTGTATTTATAGACTGATAACACGACTCGGCTTAATTAATTACCAGTTTCTTCCACAGAGAATTGTTTCAGAGAGTTTTTTATTTTTGTATGTTTTTTTATTGAAAATGGGTTGTGCAAAAACAAAAGTCATGACTGATGATGAGTTTCCTCGTTGAGGGCACATGCATGCTACAAGATTCTGGGACTAATTAGGCGCCAAAGTTGTGATCACAGTGGACTGTTTAGCATTATGCCGCTGCAAACCCCCAGGATAAAGAGATGTGCTGAGGCACACAGTGGCCACATACAGGGTAAATATGCTGGAGACAGATGGAGCTCCAAAAAGTCTGGGAATTCATTTTCAGGGTGAAAATCATTAACATATTTGACTCTAATTAGAAAAGATGTTTTTTTTGCATTTGGGAAATTCAGCAAAGTGAATCAAACAAAGTAATAAAGGGTCCTTAATTAAATTGTATATTCAACTTGTGACAAGGAGACCATAGATTGTTTTATCTGAATGTTGCAACTCAAACAACACAGTTGGTCCGGATCGTGGAGCTTGCATGCACCCTGCAGAGTCGAAAACACTTGAATACTTTAATCCAAACTGTACTGCAGTGATACAACACACAAGTTCTACTACATGTGACAATAGAGTAGCAACAGTAGTTATAGTATGGCTGCTTCTCGGTTACTTTGAGATGAAATGGAGACCTTTCCAAACACACTGAGAAACGTAATAAAACGTATTTGTAACGTAGCAGATAGCACGGTCTCATTTACAGAATAACAGATTGCACGGTGCATAATGTTCAACAACAACCAACAACAAGGGACCTGCTCAGGGTTCGCTGGGAAGAAGAGCTGAAACCGACTTCCTTCTCAAAAAAAAAATTTAAATAAAATGATGAGCTGAAATTTCAAATGTGAAACTTTTCAGTAACATCCTAATTGTTATCACAATATATTGTTATGAGGCATGAGTAAATGAAATGACGAGACATACAAGTATGATATCATGTTTATTCACTTGTAATGGGCTGACTTTCCTAAAGGTTCCCTTTTCCAGTTCTCATAAATATTGATTCTCTCTCGGTCCCCTGGACTAGGTGCAGCCACCGGAGGTGCTGGAGCAAACACTGCGTCTGCAGCGAGTGAGTGTGTGCTTGTGATGTGACACGGTGTGCTTGAGAAGCAGCGGGTGTGCTCGGCTCAGCTGAAGCATGTAGCAACAGTCAAGTTTGTTCCCCTTTCATTTCTCTTTAACCGTGGCCTCGCTCACATCTGGGCTTTTTTTTCTCACTTTTAACAGGCTCTTCATACTATATCTCCAAGGAGGGTTGCCTGTGATGCACAGATTTCCCCAGAGCCTCCCCGTGTCACCTCACAACCATCCCGACATAAAAAAAAAAAGGATATACCGTAAAACTGCAATTAATAGCCCGGGCATCAATTTGCGTAATCACTGAACTTGACCGCCGTTTATTTGGGACAGGCTCCTATACGGGGCAGGACCTTCCTTTTGCACAAAACCTTTCCTCAGTTAAAACTATCAAATTGTTTATTTAAACCTGTCTGAATATTACTTCTGAAAAAAGTAGGCTATCAAATAATATCTTAACTCAAGTCATACATTTGATTTAGCTGCGAGCTGCTGTTTACAGCACCTGAGGATTCATCTAACGATGTGTCCATATTCCCATTATATATAATTTTTAGTATGCGCAATGTAAGCAGTTTAGATTATTAAACCAGCCAGCCAGCGACATTTTTAAAATCCCCCCGTAGTTAAGTTGCGAGGTCCGACAAACAAGAAACATGGCACCGCCTGTTCCGTTTAGCTGGGTGACTCAGGCTGCATTAAAAAGCAAGGACTACAGGGACGCGATGGAAGGATGTCTTTACATTACATTACATTTAGCTGACGCTTTTATCCAAAGCAACTTACATGATATACAGTAGACCGTAGACACAGCAATGGTGAGCAATGAGGGTTAAGTGTCTTGCTCAGGGACACAACGACATGGACTGGCTGAGCCGGGGTTTGAACCACCGATCCTCTGATTGAAAGTCAGACCTGCTAACCACTGACCCACAGATGATAAACTGTACTCAGGTAACGTTTCCCGTTGGGATGCTAGACGTCTTATTTATCTGTGACTCATCCTCTCGGCCAGGAGCAGGGCCACACCCAAAAGTTAGGTTCAACAGAGTGAAAAGAGACGGTAGTTGGGAAGGGCCAACTGAGACCTGCGTTTGTTTGTTAAAACGTGGAGCCACACCCGGCGAGCAACAGGCACTCTGTGTTTTAATTGGGGCTTTTAATTGAAGTTTTACGGTAATTCAACAGTCAATTGTGAAACTGCCAATGCTGTGTGAAAAATACGGCGAGGAGGTAAAAGCTGGGAGACAATAAGGCAAACGTGTTCAAGAAACTATGAGCTCTGCATTAGCAAATGTGTTGCACAAAAATATCCATTCTAAGAAGTACTGTTAATTAGATCATTCAGCCTCCTAAAATGAGTCTCCTAAAGGGAAAAATTTGATTTCCCGTTTTGCATGTTCATTGAACTAAGTGAGAGATTTCATAGGAGGAAAACAAAAGGTTGGGAGTTTGAGATTTAATTTATCCCATTTCACTTCCCTTCTGGAAATGTGTCTTTTTCCGTCCAATCGGAGCGCAGAACACGGAATAATCCCGAACATAGCCTGAGAACATTCTGCAGGACATGGAAAATGAATACATGAAATACAGCCGCCTCCAACAAAGCCGGTGAACGTCTCTGCCTCGTTGAATGCGACCCAGATAGGAATATAAATACGAGTTATCCCCTTCTCCCTGCACACTCATCTAAGCCGCTCATTATGAATGAGCAGAATGGGAGAGGGAGTTGTAACGCGTGTGGGACAGCGCGTCAGCAAAACACACAAATGGTGCAGGATGCATGTGGAATAGAGAGGAAGCAAGGGGGGGGGGGGGGGGGAGAAGAGGAGGTACGGGAAGAGATTTAAAGACGGGAAGAGGGGAAAAAAATACTTGGTAGAGTTTCTATCCATTAAATGAGTCGTTAACCGACCCAATGTTGTATTGTGTGAACCCCCTCCCCCCTCAAGGCTCCCGGTGCGTCTTTTCCTTTGCGAGATCAACATCATTACACAATAGCAACAACGACACCAACGACATCTACAACAAGAACAAGAACAACAACGGTGCTATAGCGAGACGGCGCCCAATATATAGATGATGCACATCATTAACAGCACAGCCAGCCACGCGGTAGCACACACTGTTAGGTCTGTTATGTTACTCGGTTTGGCGGCCCTCGCTCTCAGCGGCACCCGTCAGGGACCCAGGTGTTGTCACAGGGTGGGGCCCGAGTCAGTGTCACCCCCCCTACCCCCCACCACTATCCCCCGCCCTAAAAATGTCCGATCAGAAGAGTCTGCAGCACAGTAGCAACATCCACACAAGCCATTGCATGTAGAGTTTATTTTGAAACTGCGAGGCCACGTTTGAGCCGTGTCGGTTTGGAATGGTGGTTACGGCGCTCCCGGTCTTTGTGGATTGTGTTCTCTGGTAAAAGGTATAAAAACACAAACATATGTAGTCACTCAACACAATCACACACTGGCAAAGCTGAAGAAACAAGAACTTAGAGCAATAAGCAGAGTTGCTATGGTTTTTTTCTTCTTCTCGAAATGAAATCTCTCGCCAGGATTTAACACAGTCACATAATTAACCACAGTCCACGAACGGCCAGAACAAGTTCTCCTTCAGCGGCTTCACAAAAACTTTTTTTTTCTTTTCGGTCCCGGTTATGAAATTGTACAGCTGGCATCAGGCAGAGAGGATGGCATCTCTTCAACCAGGCTGGAGGTGAAGCAGGTCGGCGTTTAGCTGATGGAGGCGATACGTTGGTTCGTTCAGGTGGTGAAGAGGGCTGCTCTTCCTCCACCACGTTCACTATTTTCAGCCCTCACCTTTCCCCTTTCCCCGTCCTCAGACATAAATGGCAGTCCGGGAAATGACGGAGCCGTCCCTCTGAGACTCCATGTCGTCGTCAAGGTACACGTCCATTTCTTCTTCGGCGCCGTGGCCTCTGTGGGCGTGGTAGGCGGGAGGCTGCATGTCCCCGCCTCCCCCGATGGCCCCGAACCTGTCGTAGTCCTCCTCCATGCTGTCGTCCAGGTCGAACTTCCTCCTGTCGGCTTCGTCCAACTCACCGCTGAGCAGGATGTCGTGGGCGGTGGGGGGGTTGCCCATTGAGGCGTGGTGGAGGTGCAGGTGGTGGTAGTCGTTGGCCTTCTCCGTCAGAGTCCCCGTGGCGTCGCAGCCCTCCCGGTAGGTGTAGACGGGCCCATTGTTGTTCGCGCCCGACCCGTTCTTGCTGCTGGTCCCGCTGAACAGCAGACGGGCTTTGTTGCCATAGTCTCCCCCGTTGCTGCCGCCGGCGCCAGCTGCTACGGAGTCCCCGCCGCCGGGGTAGCCGCGCCTCTGCTGCCGGCGACTCCGGCTCAGGAGAACGCCAACGAGCGCGACAACCAATAGCAGGGCCAGGAGGGAGCCGATCACGGCGCCCGCCACAACGCCGCCGCTCGACGGATCCTCCAAGGCTTCTGCAGAGGGGGATGGGAGGGGTTTGGAAGGAGGGGTGGAAAAAATGGGTGGAGGAAAAGATAAAAAAAAATAGGGCAGGAATTGAAGGCTGTCTTGGGAGGAGGTATTCACAGTTCTTCTTGTGATGTAAGTGTGCTGCAGTGATAGTAGCAGTAGTAGTGTCTTCCACTACGTGTGTTACAATCCTCTTACAAGTGTGCAGTAATGTTCCTCAGTGTAATCCCTTGGTGAGGGTGCAGTCACTCATTGCTGGGATCAGGCTGAATGGGCCTCATTCACACGTCTGCCCAGCTGCTGGCACTTCAACCTTTTGTCACTCCCCCCCACCCCACTTTTTTTTGCCAGCTGGGGGAGGAAAAAAAAGCCTTTACTACTGTAACGGTACTTTCTTTCTATACTTTGTGTTGGTGTGAGCCAAAGTTTGCCTCCCGACTCTTGTTTCGGTCGAAGATTGAAACAAGAGAACGAGACACGTCGGGTTAGAGGTCACGGGCCCCAGCAAAGACACGCAGACAGACAGGCACACAGACAGGACAGGACAGGCAGAGGGTTATGTTGAAGAGGTTCAGTGGAAAAAGAGCACAAAATGCCTGTAAACCGCCACAGTGTTCAGACATCCCTTCAGCCCCCCATCTCTTCACCCTCTGTCTCTCTTACCAGACTCCTAATTACACCCACCTCATCCCCTCTCTTCCCTCTCATCCTCTGCTTCCTCCGCATGCCTCTCTTATGGCTCAGGAAGTCAAAACCACAGGGTTGAGTGATTGCCCGCCGTCAAGCCCGGGAACCGAGTCCAGATCTCGCTGATCAGCGGCAGGCAGAGGTGAAAAAAAAAGAAAAAAGATTCACACTGCGGAGCAAGGTCCATGCCGGGACATTTATAAGAGGATTCTCCGCAGGACTACGAGACAGAAAAAGAGGTCGGGCTCAGTTAGTGTGGGATTTGTATGTGTGGATTCATGCTGGGCTCAAAAGCGGCCAGAAAAGAAAGTGTAAAACCAGGCAAGGAGGAGCACTGAGCCTGGAGTGCGGAGCTGCAGCAGGCCAGCTAATGTGTCTTTTTTTGTGTGTATGTGTGAATGGCATGCTGATTTTTCTTCGGGGGTGCAGTGGGGGCAGCAGCAGGGAAATTTGAACCCCTTCTTGTTTTATGCAAATAACAGCGAGGTTCTGCCAGCGCTCCTGGCAAACACAGCGGTGAATGCCAATCAAACAATCTGAGCTTGGCTGGAATGAGCACTGTGTGGTGTTACGTGCCCGGGCAGCACCGCCGAGGGAATCGCTCCGGACATCAAATAATAATCTGTACGGCGCTGGCGAGTAAGAGGTATGTTAACAAAACCAGTTGGGGGGAGGGGGCTCACATATAAAGAGGGCCTGGACTGAAAGCCTTTGATTCGTACAAATTGTTCATTCTGAAAGCGTAATATAAAAAAATGCAGGGATGAGATGAGACAGGAAAGAGAAGTAAGGGGATGTTTTTGGTGGAGGTGAATAGACGAGCAGAAAAGGAGAGTTATCAGTTCGATTTCAACCGCTGCCGTGATCTGGTCCTGCATGGGGAATGCCGGAGGGTTATGCCAGGGTGAGACAGACGGGTTGGGGCAAAACCAGGCGGGACTCTTGGGACAGGATATGATGTCGAAATTCGGGGACAGTGTCTGGTGATATCCAATTGAAGTGGCAGAAGGCATTAAAGATGATGAATCCAACTCTGCCTGTCCTAGTTTTTCTCTCCCTGCAAACTTACAGACTGGCAGGGAAACACAATGTGCGAGCCAACATTTTTTATTTATATTTGTTGTGTCGTTTATATTTTAGGCATTTGGGGTATTCGTCAAACGCCTGAGAGAGAGGCAGCTGAATAATGGCCCTTTTTGGTGGGTCTATAGTGGCTGTAGCTCTTCCGTTAATCAAGTGCTTAAAAATCCTATCCTTCTGAAAAGACAACACTCCTTCTAACGTCCACTACGGTTGGCTGGTTAATAAATTACGAGTCACATGCAGGAGTGGCAAGATTTCTCTCTAATCTCAAAGTCCAAAGCTGGAGGATGATAACTGATCTCTCAGAGAAGTGATCCACACATTAGACTCATCACCGTTCCTGATGAGGCCGATGACCGCAGACGACACAACGGTCATCGGCCTCATCAGGAAGGGTGATGAGTCTGCGTACAGACGGGAGGTTGAACAGCTGGTCCTCTGGTGTGGTCAGAACAACCTGGAGCTGAACCAGCTCAAAACTATGGAGATGACCCCCCCGCCCACCATACACAACAGCACTGTGTCTGCGGTGGAGTCCTTCAGGTTTCTGGGATCCACAATCTCCCAGGACCTGAGTGGGCCGCCAATATTAACACAATCAAAAAAAAGGCCCTTTTGCCTCAGGAACCTGTCTCAGGAGCTGCTGATCCTGTTTTACTCCGCCATCATCCAGTCTGTCCTCTGTTCTTCCATCACTGTGTGGTTTGGATCGGCCACCAAACAGGACAGAGGCAGACTACAGCGGATAGTCAGGTCTGCAGAGAGAACTATTGGTTCCAGCCTGCCCTCCATCCTGGACTTGTACACCTCCAGAGTCAGGAAGCGGGCTGGAAAGATCACTGCAGACCCCTCACACCCTGGACACAAGCTGTTTCACCTCCTCCCCTCTGGGGGCGCTACAGAGCACTGTACGCCAAAACTACCAGACACAGGAACAGCTTCTTTCCACTGGCCGTCACCCTGATGAACAATTAATCAGACTCCTTCATCTGCACTACCAGCACTACTCGGACTACTGTTGTCTTTAATGTCTTTTTACATTTATCGTGTGTATTGTAAATAACATGTGTATATATGTACAACGAGAGCTACGTGAAACCAGAGTTAAATTCCATGTGTGTGTAAACACACATGGCCAATAAAGCTGATTCTGATTCTTATTCTGATTAGTGGCTAACTAGGGCCAAACTACACATTCAGAATCCAGAAAAACAGACTTCCATGCATCCTAAACCAAGAAGCACTGGTGTAACAAGGTTTGTGATTGGTTGATTGGTTAAAAAGTAGGATGAACCAACTCGTTCTCATTCTTAACTCGTCACGTACAGCCACTCGGACCTCTCGCCGTCACTTGTACGTCGGAATCAGACACTGAGGACTTTGACCAACGTTGGTATTTGACACTAATTAGAATGAGACCAATTCTAAAGGACCTATAGTAGAAGCATTTTACTTGGATTTCAGTATACAAGTAGAAGAAGGGATTCGTACGATGTCTCCGCGTTGGAGACCAATAGTGTTCAGAACTGATCAGTTCTGAACGACCTGCACTGGACGAGCTTCGTCGTTGTGTTGCACTCGGTTGACACAAATAGTTGAGTCAATCACAGGGTGAGGTGGCTGTGTTCCAAAGATGGTCGCACATTGAAGAGGTTTCAAAGAGATGATGTGTTTCCAAAGCTATTCAACCGTCCAACGAGCAGTGCTGGTGGAGCACACTGACCTCTCTGTTTCCTCTATCAGAAACACATTTACAGGACGAGTTTGACATTTCAGGAAATATGATTGTTTGCTTTCTTGCAGATTAGAAGATAGGAGGAAAAAAACGCACATAATTCTCTGTTAAACGATAACGTATTGTTTAAACCAAGGATTAACGTGCCAGTCAGTGAGCTTTCATGGTGTTGGGAGTCTTAGAGTTGAACTTTGGACAGAGCCAGGCTGTCTGGCTGTCTCCTTGTTCTTTTCTTTTTGCAAAACTAAGCTAAGCCTCCTGGCTCCAGTTCCATACTTAATGTAAAGACATGAGACTGATTTGAATCTCAACTTACTCTTACTCCTGACAAAAAAAGCAATGAAGGTTATTATTTGTAGAAAGACATGGCAAATATCTTTTAATACAACATGACTTTGACACAGACTTACTGTTACTGTCCTATCGAATAGGTACATTAGGTAAACGGGCCCACCATGCTGATCAGTGGGAGCGAGCTCACCATGACCCCATATGACATTTAATGTGTTTAGAAAGTGCTAAAAATACATCTATGCACAGTCAGAAAAAAAGCATCTTATCAGATAGAAGCTTTGTGCAGGCGTTTTCTGACATCACTTATTACAATCTAAAACAGTAATGGATGGTGGATTAGCTCTGACAAAAAATGTGCCGGGAGCGTGATCAACGTCAGGGTCACATCCGCGCCACCCGCCCCAATGAAACGCTTTGGTAAACACTGCTCTGTGAACACTGCTCTGTGAACACATTCTTTTTCTGTGGGAGGGGGTGGGACGAAAGAAAGCAGGGAGGCTATCGTTAGCAAGAAAATAGGCCACGCTTGTCATCCTTAGTTCTCATCAACAGCAGCAGGCTGCCTGCATTAAGAAGCACGGTGATAAATGTCAAAGAGAGAGGCAGGGAAGCTTATATGGGTCTCTGCATTAGTGTCATGTACATGGAGGAGATTAGGGGAGGGAGGGAGAGAGAGAGAGAGAGAGAGAGAGAGAGAGAGAGAGAGAGAACCCCATGAAAACTATCCATTACTACTCAGTGACATTCACTGCGATGGGGATAATCTAACTCAGAAGATTTGGGATGTGTGGAAGCAAGGTGGAAAGAGTTAGAGTGGTAGAGAGATATATATAGAAGGAGAGAGAGAAGGGGGGAAGAATAATCTACTTATTTACACAGTGGGGGAAGTGATAAATAAACCACACAAAATGTGTAATAATCATTTAAAGCTTTAATTGTGAAAGGGAAAAACAGAAGGAGTGGATCTGATCTGCATTGTAAAAGTGAAAAAGCGCGATAAAGTTTTCCGTCTTGGTTCTGACCTCAGGGCCTCCATGCAGCTCAACCCGTTCCGGACAACGTGATTGGTTGGTGCCTTTACTCGCAGTGCGAAAGCTCAGAAACATCAACCATGTCCCAGGATAAAAGGTTGCGTTGCTTCTTCTCAGCATAATATTTGTGTTCTTTGTGGAAAGATACATCAATGTTTGAATTAATCACGAGAAAAAAAAAACTGTGTGTAAAGACCTAAAAGAAGTATGAAATTATGAAATATTGATAATCTCTCGTTGATATCCTCACTCACCTCTCTCCTTCATCACCCCTCTCCTTCCCCACCTCTCTCCTTTACCCCTTCTCTCCTTCACCACTTCTCTTCTCCATCACTTCTCTCCTTCCTCCTTCTTTGCATCATTCTCACATTCTGAAAATCTGCTTTTGAATACATCCTATAATAAGCCACAAGCAGTGACCCGAAAAGCTCCACAGCGAGAATCCTCATTAAACGTTCGGTCAAGGACAAGATATCTAAAAAAAAATACCCCCAACACTTTGTCTTTGAAGACAAAACACAAAAGGATGAGACATCTCTGCCTCACAAAGAGGGGAGTCAACTCTCTGTATTAAATAAAATATGCCATTTTATTGAATGGGATGCTACTTAGCACCTGAGACACAAGGTCGTTTAGAAACAGCGAGCACACACCGAGCTTCTGGATCTCCCATTGGGCTCATTACGTTTCCTCAATAATTCCATTATTGCTATGGATTGCATGGAAAATGGGAAAAATATAATTGAAATGTTGGTTTCAGGTGCTTTTTGACCTGTAGAGCCATGTGCAGCTAGGAAACACAAACAACCCCTCCCACACAAAGCTGAGCAGGTTCCTGTAAATGTCAGTAATTGTTGATGTGAAGATGAAGGTCAGCGGCTGGGGCACGTTCTCGAAGAATGCTCGCAGGTGCACCACAGATGATGCACAGTGATTAAAAAGTGTCTCCCGCATAATTTTTTATTTATTTTACCTTTACCTTTATTTAACCAGGCAGATCATTAAGAACAAGTTCTTATTTACGGTGATGGCCTGACAAAAAGAAACAACACAAACATGTGATGACATAAAAACATACAAAGACATAAAAACAGGGTTAAAAAGAGTATAAGTATAAGTATAAAAAGAGAATAAGTTGGGCGACCTTTAACCCGGGACGTCGGACATAAAACCCCTTTTGAAGGAGACCTGCTCCTGAGGCACACATCATGTCTATGGTTACTTTTATTTTCCTAGCTTACAAAGGAGCCTCGTGTAAAAAAAAAACACTGCTCTGGATACGGTGCGGTGAAGGAAATATTATAAAAGTCTTTCTTCAGCTTGTGAGCCAAGTCGAGAGGTTCTTACCAGCCGTCCTTGCCATCAGCTCTTCAGGTAGGAGCTAGCTGTACGGAGCTAAAGAAAAGTATGTTTTATAGTGCTCCTAGTGAGAGCTAGAGAGTTTACGTTGGAGGGTCAAGACGAATAAATAACTCTGTATGGATTATCAAATATCAAATGAATGACACTGTATGTACTACACAAATGCATCAATTAGAATTATGGAATGTATTAAGTCATTGTGGAAGGAATCCTGAAAACACCAATAAGTGCCACACCAAATTCAACCAATTGCCACAGGCACAGATGGAGCATCTCCTCAGATTTGCTGCAGATGTAGGATGCATGGTTACCATTTGTTGATAGTGTGCTGCTTATCTGTGCTTTAAACACATTTGACCTTTGGGTTATCTTTGCCTCAAGAATAACTCTGTATGAGTGTAGCAAATAAAAACTCTATTCTGCTTCGTGGGTAGAAATAACCTCCATGATCTTCAAATGCACTTTGTGTTACATCTTGAGATGTAGAGCCATGAATGAACCGGGGGAAAGACGAAAGAAGGGAAAGAAAACATTAACAAAAGTGGGAAAAAATGGAATCATCGACGTAATGAAATTCCAGTTGTTAACTAGAGATACTGCGTTCCCGAAAATGGGATGGGCATACAGATGGACTGACGGACGATCAATCTGCAACCCCATAAGACTGAAATAGCCACCTACTGTGTGGAATGGGCTCGATGTTTCATTTGTATGCCCCTCTAAATATCAAGCACATTGAGTTTCTCTGTGATGAAAAATGCTTTATAAATAATGCTGCCTCAGTTAATCACATCTTCCTTTTTCATCATTATCATCATTATTTATCATTCTCCCTACTCTTTCACTCTTTTGTTGTTGTCAATACTCATTAGCCATCTTCGTTACCATAGCCCATGTCAATGTGTACTTGGGACACTTAACCCCAAATAGCTCATGTAGCTGTTCCTAAGGTGTATGAATGTTAGATAGTCCTGATGGGCAGGTGGCACCTTGCGTGGTAGCTCCTCCCATCAGTGTATGAATGGGTGAATGATGACATGTAGTGTTAAATAGCTTTGAGTGGTCAGAAGATGATAAAATATCTATACAGGTTTAGATTTGAAAACTTTATTAATCTCCTCTCTCTCTTTGTCATCAGAGTCTCAAGGCTAAATGTTATCACGGCGGGTTAAAAGGGCCCCAAAGGCAGACCGGAACACCACAGAGGTGCATGCCAAAGCAACATATTTTACTGTTGACGTGGAACAAGGTCCACTTTTAAGGGTTTGCACTTTCAGAAATATATATTTTTTCCCCCAGGCAGGTGCACACGACGCGCAAGGTCCGGCTGAAGGACATCCATCAATAAAGAAGATAATCGGTCACAATTTTCCAGTGGATGATAGCACGCAGAAAAAGGTACTCATGCAGCTTCTGACTGCATCAAGATTAGCATGTATTCCTGAACGACAGAGCACGGCCACTGTGCAACAGTTCCAGGAGCAGGCGGTGTCTTTTTAAATCAGACTCCAGCAAAGTACGTCCGGTACTTCTGATCCAGGTACACTGAGAAGAGGTTTTAGGTAAAAGGAGCAATTTAAACGGGTAAACAGGAGTACTGTACATGTTCCCTCAGTGTTATTACACATTAGTGAGACAAAGAACAGTACTAGTACAGTTTGGGTCGATTCATTTTATTCCCTCCTCCCATTTAGCTGGACGCTCTCTCACATTTACACACGTGCATGCTCGTACACGCTTCACTCGAACAAAAATCATCCTTTACAAACCCAAGGATAAAACTAGTGCTCGCTGGTCCCAGCTGGCTGCAGTTGTGAAACCAGTCCAGCGAGTATATTCGCCTCATCTCCAAGCTCCGAGCCAAATATTGAGCAGAAAACATCTGGAGCCACCAGGCCTTTAAAGGAATCGACAGGCTGGCTGTTTCCCCCGGCTTCCAGTCGTCAACACTGACTTGGTCGTCCGTTTTTCCAGATTTTTCCAGTTTTTCCATAAGCCGGTTCTATCCCAGGCTCACTTTCTGCCAAATATAACAGCTGTTCCTGGAAGTGTGCAGAATGAAAAACCCTCTTCTCTAAAAGTCTACTCTTTTCCACCCGGACAATACAGTTACACAAAATGTTTCTTTCCCGGCATGCACGCATCATCCCAGTGCACGGCTCCTGCTGTGCATGATGCAGACTCAGCAGACACAACAAACCCAGAACTTTCACCTCTGTTCTTCCATCACTGTGTGGTTTGGATCGGCCACCAAACAGGACAGAGGCAGACTACAGCGGATAGTCAGGTCTGCAGAGAGAACTATTGGTTCCAGCCTGCCCTCCATCCTGGACTTGTACACCTCCAGAGTCAGGAAGCGGGCTGGAAAGATCCCTGCAGACCCCTCACACCCTGGACACAAGCTGTTTCACCTCCTCCCCTCTGGGGGCGCTACAGAGCACTGTACGCCAAGACCACCAGACACAGGAACAGCTTCTTTCCACTGGCCGTCACCCTGATGAACAATTAATCAGACACCTTCATCTGCACTACCTGCACTAATTGGACTACTTTTTTGTTTTAATGTCTTTTTAAAAAATATGTATCTTGCTTATTGTAAATGTGTATATACAGTCCCCTCCAAAAGTATTGGAACGGTAAGGCAAATTCCTTTATTTTTGTTGTTCACTGAAGACATTTGGGTTTAAGATCAAAAGATGAGTATGAGACAAGAGTTCAGAATTTCAGCTTTTATTTCCTGGTATTCACATCTAGATGTGTTAAACAACTCACAACATACCACCCATTGTTTGAACCCACCCATTTTTCAAGTGAGCAAAAGTATTGGAACATGTGACTGACAGGTGTTTCTTGTTGCCCAGGTTTTGCCTTTTAGGTTGATTGTCCAAACATTAAATAGCTCTGCATGACTAGTCTAAGTTTTCACCCTTGGTTCAAACCTATCGAGACTGCATTTCCTGTTAAAGAGGATAAACCAACATGAAGACCAGAGAGCTGTCTATGGGAGAAAAGCAAGCCATTGTCAAGCTGAGAAAAGAAGGAAAGTCGATCAGAGTCATTGGACAAACATTGGGCATAGCAAGCACAACAATTTGGAATGTCCTGAAAAAGAAAGAAACTACTGGTGTACTGAGTAACAGATGTCGAACAGGTCAGCCAAGGAAAACAACAGTAGTTGATGACAGAAGTATCGTGAGAGCTGTGAAGAAAACCCCCAAAACATCAGTAAGTGAAATCACCAACGACCTCCACAGTGCAGGGGTGAAGGTATCACAATCCACTGTTCGAAGAAGACTCAGAGAGCAGAAATATAGAGGCCACACCACAAGATGCAAACCACTCATCAGCAGTAAGAATCGGAAGGCCAGATTGGAATTTGCAAAGAAGTACAGAGATGAGCCGCAAAAGTTCTGGAACACAATCTTATGGACTGATGAGACCAAGATTAACCTCTACCAAAGTGATGGAAAGGCCAAAGTGTGGAGAAAGAAAGGAACTGCTTATGATCCGAAGCATACAAGCTCATCTGTGAAGCATGGTGGAGGTAATGTCATGGCTTGGGCGTGCATGGCTGCTTCTGGAACAGGCTCATTGATATTTATTGATGATGTAACTGATGATGGTAGCAGCAGAATGAATTCAGAAGTGTACAGAAACATTTTGTCTGCCAATTTACGGAGAAATGCATTGAAACTAATCGGGGGGAAGTTTATCATGCAGCAGGACAATGACCCAAAGCACACTGCCAACAAAACAAAGGACTTCATCAGGGGGAAAAAGTGGAAGGTTTTAGACTGGCCAAGTCAATCACCTGACCTTAACCCAATGGAGCATGCATTTCACCTCCTTAAGAGGAGACTGAAGGGAGAAACACCCCGAAACAAACAAGAACTAAAAGAAGCTGCGGTAAAAGCCTGGAATAGCATCACAAATGAAGAATGCAACAGTTTGGTGATGTCGATGGGTCGCAGGCTTGGGGCAGTTATTGCAAGCAAGGGTTATGCCACCAAATATTAAATTTATTTAATTATTATTTATTGTTATTTACTTTAAGATTATTTGTTCCAATACTTTTGCTCACTTGAAAAATGGGTGGGTTCAAACAAAGGGTGGTATGTCGTGAGTTGTTTAACACATCTAGATGTGAATACCAGGAAATAAAAGCTGAAATTCTGAACTCTTGTCTCATACTCATATTTTTATCTTAAACCCAAATGTCTTCAGTGAACAACAAAAATAAAGGAATTTGCCTTACAGTTCCAATACTTTTGGAGGGGACTGTATGTACAATGAGAGCTATGTGTAACTGGAGTCAAATTCCATGTGAGTGTAAACACACATGGCCAATAAAGCTGATTCTGATTCTGATTCTGATTATTCATTCTACAGAATCGTTTGTTTCCACATACGAGGCACAAAAGGTACCTGCCGATGTCCGTGGCATTGGTTAACAGTTAAGAGTTTGGTTTTAAATTAATCACATTAAAGACACAATGAAGTATCATCTATCTGGCACACACACTGCATGATTAATTAGCCCTGATCCCTGATCTTCAGATACACAATATCTGCCCCAAAACCCAAATCTTAGCCCCCTCCCATCCAACCACCGGTGTTTCCATGACGATCTCAATAATTTCCTCAACCCCTCCATGCCACAGCAAGGGGGAGGACATCTGCCAAAATCATTTTCAATTCTGTCTCTGCATCCAAGACTCTAGCCGGTGCTTTTCATCTCCCCCCTCACTTTTCATCAGTGAATAATCAGAGTGGTAAAAAAATATAAAAGACAGAACGAAACTGTAAACCACATTAAAAGAGAGAGTAAGAATTACTTTTTTAAGCATCTTGTTTTTGGCATTTTTCTTGGCCCATTTAGCCTCGGTGTGCCGTCTCTTCAGAGACTCTCAAGGTTTAAATGGAGGCTTTCTGACACAGAGCGAGCAGATGGGATGAAAACTAAAGAGCACAGACAGACGGGAAGGAGAGGGAGAGGAAGATGGATAGATGATGGATAGATAGATGCATGGAAGTGGAGATAAAGTGGGTGATTTCATCTCTTTCAAGCTCATTACCCCTTCATCACCTTGAAAGCTCATCTGCATTGCTTTTTTGTTAAAACATATTTTTCATGCAGAAAACACACCGTCAAACTTACAAGAGGCACAGGGATGAGAACACACACGCACGCACGCACGCACACACACTTTGATGCAGTCCACACACACACACACACACACACACACACACACACACACACACACACACACACACACACACACACACACACACACACACACACACACACAGGCACATCTAATTAAGCTCTTCCCACTCTGCGGCACCCTGCAGGGGTTATGAACTTCAGGAGGTTTCCCGAGTGGCTGCCGACCTTCCTCTTCCAGCTCCACGCTCATTTAAAATCCAGCTGTTGCGCACACAGTTGCAATAAATGACTCAGAGAAAACACACACACACTCCACAGATAATTTACCCTACTCCCGGTTCCATTCACCTTAGTATCTAGCCTCAGCTTGAAGTGTAAATGCATGAAAATTACACACACACATTTGTGCACATCATACACTGGTGTACACGCACACAAAGCACACCTGAGAGAGCGAACATACAAAAGAATCATAACTGAATTTTGACAAGCTTTTGTCAGCGATGTGCATTAGTGCACAACCTGAATGTGCTGGGCACCTTCTCTTTATCTTACCACACACACACACACACACAGTAAAAATCCCTCTGACACAACGGCACAGGAATGTGAGGCCTCGGAGGCAATGAACACCCAGCTAGGAGGTTTACTGAGCACAGATTAACTGTACGGTTGTAAAACTTGGCCATAAAAAAACCACAATCACTGCAAGGAAACTAAATGGGGCAACAGGACTGGATAATGATGTTGAGTACGTGAACTTCCACTTACACAGGGTCAGATCAGGTCAGGAAATAAATGTATATGATAGTCAACGGCTATAGAAAAGTATGAATAGATATAATGAATTACACATGCGCTGTGTATAAGTTAATATGGAGAATAAGTCACCAACGCTAGCTAGCTAGGTGACTTAGCCATGTGCCACCCACAGATGTAACGTTGTCTGACCTGACGTGTTTTAATCGACGACTCCTGGTCTTTTTTATCAGCCGGGGGCGAACGCAAAAAAAGGGGTTATTGCATTTTCTTTGACCCTAAAAACAAAGTACGTACCAAACTGCACCGCGTCCAAATTCAGCCGCAAAGGTTCACATCTTTCAATGTACTTTAGGTAAATTCCGGCACAAAAAAAACCCCTGAATTGCACACAGAGTACGAAGGGTCCCATGGGAACAGATGGACTTCCGGTCGACTTGCATACGTACACAGAGCTGGAAGCGAGGCGGCTAAGTGGAAGCGAGGCGTTAGCTTTAGCCGCACAGCGAGTTGTGGATGCTTGGCTACGACTGGTCCGCGTGTGCGTGCTGCAAAGTGGAGCATCCTGAACTAGATCTGAAGAATTTGTTCAATCTCAAGACATCATCGAGGTAAATCCAAGCTTTTCAACCGGCTCAATTCATTTTGAGATACTTATTTCTCCAGCAGGTCCTTTCTCTCCCTTCTTTCGTCATCCAAGGTTACGCTGTAATATAAAATTGGTACTGGTTTTCATTCTCCTGCTTGAATTGAAACTCTCCAGTTGCTTTTCTTGAAAGATTTTGAAGACCTTTTAACCTATTATGAAGTCCATTTCAGTCAACAGGATAGGTACATATTTCATCCTTCAACAGTGCCATAGTTATAAAAACTGTAATAACAAAAACCTGAGCCCACACACATATACTGTATATCCCCGGGTGTAATGGAAATGTCTTCACAGCCAGCAGATCTTAAGATGTTTCTACCTTTTCCCCCACATGATTATACAGGACTGTGTGACTGCCTCGGGCGGTGGATAATTAGCTGCGCTCCGAAAGTCTGCGTCCCGTGTAAGATCAGCGCTCCGACCTCAAAAGTGGTTGAGAGCCTCCGGATCAGAGGGTGCCTTTGTACCGCCGTCACGCCGGAGCCGCAACTGTCTGCGAGGCGCGTTTTCTACAATTAGCCTTTGAATCCCATTACAGGTAGAAGGCTGCAGTCAAGTGCTGCGTGTCTTTTCTCAATCCGATTTAACCAAACCCAGGTTTGCAAAAGGAGCATGCGCCACCCGGCGGGCCAGCGGGGTGGCCTGTGATTACAGCAAGAAGAAAAGTGGAATATAAAAGACAGGAGGTTTTAGTCCCAGATCTCTGCCCGAGGATGCAATCACACCTCTGTTCTGGATTCTGCGTGTCAAATGTATTAGCTCACCGCCCGGGGACCGAGAACCTGTAAACAAAAAGCCGCTTGCAACCAACTCATTTCCTAAGCGTTTTTTGGGGAAGCCAAGATTTAAATTCCAGTAATGTCTGTGTCCCCCACACCCCCTCCCTTTTATTGACTATTACTCTTCAAGTACGTAGCCAAACCACGCTGGACTAAAAGAGGAAACATCTCACGCTTGCAATAAAATGTTCCACCCATGCGTGGTGTGAATTTGATCCCCTGCTGATTTGGAACTCAACAGATTACCTCGTTGACTTAAGCAAGCCCTGACACTCCAGCTGGAAGCCATTTGAATGATGTCAAGTTGTGACAGAGATGACGCGCCCGTGTTTCTTCATCCTCGCTCGCTCACTTTCGAGAGGATAAAAAATAGCCTTTGTCAGCCAGCCGTGTCCACATAAAGAAGCATTTAATGCAAATCTGTGGCCATCCGTCTTCCAGCCGAGGTGCTTACTCACCGCATGTGTTAACGAGTCGTTTCACGCACACACTCACACACACACCCTCACACACACACACGCACTCACTCACTCACTTGCTCAGAGCCGTCAGCTCGAGAGGGTTCAGTAGTTTAATGAACGTTATTGATGGAGAGGCTACATCACTTCTGGTGTAATTAGTCTCACACCTACATGTCTGCTTCATTATTCCGGTTGCAGATTCTAGCTAATATGCATGGGCACACACACACACACACACACACACACACACACACACACACACACACACTCATGTATGACAATCCCTAACCCTGGTAAATGCTTGTGCATCTACACCCTGCTTGTGCTGCATTATGTACTGCATTTGCATTGCTGCCGTGTGTGTATGCATATGTGTGTGTGTGTGTGTGTGTGTGTGTGTGTGTGTGTGTGTGTGTGTGTGTGTGTGTGTGTGTGTGTGTGTGTGTGTGTGTGTGTGTGTGTGTGTGCCAGTGTTGCGCACTGTCAAATATATTTTTAGGCTGCTTGGCTGAATGCAGGCAGCTGATTGGATCCAGACCTTGGCTGTTGATACTGATCAACAAAACCAGCTGAGTGAAAAACCGCCATCAGCCTCCCTCTCCCCTTCCCTCTCTGTGTCTCCATCCCTCTTGCCACTCTCACTCAATCCATCTCCCTCAAGCCCCCCCTCCCCTCCATCTCCCTCCCTCCCCCTTGAATGGGGAGGTTTGTGGTTGGGTGAGTCATTTCTTAGCAAATCCGGCCCCTTGGAAGGAGAGTGAAAGGCGATGGTCGGAGAGAGGCGAGGAGGGGAGTGTGGGGTTAAGGGGGCCCATGAGTGTAGAGAGAATGAGTGTGTGTGGGGGGGAGTAAATGAATATGTGCTTTCGTGCCTTTGCTCGTTTCAGATGGATCACTTCCAACCTACAAAAAAAGAATCGGAGGAGAGGGGGATGAAGAGGGAGGTGGGTGTGCCAGTGAGGGAGGAAAACAGCAGACCCAGTGTGTGGAGGATTAAGGCTCTCTCTAATGCTTCTGCTCTTTTTGCTCCTCTATCCACCTCTCCCACTCGCCGTGCTCCTGAATACGATCAGGCGCACGGAAATGGAAAGCAAACATGAAGACAGCAATTCTGATATTCTACTGTTCAATTGTAACTACTCATTCATCCATTCATTCATTCTCATGTATTGCACTGTGTTTATTGTTAAATGTGTATTGTTAAATGTTAAATGTATGCACCTTCCGCCAGGACAAATTCCTTGAATGTGAAAACAAACATGGCAATAAATGGTTCTGCTTCTGATTCACACAGTATCACGGCTAGCTTGGTTAGATATACGCTACTCTACTGTGTCCGTGGCTGAAGAGCAGTTGAAAAAGAAGTTTTGCCTGGATCATTTTCTCTTTTTAATTATAGTTTTGGCAGGTGATTATTTTTTCCTCAGGCTCCTTGTTAAGTGTTTCCTGTTGTAATACTCGTATCGGCCACAGGAGGCTTAAGGGAAGCAACAGAGCAAACACGATGAAACCGTCCTAGACAACTGCAATTAGTAGTAATTACTGCAAACGAGTAGTCGCCGTACACTATTGTGCTGCCTAAGGTCTTTTATGCATACATCTCCCTCAAACATATAGCCCTTACACCCCCCTGACCTCCTGACCTCCCCACCCCTCCTCCCCCTCTCTGCACTGATCAGTCCGTAGTGGATTAGCCGGGGATTGTGATAGCAGTCTGACCCCGGATGGCCCTGAACAAGCCCTGCTGGCTAATTGAAAGACGCACACACACACACACACACGGATTAAAGACTGCTCTGTCTGGTTCATTAGCGCACACACACACACACGCACACACACACACACACACACAAATCAACACGCAGACATACATGCATGGAACGAGATGAGAGCCAGAAGGGAATAGCTCGCAAAAGGAACAATTGGAGGAATGTGGTTTTCGTGTGTGTGTGTGTGTGTGTGTGTGTGTGTGCGTGCATGCACTTGTCTCCGATGGTGTGCGTGTGCTGTACCTGCTTATGCACCTGTGTGAGGGTATGAACTGCAAAAAGAAAGAGGGAGGAAAGAGCGAGCAGCAGCAGCACAGAGGTAATCATGGTCTGCTCCCTCAGCCAAGTTTCAACTGCAGGTAACACGCCTAACATCTGACCCTGTGAGTCCCGGGCGAGGGGGGGGATGATCCCTGTGCATCGGTCCGGTGCCGAATGTGCACATGAATGCATGGATCTGTGTGCAGGGGTAAATATGAGCACAGAGCATATGAATGGCAGGAACGGCCATGTGTGCATTAGTGCCATGCGATGGAACCACGTCCGTATGTGCAGAGTGCCACGGACCATATCTGATGTATGTGATAGTCGATAGCATCGCTCTCTGTGTGTGTGGTGAACTATTACGCGTAATTCTGCCTGGAGCCATGCAGCTGAAAGAGTTCAGACTTGGATGGGCGGATTCAGAAAAAGAAGAAAAAAACCACGATGACTGAACGAGTGGGAGACGAGGAGCTGGAAGGTAAAGCCCAGAGGAGGTGCACGCTATGCGGCGCATGACGAGTATTGGCGCGCTCGTTTGAGCGTTCGCGGGTCACCCGCGCACGGCCTCGTCCTGATTGAAACCAGCGGCACCTCGGCTCCATCAATGAGCTCGCCCTTCTCCTCTGACTGCAGCAAGAGGGGAGAGTCTGTGAAATCATGACTGCATCGAACTCGCACCGGCTCCAAGCGTAAAATATTCAGGCAAGGAACGTGGAGAAACAAGCACCTCCCTTTGAAATATTTAGACTATAGACCACGCAACACTCAGCCCCCCCCTCAAACGCTCCGCTCTTACTCCAGCTCTGCTGGCTGCGTATCAATAATGCATTCTGTTTCGACAAGATGGATACATTTCAAAGTAGAGGCCGGGTTTAGTTGGCGGGAAGCCTAATACACCGCAGACGTTTTTTTGGGACTGGAATTCACAGCGGGGGGAACTTTCCGCGGGGCCTTCAAATGAGATCACTGTGGTGAAATGTGAAGACAAGCTGACATTTTAAGGCTCATTTCCAGACTAAACATGTTTTAACCAACAAAGGCATCCCAGTTGTCAAATAAAAATACTGTCATGACAAGAACGATTCAAAACCAACCGGTTTCCAAAGCGATCAGCCCATTAAACGGTGGTTACCGGTTGATTTCTCGTCCATTATGATGCTTCAGATGGAGAAAACTGCAGTTTGAATCACAGCGTGAGTGTGAACAAAGGCACTTGGTTCAGTTGAGGAAAAGGTCATGGTTTGTGTTAAAACAGGTGTGCAAAAGTTGACACTAGAATTACTGCCTTGCGGTTGTTTTCCTCCGCCAACTAGTCAAGTTGCAGTTTACGACCATGACATCATCACAAAAATGAGTTTAATCAGTTCATCCTTCCAGCTGAATGTTCGTGAGAAGGAAATCCTGAGATATGGCTTTCATGAGAATGGAAGGGACATAAGGTCACAGTGACTTTGACCTATGACCACCAAAATTTGTTCATCACTGAGTGCGACTTATGCCAAATTTGAAGAAATTGTGTCCATTTCCCAAGGTCAAAACGAGTCAACGTGGACACGAACAGCTGTCTCCTGGGTGAAAGTCATGCGTTTGTTTTACCCAAACATCCACCCCGACCTCCTCTGTACAGACTTCGCCGCTCAGCATGCTACGTCACCTGACCTCCTCCTTTTCTATCGCCACGATTACTGCGGCCACTAGAGGTCGCCGGCGAACAATTTCGAAACCTCCCTGCAGTGATCAAGCTTACCAGTAGGTGATAACAGCCTTCTGCGCCCTTTAGGATTATATTGTACACCAAGTGACAGTGATTATGTCACAGGAACCGCAATATGAATGTGTCTCATAAAGGAATGCAGATGTTTTACACATTTGCTTTGTTTGTTCTCATTCTTTACTTGATCTCGGTGGTGGTGGGCTTTGCGTGCCACTTCTTTAATGTGTGAAGCGTTGACGAATAAACTACTCCTGTACCGTGTTCAAGAGAAGAGCTGTTGTTGCCGAGTATCTTTTTGAAAAGGTGCCCTCTGTTCCTGTGGTCTCGCTGCTTTCAGCTTGATTCTTTGTCTCTGGTACTGCTACTGCCTTGAAGGACAAAAAAAAGGAAAAGGGGGGGACCGCCAACGTCTGAGAATGTAACACCAATTTCTGGCTCGCTTCCCAGAAAATAATCTTGCAACGAGACTTGGTGGAAACAATCAGACTTTTATTATGTGAAGCCAGCATCCTCCGTATTCCTTTCGCTTTCACCTCTTGAACCCTATTTTTGTTCATTTTCAGTTATTCAAAGGCCTAATCCCCTCTGTTAATGGTGGTAATTTGTTCCCGTACCACACAGCCACTTTTCAAAATGTACAGATATTATGCTCTATGGAGGTATTTTGTAATCTAAGCCAATTGCAGACAGAGTCCTAATTAGGTGTCGTTTATGTATATACACAGAATGGGAAATTCCCCCAAATAACCACCTACTTTATTATACTTAATTTCCAATAGAACCCCAAATAATTTTGGCTCCTGTCATTGCTCTCTCTGCGCAGCCTTGATTTTCAACCTAATGTAAAAGTTCTGGACCTTAATGGAAACAGCACAACCATGGCCAGAAGCAGAGAGAACTCAAACTATGGAATCTATATGTTCAACATGTTTCCAAGTTGCCACAAGTGTTGTTTTTACAACCTCTCCTCTCTGCTCTGTTCTTCCGCATGCAGTTATGTCCAAGTTTCAGGGAATTTTTGTCACGTGACTGTTGGTCTCAGCCGAAACTATCATGGCTTCATAGTTGCGCTGAGGAGCTCAGAATGTATTGTATGTTACAAGATCTGGTTTCATCAAACGGTTTGGTTGGAGCAACATTTTAAATAAGAAGAATGTAGAGAAACATGTTTTTGATGAACTATCATAATATGAAGCTTAGTTTCGGGTCCTTTTTTTGACAAAAGCGTTTGTCAAGCATGTTGTGTTCAAGGACCGTCGGAAAGATGAACATCTCACGATAATTTAAAATGTTATGCTTCTGGCTAGGATAAACAGTTTTGGCGTTTGATTAAAGAAAACATGCTTCTCTATCTATGCAAAGTCAGCAGTGAATCTTACATGGAAACCCCCCTGCAGAATCCTATTTCACATGTTATCAGCGGAGAAACACGGAGGCAGCGGAGCTGCCGTGTTTCGGGAGGCCATGTGGGTGCTGGTGTGCTCACACAGCTGCTTTCTATAATGAGACCTTCTCTCTACAAGGCCACTCTGATGCCCCAAAACACACACCTACTGCCCTTCCCCCGGCGATGCCCTGCAGTCCATGCAGTACAATGAAGCGTAGGTCATGTAATGTTAAAAATGTGGAAAATGCCAAACAACCAGTGGTACACCGAACACAAGTGTTCTCCTCCCTGACACGAGACAGAAATACTGTCAGAAATACCGTCTTTCTTTTTTAGAGCAGACTGATGAGAAATTGCCAACAATGAGAACAGAGTTACACCTTCTCAATGCACAGCTGGAGGGAAACTAGTTGTTTTACGAGGGCGGAGCTTGTCCTGCTTCTTGGAGCTGTTAACCCTGTGAAGCCCACAATGTGACAGGTGCAAAAAAACAAATCTGAAACCCTGAAATTGCCAGAGGTTCAGTTAAGTACTGTTTATTCTAATTTTGATTCAATATAAAAAATGTTAGCATTTAAAGAGCACCATGTCCCAAAATGAGAATAAACATCACTTACGTTTTAATTGCTAGCACATGGCGGGCGTCCACTCCCCCCTTTCTGTTACAACACCAACACTTAGCTGAGTGCATTGCATCGGGGGATAATTAGTATCCTTGTTATGTCTTATTCTTTGATAACTGCACCAGACAGATAAGATCATTACTTACTGAAGTGTTGGGATTCACCAATTATCTCACACACTGGTCTCTGTCATTTCCTGCATCTCCCAGAGTCCCTTTCAACAACCCACAGACACAAGGAACAACTTCTGGTGTTCAGCGCCGGGTTCAAAACCAAACATCTCCCGAGGTTAAACGGCACTGCATATTTCATCCAGTGTATCTGGGCCATGCTATGTCGTCCTTGCTCTGTATGATTATTGAATATAAAAACAAACAAAAAACAAAGAAGCACTGGGTGTATAATTCATATAGTTTTAGTTGAACACTGAATTTCTGGTGCATTTTCCATAATTTATAATTATGTCTCAGTTGTAGTTATCGCGCTCTGTAATGTCACATCATGTTGAGATAATATTAAAACAAAACAGACAAGGCACGGCAAGACACATACCAATTACACCATTACCCATAATGCAGCCAGCCTGCGGAGTCAGCCATTCAGCATTTTGGCCGTGGCCATTTGGGTTTATCAGACGTTGCCATCTTGGTTATTGGCCGTCGGCATTCAAGGTTTTGTCCGTCGCATCTTGTTTTTTTGCAACCCGAGGTGACAAAAGAGGGTGGAGCTAAGAACAACAGCACCCTGAACAAGACATTGTTAGGCAATACAAATGTTACAATTAACTTTCATGAAATGCGACCCTAAACTCATGTTGACAATGTTAACTGAGGGAATAAATAAAAGAAGAAGAAGACTATTCTTCCAGAGGTGTCGCCCCCTGATGGCCACCAGAGAGAATGCAGCTTCAAAGCACTTTATTATCGGCTTGGCTTTTCACACACGGAGGCTGCCGTCTGCTTTCCTCTGATTGCCTCGGGTCTGTCTCTTTTCTCAGATAGTGAATGAGCTCTCATCATAAACTAGAGAAAGGAGTCAGTGCAAATGTAACATACAGACCACTTTTACTTGGCTTGCCCCTCATTCTTTCCTGAGCGCCGCACCAGAGGCGCTAATCTGTTGACGTGATGCTCGTCCTGCTGTGAGACAGATGGAGAAATAGACTGAAGTTACCGCCGCTGGGCGGCCGCTGATGCCGAGGTCAGATATGAGCCTCCCCACCTCTACGGGGAAGGTTTCACACTGCCACCCGCGTGTGTGTGTGTGTGTGTGTGTGTGTAAAAAGCCGTAGCCTGGAGCTTCTCTCCTCAGCTCTTATCTCCCTGACAGACGTAACCTGTGTGGCTGCGGCCCCAACAGCCACACCGAGGGGGCAACAACGGAGCTCTTTCTCCCATTTCCTCAGCTTTGTTTATGATTGTCGGGAAAACATTTGTTTATATACAGATCAAGAGCCCCCCCCCCCCTCCCCCACCACTTCCCACTTTCTTTCTTCTTATTTTTAGGGTGATGAACTTCATTGGGAAATCGCTGCGCTGTGGAAATAAAACTCACAGGCGTGAAATCATTCGCAGTGTGTTTCTGCCAAAATGTTGATTTGCCAGAGCTGCTGAGCAACTCCACTGATAAGAGATCAGTAATTATGCGGAGCAAAATCACAGGAAATGTAAACGTTTCTGCTATTTTTCTATTCAAATGTATTTCATAAGAGTACGAGTAGATAGATATAAAAGCCACAATTGATCACATTGTCCTCAAACCTTATGAACCGTCGGCCCCTCAACCGTTCCCACCAGCTGAAAGCACAACATCTTTAATGGTGACCACCCTTCATTTTGTTGACCCATAAAAACAGAGACGCTGTAAAACAAACTGCTTCTTATTGAAAGATTTTAAACTTTTATTCATAGAGCGTTGTTGTTCTTTTTGGTCATCAACCGTGTTGTATTTTTTGGAAGCGTGACTGCACTAATATTCGGCCCCATCCAGTTAACAAGAGCCACCCGTTCTGGAGACGCTCGATCCCACGCTGCCATTTTGCGGCCCGGAAGGCCCACAACCGGGTTTAGCTAAATGGCGCTCCATCAAGACGTGCAGATGAGATGGGGCGTGACCGGCAGTCTAAACTGGAGGGCATTTCCTGTCCGTTACTGTGGCAACACATCATACATACAGGAAGCCTTGCAAGTGGGCAGAGACACGCTAATTAGCTCATGGGTTGGCGTCTGTATGGCGGCTCAGCCGGAATACATTTGCAAAAAGTTCCCAAATACACTGCAAACCAGCACACAGGCGTCCAGCACTAAAGTCTGCCTGCTTTGGGTGCTGCAGGGTGCAGAGGCCGGGTCAAGGGTCACAGAGCACGTTGCAAAACACTTCTGCTGCATTGCATGTGCTGCTCTAATTTCTATCCACAGATTCTGCAGTAAACATGCAACAGGACAAGAATTTGGCATCCAGAAGCGTTCTGGTTTCCGTTTGTTGGCCGAGTGGTATCGACCAATCACGTTGGAGCAGGCTGAACGCAGCTGAACAGAGAGCGAAGGAGGAGGAACGCCATCTGGGAACCCGTCCGCTGTCTTCTGACGGTCCTTCGGCTTCCAATGCTGTTTGAGGTCGTGTTACTTCAAGGGACACGTGCCAGCCAATCAGAAACAAACATTTAATGCTCATGAAATAAAAAATTATGACTTGAGCTACATTTGACTGATATTCAGAGTATGTTCCACTATCGCTCACTTCAGTGTGTGTTCAGAGGTTTATGTCCGGCAGAGAGTCAGTGCCAGCAGTTTCCCCAATGACTAGATCATGTGATTACTTTATGCAAAGAGCTGCATGGTCCAATGTGTGTGTGTGTGTGTGTGTGTGTGTGTGTGTGTGTGTGTGTGTGTGCGTGCGTGCGTGCGTGCGTGTGTGTGTGTGTCCAAGCCACTATGTGCCTTTTTCCGGTGGACAGCTATCTCGTCCGCCGCAGGCAATCCAGGAAATGCTTCTCCACTGGTCCACCTCAGATGTGACTGTGTGTGTGTGTGTGTGTGTGTGTGTGTGTGTGTGTGTGTGTGTGTGTGTGTGTGTGTGTGTGTGTGTGTGTGTGTGTGTGTGTGTGTGTTTGAACGGCAACAACAGCCCCCAGCCCCGGTGCCAGCTGGACTCCCCATGAAAGGCCTGGATGTATGGGGAGGTGGAGAGATAGGCGGAGGTAGAGGACGGAGAGGGTCACAGCCTCCTGCCAATCCGCTTCTTTTCAAGCTGCACCCAAAGTCCTGAGAGTTTTTGAAAGGACTTCCCTGCTGCTACCTCTCTGTCGCCCTCTGCTTATTTTTCTCTTCCCCCTCTCTCCCCCACACCCCCTAAACAATTGCCTCTATCTCCATTTTCAGCCCTTTCTGCAATCTCTCTGGCTTTTTAATGCCATCCTCCACTCCAACACTTTCTTTCTGCCAACATCCTCTCTCTCTCTCTCTCTCTCTCTCTCTCTCTCTCTCTGCACGGTGGGCTGGGCAGATCCAGCTGGCGTTGTGGCGACCGAGGAAGCCATGCATAACTGGCATCATGTGTGTCTGAACGGATGGGAATTGTGGGTGGGATGTGTGTGTGTGTGTGTGTGTGTGTGTGTGTGTGTGTGTGTGTGTGTGTGTGTGTGTGTGTGTGTGTGTGTGTGTGTGTGTGTGTGTGTGTGCGGTGTGTGGAAGTTAAGGAGGCTGCTGTACAAATTTCCCTCTCTTCAGCAAAACACAGCAACATCAAAATCTTGTTCTGTCTTAGAGATCAGTGTCCTCCTGAGAGCTCAGGATACACTAGAGAGACATGGAGTGTGTGTGTGTGTGTGTGTGTGTGTGTGTTTGTGTGTGTGTGTGTGTGTGTGTGTGCGTGCGCGTGCGTGTGTATCACTTATGCAACCCCACATCTCTCCCTGCTTTACGTCGTGGCCCCCGGTGGAGGCCGAGGGGAAGCAGGCGGCTGCTTGACGGCAGCAGGAAAGCCAGACAGCGCTGTGCTTTCATCTGGCGTTTACCAGAACAAGAGAGGGGCTGTTAGCAGCTCTCAGCAGGGGACATTAGCGGGGCGTGCTGGGTCCGTGTACACAGAGTGTCGTTGCATTATTGAGTGCCGGGGCCTTCCACGCCTGATAGTTTCGATCTGACGCCAAGAGCTGGATTCTACCACCACAGTCGACGGCGGGTGGATTGCTACAAACGTGGCATCACTCTGACTCACAGACGTGGGGTCGTTTTAGTTCTACTGAAGAGACCATTTCCGTGTCACTGAAAAGTTGTAATCTCCTACATACAGTTATCTCAAAGTCAGCTGCACACGCCGGGCCAGGATCATGTGGGTTGCACCGCAGCCAAGCAGAAGATAACGCCATCGATATTGTCAGCAGGCTGCTGGCTAGAAAGGCCAGCTGGGGGCAAACCCATCATGGTCTCCTCCCACAACCAAAGCTGTGCCTGGTGCCAACTAATTGGCTCAATGCATGCACCGTACTGCAGGCGGCTCCAGAGGAAGCACAGCCCAGATGCACACAGGTGACAAACAGCAACGCAGGAAAATAAGAATAGATGTAGAAAGGTGCAGATCTCCCCCAGGTGTTACTGCAATGATGTGGAAATTAATACAACCCCTCCCTCGAGGAGTCAGCAAGTATAAATATAAAAATACGTGGGTTATATAGGAAGTAGGTCAAGTACAAATATGACTATGAAGGCACTAGCAACAATAGGGTATAGTTGGGTCAGCAATCCGGTTGCTAGAGGTTAGTTCAGTTTAGCTCATTTGCTGAATTCACTTTGTGTCTTCCATAGACAGACGGAAAGAAGGAGGCCTCTCTTTCACATGCTTCGGCCTCACACATCCGCCATTCATCGTTTTCATGCCGTCATTATCATCGGTGATATCAACTGTTCTATCCAACCGCACAGCAACACACCGACATTGCCGTCACATGGCTGCCATCTCTTTTTCAATACCATTGTATCTCTACCTCCATTGCGCTCATGCTGCCGTTACGCCCCCTCCACCCCCCCGTCACTGCGCTTTCTTCCTCAGCCCTCCTCAGCCTCCCACTCTCGGTGGAATCATCACCACCACCACCAGTGTCTGGACTCCATTGGGGAGGATTATCTGGCTGCTGCTCAGGGCGGACGCCAATCGATTAAAAATCTCTCTGTAGAGTCGAAGCGCCAACGACGTTCTGTCAACTTTATTATCACATATCCTCCGTCATAATAAACACTTACCCTTTTCTTCATTCCCTTGTCTCTCCTGATTGAAATGATGGAGTTGTTTTGGGCATTTAATCTTCATCGAGAGCGTTGGGAGCGTTCCTGCCTTCACATTTGAGCGGATGCAAGACAAAAAGGACGAATAAACAACACGGAAATGTTAAATACTCGCCTGCAAATATCCACATCAAAACTATTCATATCAGCAGCGATGTGAATTGTTGAACCTTTCTTCAATAAAAGGTTTGAATAGTTTCATGCAGGCAGAGGAGGGCGACCAGGCGTCTGGCAGTCTGGCTTCTGTATATTGTTGGAAATGCTCTGAGTGGGCTTTTATTGTGAAAGGTAAGACTGAAAGGAGCAGATCCGGTGTGCGCTGCCCTTGTCAAAGTGAAATGAAAAAATATAGTTTTCCATCTTGGTAAAGACTACGGAGCCTCAGTGTTGTTGGACTCCATATTGTGCATTGTGAATGCGTCCCTTTGGTTGATGCTTTTATTTGCGGTGAGAATGCTCAGAAAAATCAACCTTGACCTGGAGAAAAATGTGGTCTCTTTTTTATTGTTGTTGTTGTTCTTTGTGAAAGTACTCATGACAAAAACAGTTTGAAAAAACAGATTGACGTGCAAATCACACAAAAAAATCATCCATCATTGCCCACCAAAAATCATCCCATCGCCCATTGTCCAACAGTTCATCTCTCCCTGTTGACACCTGCTAGAACTAAACAAATGTAGTCAACACCATAGTGGAGGATTTGTCAATTTTGAAGAATCATACGAGTAAGAAGTCCTCACTTTGGGTGGTAGTTTTTAAATGCAAAGTGAGAACTTTGCATTTAAAAACTACCACCCAAAGTGAGGACTTCTTACGATAAACAGACGGACGGCGCCGAGTACAAATACAGAACCCAGCTTTGATTCCCACAATAGCCAAAGTCGAGTCAAGCGGGGTCAAAGTGTCCTTGAGCAATGCACAGATTCCCTCCGTGCTGGATGAGTGTGTCGGCCGGAGCGCTGAAACACAACGGTATGGAAAAAGCTGCCGTGTTTGATTGTCCAGTCAGCGAAAGCCCACGCCTCGCCAGCTTCCAGGCCTGGCGCTCGCCTTCTCCGCGTAGAAGCTGTTAAAACTGACAGATACTTTATACCCATCCAGGGATGGAACGCAAGCAAACGGTGTGAAACACCGAGGACGCGTTTAACACAGAGGAGGATGGATCACAACAGATCTCAGGTACTCAGAAAGATAAAACACGTGCAGGTCCTTAAAGTGTGTGTGAGTATGTGTGTGTGTGTGTGTGAGTAGCGTGTGGAGACTTTCACATGCGAAGCGTTTCATCGTGTTAAGATTACGTACCTTCCCGATACTCTGAGTCAGTCACACTGCTGCGCTTCCAGCGAGAACAGTAGCGGCTTAGCCACTTGTGAACCTCCCACACATCCCTCCCAACACACCGCCCGACTACAAAGCATCTTTGTTCCTTGGAGGAGACAATTCAAATCTCCGGCTCCGATTTCCCACGGATTTTCTAAATGTAGCTCTCCCTCTGACGCTGGCGAAAGAGTTGGATGTTGTTTTGTTGTAAAGTGGGTATGGTGATTACTCCAACTAACAAAACATTAAGAAACAACAACAGAAAGAGTCGAAGGAAGGAACCAGTCAAGCAGGCAGTGTGGAGTGTGGGAACACACACACACATATACACACACACATACACACTGCGATAAAAAGAAGAAGACACTCTTAACAGGCTTGGAGGCCTGCCTGCTGTGCAGTGAGGTATATCAGCATGTTCCTGGGTTTCGTGTTTGTGTGTGCTGGTGAGTGCAGGTGATTGTGTGTGTGCGTGTGTGTGTAAGCATCAGAGGGCACGGAGGGCAAAGAGAAGAAAAGAAATCCCAGACTGGACGCCGTGGCAACATCAGCCGAATCACCGGACTACAAACGTCAGAAGTCAAGACCCAGCAGAGAGAAGGAGCGTGCATTGGGAAGAGAGATTCAAAAGGTGGAAGAGGAAACTGAAAAAGGATCTGGAGCTGTTAGTTGGTATACAGAAAGAAAGAAAAGAAAGAATAGTGAATGCAAAGAAGGGGAAACAAGGAAGAAGAGAAAGAAAAAGCAAACCTGTGCAAACTGGCTCACACCAACATCAACCCCCATGGGAGAACTTTAGAAACCCGTCCGGAAAATCCCGACGGCGCCGCGTCCACCGCAGGGCCAGACCGCCGCGAGCAGGGCCGGCTCGCACTATTCACGCTTTCTATTTCATTCACGTCCAGCAGAGCTGCGCTTTCCCGGTCGCAGAGCGGCCGCGTAGACCCCCTGATGTCAAGAGAGTGCCATGACTATTTTTAAAGTCTGCCCTTGTCCTGCAATCTGGCCCTGCTGTGGGAGTGTGTGGGGGGGGGGGGATTCTGCTGATGCGAGGAGGAAGAGCCTTTTAGAAGAACAAAAAACGTGAAGATTGAGAGAGACCAGCGTCCCTGCAGCTCCCAGATCAGCCCTGATCCCAGCATGAGCACAGCGTGTGTGTGTGAGTGTGTGTGTGTGTGTGTGTGTGTGTGTTTGTGTGTGTGTGTGTGTGTGTGCGTGTGGGTGAAAGAGAGATGTATGTGTCTGTGCATGCATGTGTGTAAGTGTACCTGTATTTCTGAGGAGCGATGTGCACATTGGAATGTGTGAGGGTGCAGAAGGTAATGTGTGAAGTAGCATTAGCCAACTTGTGTGATCTCAGTGTGTGTGTGCGTGTGTGTGTGTGTGTGTGTTTGTATGCAGGCAATGATCGCATGCTGTTTGAGTAGTTTTTCCCATTGTGTTTGATGGGACTACATCATGTTTGCATGCATCTACGTAAACGTCCACTCATGTTACGGCCAATGTGTGTGTGTGTGTGTGTGTGTGTGTGAGCGTGTGTGTGATTGAGTGAGTGAGAGAGAGCACGTTGTTCGACAGGACTCACCGATGACGATGGTGGTGATCTGGTGGCGGCTGGCTCCGTGCTTGTTCTTGACCTCGCAGATGAAAGTTGTGTTGACGGCGTCGTCCACCTTCCTCACCGTCAACTTGTTGCCGCTCACCACCACCGTGTCCGGCAGAGCGCCAGACGCCCTGGAGGGGGAGGGAGCAGGAGGGGAGAGGAGAGGAAGGAGGGAAGGAAAAGCGGTGGATGGAAGGAATAAAGGTAAATTGAGGCGGGTAAGATGGAGGGAGAGGACAGAGAGATGAGGGGTAACGGAAGAAAAGAGAGAAGGCAGGACAGAGGGAGGGAGGGGTAAAACGGTATGTTTTAAGATATAGGATAAAATATGATGGAGCAAAAAAAACAAAAAGACAGATGGGGAGAGGAAAAGAAGAGAAAGATGGGAAAAATTAGAGATGAAAAACCAGAGAGTGTTTACGAGTGATATTCAAATCCTGTATCAATGTGAGCCAAATCACAGATATGTGAACAGCCGCTCTGTCTCCCTGCTCGAATGTCATCAAAAAAACACGTACAAAGCACAGCACGCCATCTGTCCATCACGATGAGATGTTAAGATCGTTTGTGTTTGTCGGAAAACGACCGAGGAAATTATCATTAAAGAGGAGCTGTGTTCGCGCAAGCTTCTGTCGGGATTAGAGCAACAATTAAGAACTCTGTCGCTCTCACCGAGGGAGGCGGAGGGGGACGGATACAAAAGAAAGCTGGGATGCTTACGAGGTCCAGGTGACGGTGGTGGGCTCGGGGTTGCTGCTGGCCATGCAGAGCAGCATGACGTCTGACCGGCCCACGTACCAGTTGTTGTCGTAGCCCTCTATGGACACAGATGGGGGGTCTGAAAGAGAGAGATGTTACTTTTATTTCCTATCAATGAAAGCCAGTGCTCGAAATCGCCATGAATCCTGTTATCCTGGTGGGAGAATCGTCGGAGTGAGGTCTGTGGAGCAGCGGGGCCGAACATACAGAGGTCTATCAGATGAGGGGAAAGAAATGTACCTGGTTGAGAGAAAAATATGTAACATTACATCCTGGAAGTCATCATCTAGATATGTAAGACCTCTTCATAATTATCTTCAACCAGACACAAGTCTGTGGGGAGATCATGCTTTCGGTCGTGTGTCTGTCTGTCCACGGCTAATCTCACATACTACTGGACCCATCAGGCCGATATTTTTGATATTCCATATCAGATATGGGTAGCACTTTATAATAAGTACACACTATTTAGCATTATTAAAGCATTAATAAACACTGAATTAATAATGTATAAAACATTATTCCAACATGAATCCTCATTAGTAACTCATTAGTATGCAATTCATAAACACAGTTATAAATGTTTTATTCTTGATTAATAAGCTTGTGGTTTCATACTTTATAAATTATGAATTCCCCATTTGTAAATTAAGTATTAAGGACTTATAGATTATTACTAAGATAATTTGTAAAGTGTAAAAAAGCTGCAATTCATGATTAATTCAGGTAGTGTAATTCAGTGTTATTCATGCTTTACTAATGCTAAATAGTGTGTTCTTATTATAAAGTGCTACCCAGATATGGTATGATCCACTGAAGTTAGGCTTGACATAAGATGACTGTTTTTTATATCTTCAAGGGATGGGAGACACACTCCAAGTTAAAGAAAAACAATTCGAACGTCTTTAAGATCAGCAGGTATCCTCGACAGTCCTGAACTCTGGAAAAGCCAAAATAGCTCCTCCCACTTAGCAGCTCTATAATGCCCATTAGCAAGCATGCTACCTAACTGGGACATCAGATTTTTTCTACATGTGACAGTCAGAGGCTCATTTCCGTGACATGAAGAGAGTGAGGTAGAGGATTGATAGTACAGAAGAAGACGGTCTTAAAAAACAAAAAACACTTTTTTGTGATCAAAATCGGATCAGTTCATCCTCGAGTTGATGTTTGTGCCAAATTTGAAGAATTTAGCTGGAGTCGTTCCTGAGATATCGTGTTCACGAGAACTAGCTGGACGGATGGAGAGACGGGCAACCCAACAACATCACACCTCGGGCCACAGCTGTCGCAGACGTAGAGACTTTACAACCCTCCTTCCTTAAAGAGCTTTTCTCAAGGCACATTCATAGCAGGCGGAAGGGAGAAATCAGTTAGCGTCCGTCTCACAAGAGTCTTACTTTACAGTGAGGGCAAAACCAAAGCGATGTGTGTCGGAAGTTAAGACAAGCAGAAAACGCTTAGCTCTCTTTTCCCTTCACCGAGAGAGAGCCTGACAAAGAGAGACGGAGACAGAAGTGTGAGGAGTGTGAGGAGAGGACGGTGTGTTGGAGGCTAAGTGTGCAGTGTGATGTGTGCGTGTGCACGTTTTCCTCCTGAGAGCGATTACCTATTAAAGCTGATCTGAGTTGCACAGCAGAGAGGAGACACAATCCCTCACGCCATCACTAAACTAACACATCGAGGAGTGTGTCTGTGTGCACAATCTGCCGCTTCTATCTTTGTGGGGACCAGTGTCCAGAGTGGGGACACCTCGATTCTGGGCTGGTTTTAAGGGTTAAAGAGTTGGGTTAAAGGTCCAGAGAATAAGTCCTGCGTGTCTTAAAAGTATGTGCGGTAAGGAAGTACAAATACCGCCCGCCTGATGGGTGCGATCCCTACGCCTCATGTATGGCATGGACATCATTTTCAATTAATGCAAATATACGCCTACGCGGGCAAATGCAGCACAAACATGTGCTAAATCTGATCACACACACACAGAGATGCACAGTGTGTGTTTATATATGTGGTTTCAAAGCCAGTAAAGATAATTTGACAGCTTGACGTTTGGGTGTGACCCCTGCTGCTAGTAACCGAGGAGTTTAGAATATGTATTTCACGTTTGATAATATGTGCTTTTGTGTTTGTGTGTGTGTGTGGTCTAAGTAGAGGCTGAACAAAGAAAATCTGTTCCGTCTTTGCGGTAAACGGCAGTGAGGTCACACAGTTGAGACACTGCCGCCAGCATCCCTAAACCTCTGTGAAGCCACGCTGAACTTGTCTAATGTCTTGATCCCATGAAAATGTATGAACTAGTTGAAAGTATTGTATGTGTGTGTGTTAACATGTTCCTTGATTTTCAATACTAACGAAAGAAAAAACTATGAAAAGTGCCAACTTTTTAATGCAACTTTCTTTTCTCAAAGAGCTATTTCTTAAAGTTGCCGGGGCGTAAGTGTAGGATTGGTTGTTAACACGGGCATCTGTTTTCTTCTGCCATCACACTGAGCGTAATCACAGCATTCTGGATTAATTTGTCACAATCTGCTTCAAAATGAACAAATAAGGAGAAACACAAAGACCTTGAAGGATGCTGCAATTAATGCGGTGCCAACCGCCCTGTTGTTGAGCAGCTAATCACACTGAGAATGAAAAGGGGATGGAATGCCATCCTCGTAGACTTCAATGCATGTAATGCTATTGCATTAGTTAAGGGATTGGCTCACTAAGGTCATGAGGGTGGAAAACAAAGGTTTATCATAACTTAAGCCAAAGCATAGTTAGTTTTAGGGGAGAGGTTAAAGGGTAACTTTGATATTTTACAATGTATTTTGTGTCAAATTGACTAAAAACTTTATGAAATTGGTTCAGTTTTCAGCCAGATGCCTGCAATGCAATCCAATCAGGGCAAGCTGGCACCGCCATTCACCACCGTTAAAAGTGCTCATTGATTGTTATTATACATGTCTGACATAATTAAAAGAATTAAGGAAAAGTCCAGTTGTGAAATCTCATGAGTTGAAGTGTTGCTGTACACAACAAGAGGGAAGGCCAGTGCAAACCGGCAGAGTTTGAGCTGGAACTCAGAAAGTGTAGCTCAGTGTTAATATTCAGATGATTTTGACACTATTTTTTTACATGCATAAAGTAGCGCTATGACGAGGGATGTTACAAGGCATGTGATACATCAGATACACTCAGATTTGATGCATATGATGGTGTATTCTTTATACTCTGGAGCTTTCAATCTTATCTATCTTAAGGCTAACTCGTAATAATCAAAGAAATTCTAAGGACCACCTCCTCAAACATTAGATCTTATATTTCCTTACTGTAGCTTTGGAGCTTTTACTGGCCGAGGTTTCTTTACCATGTCCCTTTAGAGTTTATAAGAGCTCTGTATCAAGGGAACATTAGCTCGCTAGCAGTGGCAAAACATGTTTGTCTCTACATGATGCTGTGGCGTGATTGATGTTGTGATATTCAAACAGAACTGGTCATTGCAATTCTGCTTTGTTTGAATTACCATACTTTTTAATTTATGTCAATTATTCTGCATATTTTGCTTTAAAAACAACTAACTTTGTAAATTACAAAAAACAAAAAAATTTATGTATATCAATTTTACAGTGTCACTAGTGGGGGGTTGACAATAGCTGCTTTTTTGTTTTCCTAAAATTGGATCATATTATCGCAATATATTGAATGGCTGTATCACGATGCGTATTGTATCTCTGCCCTATTGGTGACGGCCAAGTACTCTGCAGAGCTGCTACCATACATGCTCATGGGCCTTTACACAGCCATGCATTAGAGAAGCAATGACTTTTATAACAAATGAACAAATCTGTATTCCTTTTACACACACAGTGTTTAAACTATTCACAACAGAAAATGTGTTCTCAGATTTGACAACAAATAGACCAGATGTTGTTTTTGTTATTTAGATGATTAGAGAAATTACTTGGAAGAGTTTCAGAAGAGGAGGAGGGGGGTGTGGGAAGTGCACTGACATTAAAGTATGATCTTCAATTCACTGCTGTCTCACAGCTTGGGTATCAAGGCGTAAACAGTTGGCTTTTTTGTAACCAGCAAAGGTGTTCGTCTCCTCAACACATCGTAATACAATAGTATCCTTCAAGGTAAGGCATCATTTGTGGCATTATTGTGCGAACATAAATGTCCTTACATTCCACCGAGAGCTTGACAGGGTAAACCCATGGCCGCTCCTGCGTCCTTTGGTCGACCATGCAGGTCACCTCCCCACCGTTGTCCGCCGGCGTGGGGACCAGCTGGTACTCGCTGCGGACCGTCACCGTGCCGTCCGGCCCATTCGTGGTGCTGGTCGAGTGATTGCCTCCGACAGATGCCAGCCACTTGATGGTGGCTGCTGGTTTGCCGTCCGCCGCCTCGCACTGGGCCACCACCACCGACTTGGAGCCAGCCTGGACAGTCACAACTTTGGCGGAGTTCTTAGGTTTTGCTAGGGGCAGATGACGGGGTAAAGAGAGGGTTAGGGTTAGAGGAGGGGTTCAATCAGTTCTGTTGTGCAATGTACTCTACATCATGACATCCTACTGTGGCTGTGATAAAACTCTGAGAAGGGCCCTCTAGTGTGACCCTAGGCCATCCGGACTTTACAGAGTCGGAAAGAGAAAGTACAGTTAGATTCTTAAAACGTATTCAAATATAATCCTGTGCAAACTTGCAAACTAAAGTTTAATGGTAAGTAAAACAGCCTTTTGTCTTGGGCCCAATTAGTATGCATGTTTTGACATTAACCAACAGGTTTCCATTGAGCTTTATCCTCCTAGATTTCTTTGCAAGTGGTCCCCCCGCCACCCCCACATTTAAGTGACACATCAAACAGACAGGTTTTTCATATAGAAAACATTGCTGTTCTTTTTACCGTCACATCGGCTTTGTTACATCGAACTGGACTCGTCCTATAAAGTCGCATTGTTCCATGAAAATAAAAAATTATATATTTCTGACACATGATCAATCAATCCGTAAATGTCACTGAATTCCATTATTTTGGGATGTAGAGTGTTTCGATTGACTTTTTCTTTGTTGCTATTCCCACTCTTCTCAAACATGTGTCATGTTGTACTGCTGGAGGTGATTTAGTAGATTTCCCCCATTAATGCCTTTCAATCCGTTCGTGTTTACAGAGGTGTGATGGACATAGTGAAAATTGAAAGACTTAACTCATCAGGAAAAGTCAGGCAATTATTGAAAACACTTTTACTGTCGGTGGAGAAAATGGTCTGTCTGTGTTGGTGAAAGAAGCCCTGGCTCTTTCATCCTCAGGGACAGACACAGAATTTTAAATTTCCATTAATTTTAAAAATGGTTGGACATTCTGCTACTGTTGGATTACAAATATCTAGTGGCATGCTGTATTAAGCATTGCCTCCACTAACCGATTTCTGTGGGGGAGGGAGATTACATTTTCCCTAACCGATCACTGGGGGCCGAGGTATCCACCTAAATCGTAATTCATTTTAAGTGAACACCAGTGCTTAGCCAAGCCAACATACTGCTTTTGTTGGTGTTTTAGAGCCGAGAGAAGTTAAGTAAAAAAGAACTATGGCGGTAGATATCGAGAAGACGTGTGGCACTGCCTTGACGTGTCAGCACTTGGCATCAGCTTCATGATGGCGTTTGTCCTGACTGCAGCGCTGATTAGCAAACTGATAGTTTTTTTTTTTTATAACAAAAGCTTTGCATCTATAAACTTGTTTACACTACCCCCAGAAACAGTATCCCAGGGATGCTCAGGGGTCTTTGGCGAGGCAGATGCCTGCCCCAACTTTAATATGACACTGCTCTAAGACTGTCTTTCTTTTTGCCTTGGCAAGCAGCTACAGATCAAGGCCTGTGACTGGAAAATTGCCAGTTTGAATCATAAACAAGTCGGGCATATCTGCCAGGCGTGAAGATTCGTAACCGAGTGTGGAGCCGGCTGTTATTGCATTAAGGTAGCATTCACAATGGACAGCTGACATCTGTCATAGTCACAGAGTTTGTGTTGGAACCATCCAGATGCGCAGGAAGCTAATTAGTGGAGCCCAGTGCTGACCCACATTAGTACTTACATTTGGCCTACATTCTGCCGGCCAATAGCAGTGACCAAGCCAATGCAATCTGGCTGCAGGGACACCAACGTAACCTTGAAGACTTTTGAAGACCCGGCTTCTGAAACCAGATTACAAGTGGTTTGTTGCACCTGGCCCAGTATGCAAACGCTGCACATATCTTACGTGTGGCTGGTCAGAGACGAGCCATTTTTGGACCCCCTTGCCATGCCATAGCTGACCCATTTAGTTCCTTAACTCAACCAAGTTTGACCCAGAATCATCTCCTAGCTCGGTTGTGCTGCGATTTAAAAAATGTTTGAAGCAATCTGTACAGTCTGTATCTGTTCAGAGGCTGATGAAGTCCATTTGAACTTCACATTCAAGCAGCCTGGCTCTGTGGTTGGTCCACCACCGGTTGGTCCAGATAAAAAATAAAATCTAAAGCACTAATGTTTGGGTTGTCATGGAATACTGGAACATTCATGGCTCCCAGAGGTTTCCCATTGCACCACCATGACGGTTTCTAAGTAAAAGTTGAGGCAACTATTGGATGGAATAGTTAATTGTCGCCTGACTTTTGATCCAGCACCAACATTTGATTTCCTCCAATCTTTTGTCCATGACCAACTGCCTGCATAACATTCCCATCAGCATTAAACATTATTGTAAACATTATTCTTGTCCCCAGCCAAATGTTATCGTTGTCATTCTGAGCATTTTAGCCTTTTATTTTAACATTGAGCTGAAAGCCCTGTTGAGCCTAATGACAGCCCGACGGAGCTGCTAGCATGGAACAGGGTTCCCGAGGCTGTTAGTCTTATTATTTTAAAGATTAAAGATTAAATAATCCCTTATTAGTCCCACAGTGGGGAAGTTTATTCTCTGCATTTTAACCCATCCTTTTATCCGTCATTTGATCGATCAAATGACATCTTTGACTTGCTTCTTACTCATATCTTCCTGTATGTCAACGTCATCCATCAAGATATCTCCCTAAGTTTTGAATTCAGGCCAAACAAGCTTCCCCAAAACATTGAGAGAAGAAACAGAAAGTGAACCTGATCCCTCTGAGGGTTTGACCTTTACAGCTGTGGAACTTTGCTACCCGGTTCTTGAACATTGGTTCAAGTGCAATAGGGAAACAAAGTAAATCCTCCAGATCAACTATAGTATACAACCAGTGATCAACCAGATCTTTAACATGAAGCAGAGTCACCGCTCGATGTATCACTGAGGCTGAGCCTGCAGAGTAGACATATTTGGATGCAGCAGCCCTGGCTCTGTTTCTTCCTTCTCTCCATCCCTAAACATGGATTTATTCACTGCTTTATCCTGATGAAGGCGGCCAAGTATGTATTTCTATTTTTATTTTTTCTACTTTGCTGCATACATTAGCCAGAAATCAATAAAGGCTTCTGGATCTGGTTAAATTTTTTAAATTCATGTCTCACCAGCTGCCCAGGTTTGTAAACATCTCCTCTAAGCTTGACACGCTGCTGATTTCCAGACATTGTTGGGTAAAAAAAACATCTGTCTGGCTCTCTATGTCTCCTCAATTGTTAACAATACATGAATATTCAAGTAACGCAGGGATAGTTTATACTGCAATTATTCAGCTGTGTGTGTTGTTTTGACAACTCATTATTGGCTGCTAGGAATGTTGACTAAATGCAATAATTTAAGCTTTAGGGTAATTTTGCCAATTTAAGCTTGAGGGCATTTGCTAAATGTAAGAAGAAGAAGGAACAAAATAAAAGATAATTTACAATGTCACTTTTGTGATGCAAAAAGGAAAAGCTGAAATCCCTTTGACTCGTAAACCCGGCTCAGACTCGCCTCTGAACGCAGATACAAAAAGCACCCGAGGCCTCGCGCTTCAAGCCCCTTTGTGCTGCCACATTTAACTGTACTTTGATTGATTCGGTGCTCCTACTGGAGGGCAAATGTAAACTCAAAAGCATTTTCTTTTTTGTTTTTGTTCACCTTCCTCGGTCTGTTATCAACAACTGAACAATAGAAAGAATGGTGGATGTTGTTCCAATTCAACCAAGGTTGTTACAGGGCAACAGAGCAGCTTCTCCCATTGTTCTCTGCTGACTGGCACTCCTCAGTGAATGGCTCCACACTCGTTTTCTTTGGGTTTTCTCTCCTAACCTTTGAAGAGCCGGTGAGTCAATACATTTCTATTGAATTAAGATAGGTTTTTCGTAAAAGCACCGATAAATAAAATGGTGAAAAATACCGGCTGTGGTTTGTCATCAGGACTCTGAACCTGTGCTGTAATTTCTCTTTAACCTTTGCTCATCCAGGGAATGCTTGCTTTTTCAGAGCACCCAGCATCTCAGGCTTACAAATATGTTCACCTGGGAGCTGACCTGGAGGCTAAAAACACATTCTTGCTGCCGTTTGCAGCTGACTGGGGCTATTAGGGTCATAATGCTTCTGGAAGGAACGCCTGCAAAGCAGATGTTGAGGAGGAGGGCAGCTATTTCTATCAGCAGCTGGATTCAATGGGTCAGCAAAGAGGTTTAAAGTCACACTACTATTTCCACATACATTAATATCATGGTAGATGCTGAAAGGCTAAGCTTGCTGACAAGAAAGCTAAAGGTTGCTTCGTCTTGGCTATCAGGCCCACCGTTTCACCAGCTCTTCCACATGTAAGCTGTGATTTGCAGCAGGAGCTCTCTCACGAGTCAAAGCAGAGCCCACTTTAACGGCCGATGCATGAGCATGCAAGAGTCCTGTGGGAGTGTTTCTACAAGATGCTAGCCACAATCAGCTGGTGAGCTGAGCGTAAGAAGTGCTCTCAAAATGCTTTTGTGCAACAGACTTCTGGGGAACTTGCAGAACATGTAATATGCACTCGTATACAGTATACTTTGTAAAATGACGATTCCCTGGCAGGACTAGTTATTCCATCTCTATAACACTGTGCCTTGTGCCACTGTTTCTTTATCAACAGCTATCAACCCCCGTACTAAAAAATTTTTTTCCTGGGACGGTCGCCACAGACGGAGTTGGTAATACTGTAATGCAAATATCTAAATATTGCAAAACTTCCACCTTTGGAGGTAGATAGTGATTTGAACGACATTTATTTAAATAAATAAAAAGTGGTAGAATGAGCATGACACACATTTGTAAAAAAAAAAGACATGGCTTGTGACTGAACTGCTTTTCAATGTTGTGTCTTTTTCATTGGATTCAGTGCCTGTGCCTGAATGGTGGCTCCGCCCATTAGGGATCGACTCCACCCATGAGTTACTTCTTGCTGAGAGAAATGTTTGCAGAAGCTTCCCTCCAATCTGACATGTATTCACTGCGTTGATCGGTGGACTGCAGCCAGTGACCCTCCAGTCTGCAGTCCAGTCCTCTGACCTCTGGACTTCAAATCCAACACTATAAAGAGGATAAAGAAAAATAAAAAATACTGAACCACTAGACTCTCCCTCACCTGCAATTGTATTCCCGTCCTGCTGGCGACACTATATCCAGTAAGATGCAATATAATTGGCTCCTATCAAGGACGATATTATATCACTCACTGCCAACTGAGTGATTCTTTATTCACATCCCAATCAGTGGTAATACGATTGGCTGGCGGTGGCGCTGTATCCAATAAGTTATAATACAATTGGCTGTCAGCATTATGTATTCACGCTTAAATAAGTTGTGATATGACCGGGGGTGCCGGTGCTTCGAGATCCAATAAAAAGTAATATGATTGGCTGCCAGCGGTTGTGGATTTGATAAGGATCTAATGTGATTGGCTCGTATGGATTCCGTATCCAATAAGGTAAAATGTGACCGTCTTCCAGTGAGACACTGAGTTTGACGAGACAGGAATCTGTCTCAGAGAGCTCGACGCGGCTGCTGCTCCAGACAAAAGGAGAGTCGGTGAGCTCTCCGGCAGGTATTTCCCCGTCTACCTCCACTCTGTGCCAGCAGCAGTTTAGGGAGGCTTAGCCCACATCCGTCTGCAAGCCCAACAGAATATCTCTCTCTCTCTATGCAAGACAGCCAAGTTCTGCATCTCCTGCGTTCTCCGTTCTCTTAAATTGTTTAGTGAAGGTTGAAAAGCAGCTTGGAGGACACATAAAAGGCATGAAAATATTTTAATTATGGCCTCCTATTGTGTCTCCACAGTGACTCTTTGAGAACTATTTTAGTGCAGCGGATAAGGATTCCCCTGACCCACATTTGAGACGGCAACACATTACCATAGTTTTCAGAAATCCATCTTTCTTTTAATTCCTTTATTGTGCAGAGCAGCGACTGAATAAATAAATTGTTATGAGATTGCACCCAATTTGTGCAAGAAAAAGAGGAGGGGGGGGGGGGGGGGGGACGAGTTCATGGAGAAGCAGCGTTTCGCTTCAGAGTGCATCATACTGGATCCCCCGTCGGCGTGCCTCTATAATAGGAGCTCTGAGTGTACGAGCTCTTTATCGTACAACCACTGACGCTACGGGCCATATACTGTAAGCACAGCACTCCTATATAACTATCCAGGGAACTGTCGTTATTCACGTTCAAGCATGAAGTCTCCCAGCGCTGTAAACTGTGCAGGAGAGAGGGGCACTAGGCATCAGTCCTTTGTAAGCGGCGCGCTAATGGGAGGACATGTGGGTGCATGAATAACACCATCTGTCTCCGATTAGAAACAGGATGTGTCCCATGCTAACAGCAACTAAACCACTCAGTTGTTTTTTTTCATCACGACTCTGAGTTTGTGTGCACTTTTTCAGATTTCCCATTTCTGAGCTTATTGGCTAAATATTTGAAGCGGTTCAGCTTGTTGACGAGTGGGGAAGAAAAGTTAACAGGTGTGTAGTTTTACCTGGTGCTAGTTACATCATGTACTACTTATTATTGAATTAAAGCCGGACGTTTCAAAGGACGTTTTAAAGTAGCCCCGCCCCTAAAGCAGCCCCAGCTTTATGGTCTGTTTAACTCTCAATGACCATCATTTACTAAATGAACACCATGTTGTATTGAAGAAGACTTGAAACTAGAGATTGAGACATAAACTCATATTTACAATTCAATTCAATCGTTCCTCTCAGGGTCACCGTAGGGTATGCATGGACAGAGAAGAGTGTCAGTGTGGGGCAGGGGCGTGGTTAGCGCGGCTGCGGAAGAGGAAGAGAGAGGGGCAGCTCGGGGAACAGGTGCGGGGAATCGCGGTGAATGAGCCGCACCTGGGGCTAATGTGCGTGTGTGTGTGTGTGCGTGTGTGTGCGTGTGTGTGCGTGGGTGCATACGGGGATTTAAACCCGGCAGTGACGACAGCCGGGGCGCCGTGTACGAGAGTGCAAGCTGGCGACGGAGAGAGGACGAGAGCGCGACGGAAAAAAGAGAAACAATTAAAAACCCTGAACTGCATCTTACCGTGTGGCGTGCCTGATTACTACCTGGAAGTGAGTACCCTGGTCACAGTCAGTGATCCGGGAATATAAGAACAACTATCACTGGGTTACTACGACTCAGAAGAAAACGCTCAAGATCTATAGAAGGAGGCTCTTTTGATGAGCTGATCAGAGCATAATGAGCCCACTTTGAAGGGTCCGTCAAACTGGATGTAAAAATATGTATAACATATCTGTACATCCAGATTAGACTGCATAAGGAGTGCCATTTTGTGCTCAGGGCTTTAAAGTACCTCAAAAGGAGCAGTGTGTTAGCCACATGATTATAAGTAACAGGGGTCAGCGTTTCCGCTCTTCTGCTGGGTCCGTAGGATCTACATTTACAGTCAGCTGTTATAAAACCAGAAAGCCCACAACTAACTAGCAGCAGGACAAGAATAACACTGCTGTCTAATCATCTTCACGTGTGGCGTCGGCCTGTAGTTCACGTTTGCATGTGTATGTTTAGTGTGACACTAACAGCGCTGTACAGTCTGTGTACTTATTGATAGTTCACTTATTGGGTTAAATATAAAAGTGGCAGAATGGGACATAGACCTTCCATTAGGGGAGCTGTGGGAATGCGAAATGAGAGCATCATTCCTCATATCCCTCCCTCCCGTCCTTCTGGCCATATTATATTAATGGCCTTCATCTGATTATCACAATAAGGGTCCTCGAGATAATTCATTTAGGCATTTGGCCAAAACAGATTTAACTCTAATTAAATTGAAAGGTCTAAGTGTTCCAATATGTCAAGAAGGTCACATCAGAGGTTGACCTCGGTGCTGCGCTTGTGGACAAAGCGTGACAACACAGGGGCAAGTTATTGCAGCAAAGGGAGCATCTATTCAGATACTTTTCATGAAAGCAAGTCAACAAAAGACACAAGGAGAGAGTGGCATGACAGCAAAAGGGATGCTTGCTGGCTACATTTGAATCTCACCGTGCCACATTACACACTACCTCCAGTATTGTTTGAAAGGAATGCCAATCAGAAATGTGAGCCTAATCAGCTTTTAGCATATACACATCCGTTCTCCAAATGCAATTCAACATTTAAGTCACTGTTCCATGCTTTAAAGTCCCAGTGGAACAGAAGTAAGAGCGTCTTTAGCTTCTGTACTGTGAGTATTCTCCAGTGAAACGGAATATTTAAGCAGTGAACAGTCACAAGGCAATTTTAATCACAGTGCAGTCATGCAATTTAGTTCACAGCATAGAGCAGGGGTATTCAACTAAAATTCTGCAAGGTCCAGTTTGAGACAGGTTCCTTATGCAAAGGTCCGGAACATCACAATAATGTCTAATTTGCACTATATGATTTTGTGCTAAACATATTGACAAAGCCAACAGTTGAATTAACATCTGTATGTAGTCAACGACTGACTGTCAAATTAAATAAAGTACAATGAATTAACATCTAAACAATATTTATTATTACAGATTTCAAATTTAACTGGAAGAATTATAAATAGTACATACTATAATAATAGATACATTATCTTCTCTTATTTCAAGTAAAATAAAGGCTGGATTTAAACAGAAAGCTTTTGAAAAATGTGACTATAAATTACATTAATAAATAAAGTCCTTAATTTTAGAAAGAATTTAACTGAATTGTCATGCAGCTTCAAATTCAGTTTATTCGGGCGTCAAGTGATGTCACATCGCTGCTTTTAATATCGCTGATATATAATATAACATGAGACATACTGCTCTTGAACTGGTTGTGGGAATAATAAACATATAAGAGTCCATCCATTGTTAAAGGCTCTCTTTAAGATTAGCTTAGATATATAGATATTATATAGATAAGCGGTCCACATTTCTCTGACTCTCGTACTTTTCCAACTATCCGGTCTCTCAGTCTCCTGTCGCTCCGTGTGTGTGAACATCTCACTTGAGTCGAGGGCGGGGCTTAACGCAATACACACATGTGATTGGTTGAGTAGGCAAGTGACAGGATTTTCAAGGCGTGTGATTGGTCGTGAGTGTTTCCTGGACCGCTGAATGAGAGCTGCAAAGGCAGGAAAAGCTGCGCCGGTGAAAAAGAAGCGATCCATCAACAGTTAATAATTCGGTAATAATAATTCGTTTTCGGTCCAGGGTCCAGAGACAACTACGTCTGGGTCCGGACCCGGACCGCGGTCCGCCAGTTAGTGACCACTGGCATAGAGTGTGCAGTTACTTTACATTTAAAAAGTAACTGCACACCCGAGGACGGGATCTAAAAGGGCAAATTGAATTGAATATCGAAATTTAAGGATTAACCTGGGTTCAGGTATTCCAATGTAATAATAATAATAATAATCAAATTCATTTACTAAAACAAAGTCCACCAATATGGAAAGTACAGCGAGCTCATCAACTTCTTTGTTTTTCTTCCGGCATGTAACCAGGAAGCACCTTGAGAAGACCCGTCAGGCACTTTAAAGGCTCTTCTAATGTTTGTGGAGTATCACGTGGACGTGCAACGCGTCTACTCACCGAGCATGACGAGGCTGGTCGTCCCCTGTTCGTTTCCAGTAGGGTAGGTGGCGTACTCGCAGGTGTACCGGCCGGCGTCAGACATCTTTAGGTTGGAGACCCTAATGGACGGGTTCTCCAGATTGTTGTGGAGGAAGATAACTCGGTCCCTGAAGGACGGGTTGGGGAAGCTCTGTCCGTAGATAGGGTGGTACACAGCAATGTTGTCCCTTTGACCATCAATAGGTTCCCATATCCAAGACACCTGGTAGGAACAGAGTTTGTAAAGTGTCATTGCCCTAGTAAAGAGAATATATGAATTCATCAGAGACTGCACTGATCTTTCCATATTCAAATCACAAATCAATCGGAAGATGTTAGTCCCACTGAATCTAAAAATGAGCATCGTGACTCTGTTCAGATATTTGCGTGAATTGCAAATTTACGTATAAATACATACATACACACATACACTACCGGTTAAAGGGTTGGAGTCACCGTCCACAAAGGTTTGATCCACTACAGCCTTGTTTCGCTCTCAGCCACTACAGAATGGCTGAGAGGACTGCTTTGTATTTATTTCTGTATTTGTCATGTATTGGTCATGCTTTTAGGTTGTAGAAAGTCATCTTCACAAATATATGTTATTTTGTATGAAAAGTTGTGTTTTGTACATGCAGAACTAACGCTGTGGTAAGACCAGACAGACAGTTGAAAGGGCAGAAAGAGAAAAAGATCCCTCTGAGCCACAGTTGAATGAGAATAGGAGGAATCATCAGTCATTGGAAACATTAACTGGAAGCGTAGCATCAAAAAGTGAATCCCTCCACTGAGTAGACTGCAAAGGGCCCAAAATATTTAGAGCCCAAATGCACGGTTTTATTTGAAGAATGAGCTTTGGTCATTTAGGCAAATTCAAAAACAAAGGGTATTTGGCCAGAAAAATAACACAAGTTTTAGTAATTGTTCTTCTTCTTTTGGGGCCCAAACTATTTCAAATGTAAATAATAAATTAATATGTGTATAATGTCTGAATTATACTATTTTTGTCTCTAAAATTGTCATTATTGAAGGAAAGAAAAACCATCAACATACCAGATGTGTCCAAACTTTTGACTGGTACTGTACACACACACACACACACACACACAGTGTACAGTGCCTGTGCCTGCTTTCCCGATAACTTCTCATACAAAGAACGTCACACTCGTACAGTTGCCATGACATAGTTGCATCACACACCCAAGTCCCAGCTACTCACACTTAGAAAGACATTTGAAATATACTGTGGCTCAGGGTAAAAAACAACAGGGGCCGACTTTACCATGAGGCAAGGGAGGCAACCGCGGGACATCCCAACGGGCCCCAAATAGCTATTGATTTATTTTGTTTGGATGTGAAAGTTATGACATAATGTTACTATTTATAACTCAATATAATTTTCCTATTAATAGTCAACATTTCCAGTTAGAGAAAGGGTGGAAAGTAAAGCAAGACTGTGTTTTCCTTGGGCCCCCAAATCACTAAATCGGCCCCTGAAAAACACACCACGGTTGCTTTTACTTGCGGTCAGAAACATTGGTGAAATACACTCATTTCACTTGTTCATTTCCAAATAGACGTATTTGTCACTCGTTCCGACTGTCCATAACTACCACTTTTATGAAGTCAGTTCGCAGAGGCCTGAAGCCCCGCCCCTGCTGCTACCCAGAGCTTGTTGATTCAAGGTTTAATATTGAGCCTGACGCAAGTCTATATTGGACAACATTCCACAAAAAGCATTCCTCATGGTCCCCATCAATACACCCACTGAGTGTAAGTAGATCGGATGAGCTGTTCTCTAGATATGTGAAGGACACGCAGACAAACAGATATCCCTCGCTTTACAGTTTGATACACATACCACCATTTCTAATATTTATCTGAACAATGATTAAAATATGTGCTGCTCTATCTTCCATCAAAAACTGAAAAGATAATTTCACTCATAGTAGCAAAATGTCAAACTCAATTAAAGCTGTTCGAGTAAGGAGCCAGGAATCTACTGCGAGATGAAATGAAAGGTCTCTCTAGACTCTCAAATGAGGATCCTGTTGCCAGTTAAACCAAATACAGCTTCTTTTCCACTCGGTTCTCAAAGTGACGGAGTTAAATACAAATGACTGGCTGAAGTGGTGGACTGGGACGGAGGGGCAATAAAGTTCATCAATACACATTTAGCAAACCTTTAGAACATGTGTGACGTCTGGAGGAATGGGAGAGACAGGGTTGACGGGTGAGAGGAGGAAGAGGAAGATGGGTTGTCCCCAGGATGTCAGCGTGAATTAGTGGATGAGACTCCCCCGTTAGCTGGGCAGAGAATATATTGGTCAATTTTGCCCGTCTGCAATTTCAGTTTTTGTGTGTGAACAAATTGCGTATTGATTCCATCCACAACTCAGAGGGGTAGAGATCATAACAGGATCAAACTGCAGAAGCAGACAGCTCATAGCGCTTTGCTTGACTTGATAGGGCATCGGAAGAGCTACGGTGGTGTCAGAGAAGTTGTCATCCAGTACATATAAATAAATTGACTTGATAGTCAGAGGTTAAATCCAGATGATCTCCGTGTGAAATTGAGTCAACTCTGGCAATGAGGAGGGAAAAAAACATGTCTACGTACTTTTAGGATGATGTTCATTGCATACAGCAGAGGTAATGCAGTGTTCAGGATGTCATGTTGATTGCTATCAACATGACATCCTGTGCATTGCATTATATAATAACAGATCAGGTCTGACATTTGATATCATTCTCATCTCCGTGGTCCGGGAGGTTTGGCTTCCTTTTATTTGTTTATTACTTTATTTATGAGTCCGTTACGAGAATACAGAAATCTGAATGCTACAATAGACATGAGCTGAACTTCTAACCCGTCCCCCTTCCTTCCACGGCACCATCATCAGGATTGACAATGTGCTGTGTTCACTGAGGTGGAATTACAAACAAATTGATGTATCACAAAAAAATAGGAAACAGAATAAATAACCCATACTGAAAACAACAGACACAAAACTAACTAATTTCACACAAAATAAAACAATATAAGGTGGCAAGCAAATGTAGTTGCATTGTTTTTCTGGAGGCGATAAAGTCCTTTCTCATCCTTGTCATTAATTGCAGTTAAAGGGTTAAAAGCTACTGTTTTGTCTACCTTCCTCAACTGCCTTATCATTCCTACTCAGTGATCTTGAGTAGCTTTGAAAGCGTTGAAGCTCTTGAGGTCAATGTAGCGCTCTATCTTCCTACCTGTGTGAGCTTGGTTCGGCCTCCTCCATCGATGAATTCGCAGCGGAGATCAACAGACTCTGTGGGATACGCCTCCAGCTCGTCCTCGACTCGCACTTTCTGAGCTCCGATACCTGGAGGCAGGCGAAAAGAGAAGACAAAGAGGGAGATTATACTAATATTGTTTTAATTAAACATGTTTGTTTATATCAGATCTCAAAGAGGAACAAACGGTGGCTAGGAGGGGGAAGAGAGAGAGAAAAGACCTCTTGGTAACTATAAGACCAAAGCCAAAGGACAGATCTTGCGATGGAGTTCTTATCTTCCAGACAAACAAACCAAAGCAAAAACACCACCTCCACGTAGGATCAATGGAGTATTGGTATTTCAATAGAGACCTTTGTTTTTGTCGTGAGAAAAGATGAGCCACCTTGATATGGTCTGGACGATGTAAGACAAAGTTATGGAGAAGCGTGAGGGAAAGAAAATGAGTGGAAACTAAGAAAGAAAGTGGGAGAGAAAAAACAAGTTCTTTCAAGAAAACGGAAAAAAAAAGTATTTGAATTATGAGCCTTTGATAAGAAGCCTCGGGCAGAGTCTTCAGCTCGGCCCTCCTCATTACAATACAGCTCGTTAACCACGAGGTGTCGCTAAGGGGCGCGCCTTCAGGAACACCACGGCAACCCGACTGCTTCTGCAGTGTGTTTGAAAGTCAGTGGAAGATACCTGGAACTCATAACTGGAGCATGAAAGCAGTGATGAGAGAGCAGTGCCGGTCTGCCAAGCCAGCACAGGTTCTGACCTAAACAGAGATGAAAGGAGGATGTGCAGGACCTGCTGACCTGCAGGCTGTCTCAGAATACTGAGGTTCCATTGGACAAGTCAAATTACTTTTTCTCAAAATTCATCTCTCATTGTGTGATCAACCAACTTCTACTGTGTGTAGAGAGCCGGGAGCCCAAATCATGTGTTGAAATAAGGTTTTCCATGCTTCTGAAGAACCCCTTCTTCTTCTTCTTCTTCTTCTTCTTCTTCTTCTTCTTCTTCTTCTTCTTCTTCTTCTTATTGAAGACAAAGGGTTCCATTAAGAACCTGTTTCTTCCAAAGAACATCATTTGGAAGAAAACGTTCGTCAATGATTTGACAGCTCGTGTGATAAAAGGAAACGCCCACAACCGAGGCCACACTTTCTTTGAAAACTGTGATTGCACTGCTGCACCACATCAGCCTTTTTAGGATCCTCATGAGGAACCCTGAATAGGTTTGAGACCTCAAAAATATAAAAGATGTATTGTAAGAACACCCAGGATTGATTTTAAATTAAACCCTTCGAATATAAAAAGGTTTAATGGAAAAACACCCTGGGTTGGTTATAGATGAAACCCTTGGAATATAAAAGGGTTCTAGGTAGGAACCCATCGGTGGGTATTTGATAGCATCCTTGGACGCATATAAATTTCAGTGTTTTTCACAAATGGTTCTAGGTATAATCCTTTATGTTGGGCTAGAACCCTCTAATAGGGTTCTAGATAGGGCTGAGCAATATGGAAAAAATCTGTTTCCATATTGTATTTTTGAGCCAGTAACCTCAAGATATATATTTTGTGACAATATTGTAGGGTTAACAATTGGTGCTTTAACAACATGCAGTAGCTTGTCTCACAATATGGATATTATATCAATATACTGTCCAGCCCTAGTTTCAGGGTGTTCTACCGGGAATGAAAACGGGTTCATCTATGGGGACAAGCCAATGAACCCTTAATGGTTATAGTCAGCAGCTTTGTGTCTACTTTCCCTTGTTACAATAAAGAAAGAACAAAAAAAGACTGTGTGTGATACTCTAACGAGAATCGTGTCATGTCTCTGCGTCCAAACACACCCAGGAGAGCCAGGTCTCCACTGGACCGCAGATGGATCTGACAAATGAAAATTCTGTCGCAGAAAATATACTTTTTATCTTGAGAGCAGCAAAAACAGCAAAAACACCTGAGCAGGACACCTTCTACTCACATTACAGGTCGCAGATAGATACTTTAAACTGGATGTAGGCCTTCACTGGTGTTCATTAAAAGCACCACCAGCAGCTGGCTTGAAATGTCCTTGCCTCTCAGCAATAAGTCTTTTTATTTGGATCAGTGTCAACACGCAGCTCTCAACCAGTGAGACAAATCGCAGCAATATAGCCATGTACAGTACACACACACACACACACACACACACACACATATATATATAAACACACTTACATCTGCTGTATTAAATTAGTTGAAATTGATGAACTTTAATGAACTTGTAATCCTTGTCATCATGAGATGGAGGAAAATGCCTCGATGAGAGAAAGGAAGAAAAAACAAAAAAGGAGGAAGGATCAGAGAGAGCAAAACGGAGAAGTTGTAATCCTTCGTTAATGCAATCTAGTCCAAGTCCAGCGGCTCAATGTGTTTGGCAGCTTGCAAACACAACCAGGGGACATATTAAAAAGAGTCTTTGATTGTTGAATCCACTCATTTTGCTACAATGGGCCTCATCATCAAACCTCCCGATGCTCACTTTATTAACTGTCACAGATAATGGCGCCTTGCTTTCCCCCCTCTTCCAGTCCTGCTCCTTTAACTGCTCTCTGCTTGGCACTGATGCGGTGATCCAGACCCCTGCCATGAACCCCCCCGCCGACCCAGGATCAAATCCCACCAAGGTCTTTTCTCCACCACCTCCCCTCTGCCCTCACAGTCAGCCTCTGTGCCTGTGAAGATAAAATTCTTGCGGGGAAGCCGGCCTCTCAGTTGCTTCACAGGAAGCTAACTGCTAGCCAGCCCCGGGTGGTTCCAGTGAAAAAGCCTCTTAGTGTGTGAGGGATTGATTAGGACAATATGTTACACGCCAAAGCATGGAGGGGAATGGGCCGGCTGGGGTTTAGCCTAAGAATGAGCCGTGACAAACACAGTCACATTAACAAAGAATGCAAAGCGTGTGGGTGTGCTCGCGGAGGAGCGGGGGCAGGAACCATGTGTCCGCCCACGGGAGTCAGGACTGACTTTTGTGTGTAGAGGCGTGTGTTTAAAGGTATGCGTGTGTTGTCTGTTTGTCATATTTTGCCCATGTTGTGGGGACATACATCCATTATGTAAACAATTTAAAGTCAAGACTTAGGATAAGGTTGGGTTTAGGTTAAAGGAGCAATAATGGACATTTTTGAGCATTCATATAAAATGACATTAGGGATATAGTTGTGTAATGTCTACCTGAGCAGAGAATAAAGTCCCTCTCCCTCTGTGTGTGATGTTATCAGAGCTTCTCCTTGCAGTGTGAATATAGCCACCACTGTGCCGGCTTTTCCTGCATGTTGGCGCATGTGAGCGTGCCCCATAGCTGGATACAGCAGATAGTCGCCGCAATAGCACCCACCTTTGGTGTGTGTGTCCCCGAAGGTAAATATTGTTAGCTTTGTTAGCACATTTGCAGTAGTATTTACTGTTAGCACTGCTAGCTTCTAGCCGCCAACTCCGGTGTTGCCACGCTGAGAGACATTTATCGGCTATCGGAATGCTCCCAATCTTGTCTTATGCACCTTTAAAGGTCTCCGGCAAGTAAATGTGACGTCCTCCAAAGTGATGGTGTGCATGATTACCGGGCATCTGAGTGTGTGCGTGCATTACTCAGACAATCTTGTAGTATTGTGAGTGCATACAAGCCTGATTCAGTCATTGAACCAGAGTCTCTTCCCTGAGGGAGACAATGGGCTGTCAACCATTCCCACTGTGAGACAGAGGCACACACACACAGGCCGACATGCACACACGTGCACGGGCCTGAATCAACAAGAACAGTAGCAACGAATCATAGGTTCATCTCTCTCCACGTTATTTTGCTTCCCCTTCCTTCCGTCACATTATTCTTCCACTTTCATATACTTCATGCACAAACTCATAAATGTATTCCCCTCCAATTAAACATGTAACTCCCACTATTCATCAAGAAAATGAAATGCGTGCACGCACACGCACACACACACGCACACACACACACACACACACACACACACACACACACACACACACACACACACACACACACACACACACACACACACAAGGGGGAAATAGTGACAGAGTGAGGAAAAAAGAGAAGAAGAGGGGATGATGGAGAAGGAAAAAGAAAGGCTAAAAGCAAAATGCTGAAAAAGAGTTTGAAAGGAGCCCAGAGAAAGGAGTGTGACATGAAGAAGATGAATTCACGGGGAAGGGCAAATGCAACGGAATAAAAGAGCAGCGCAGAGAGAAAGTCAGGAAGAAGGTTTAAAAAAATAAAAAGTGAAGCGACTAAAGGCATGACTAAAGCAAAGAGAGACTGAAGACGGAAACGAAGAGGGCCGACTGAAAACCAGCGAGAGTGGTGAAGAAAGAAAGGAGTCCTCAGAGTAGAGAGCTGTGAGATAGGGCCATAAAGAGATGTGAGGAGGGGGGAAGTACGACACAGGAAGGGAGCAGAGTGCATGAGACCGCATCAGAAATGATTCATTCCCCTCAGTCTGGACCCAAAAAGATCCACGGAGACGGAGCTCACTGACTCGCACGCAGAAAATAAAGTTTGTCTCTTGCGGCGTTTGGATGAGGATCTGAGCTAACCCTCACACAGGTGTGTTTTAAACCTTTCTGTATGGTTTGTCTGATTACGCGCAACTATATCTAGCCTGGAGAACAATCTGGAAGCTGCACTTCACTTTGCTGTGGGGAGAATGACGTTAGCCTACGATAGCTAAAGTTAGCTGCTACAGTACCCAAGGCTACTTAAATGGGAAAATTCAGCACCTTTCATGGGGATGTCCAATCAGTGTTGATGGTAAAGCAAAAATGTTGTTGATTAAAGCAATTCATTCATCAGACTAACCCTGAATCTAACTCTTAACCTATCCTTACTCTTAACTTAACCTAACTCTTAACCTAACTTATCTCTTAACCTAACTCTTAACCTAACCTAACTGTCATAAGTCTGAATATGTGAGTCAGCCAAAAAACTGTAAACTGTGATGCAGAAAGAACAAGGACGTTTTGTGCTGCGCAGACTGCAGGCTGTAGCTCATCCATGCATCCAACTGTGTCCCTGTCGAGTCAAATGACGCCTCTGGATGCAGGAGGAACAGATCTCTGTCAATATAGCACACACGTTGAATGTATTGCTTCAATCCACTACACGAACCATCAACACTAATTGGACATCCACAAAGGAAAGGAGTTACGGATTTTCCCCTTTAAAGAAAACCCCCAAACTTTGCAGATTTGCTTGAGGGGTTTAACATAAAACATTACAGAGTGAAGGCGTTAGAGTTTGAAAGAAGTTTGCATTTTGGAGGCAGAGGGTCTAATGGAAGATGCTGTTGAGTTGCATCATGGGAAGTGTACAGTGTACAACTTGACCTACAGTAGACATCCAAAGTTAGGATCTCTCTCTCATCTTCAAATATTAACAGGCACATCGTTTTCAAACATATTTTACAGAATAATTTCAAAGCAAAGCTAATCAATTTAAAGAGATTTTTTGTTCCCACACACCAAAAACTTTCTTTCAGTACGGCAGCTCATACATAGCTTTAGAAAGTGGTTTTAAGGCTGGCAACCAGTCACCCGCTTGTTGGTTGCCGAAACTGCCAATGGCAACCTGTCAACCCTTACTGTGGAGCCCTGCATGGGTTTGAATAGCCTTCTAAAGAGATACATGGCAGACGGCTCAAACGAGCGGCTCAGTACGCTTCAGATCCGGCGAATACGCTTCAAGTGACGACAAGAAAACTGGCAGAACGACCAAAGTTCAATGACGAGACAATAATAATACCTATATTTTTGTTCTGCCTCTTGATCTACAGTGAAATCCAGTTATGTAACCTCGCCCACATCCCCCGATTCCCTGAAGCACACACGTTCTCCATTGATGCTGACAGTAATTAGAGTTAAACTCTCGGCCCTGGGAAATCACATGTAATTGTTCACTGTGGTTAGTTTTTCCTTGAAGCCTCTCACACACACACACACACACACTTGTCCATGTTATCAGGCAGATTGGTGTCAACGCACCGCCATGGTCCACATCTTTCCAGCCCTTTTCCATTATGCCCCCACAACCCCAATTGCCCCACAATTTGCAGCTTATTCTCCCGCAGAAGCCGCTTTGGATCGGAGCATCGTCTCAGAGCAAGTGCAGCGCCGAGAGAGGAGAGGCAGTTAGATGAGTGGCAACCCTCTGCTGCGCCCCCCTCTCCCTGATGCACCGGAGAGATGAATCACAGTTAATTGACATTTAGAGGCTTGTGGCATTTTCCTGTTTGTGTGGAGCTTCCCCGTGTGGACGGTCACGCAGCGCACGCGTGAGGAACATGCTGATGGGCTGTGCGCTGCACACTCATGCACATTAACATCCAAAGCACATACTTATAGGGTAGTGAACCGTTTTGTTTGTTTTTTTGTCGGGCCGTCATGATGTCAGTTATGTCAGCGTTTATCTGGGTGATTGCCAACAGCTGTCAGAGACGCTGAAATGGAAAGAATGAAGGCATTTGTAGAGCTAAAGCCGCTGCGTGGAGAATCGTTCCAACAGGCGGTAACATCGCTGTTGATGAGGCTAATTTCATTTCCTTTCTCCCTCGCTCAGATTTCTTCAGACACCATAATTACTGTGAACTAATTAGACTAAAGCACGCATGATAGTCAGGTATTAAGGTAACACCTAAAGAAAAAAGGGAATTGGAATTCAAATTCCGTCCGTGCACCAATTATATACTCAAGCTGCACAAGACACAGCTAAATGCTCACACTCATGTTGTAAAAAAGTGAAAGATGGTTCAGATGGTGGAGAAATACTGTGGAAGTCTATTCCAAGGAGCCCATATTTAGACACCGTGCCTTTACTTTTTATTAGTAAAGGCACGGGGGTGTCACAACTTTCCAACACCTCGACCGCTTCACAGTTTTAATCATGAACATTCAAACTGAGTTATTTCCAGTTGCAGTGTTGGTTAATGACGACTAAAAATGGCGTGTTTCAGGCCGAGGGTGAGGACGGGAATACTGAGTTACTTGAACCGTAAAGTCCGTAAACATGTTCTAGTGGAAACCCAAAATACAAATAAATTTAAACGAGCATGTTATGTCCCGTTTAAACTTCCTTTATATATACGTATAAAACACTCATCCAGGTGTAAACAACATCTGTCACTCTGTCACCAGAGATGGATATATATATATATATATATATATATATATATATATATATATATATATATATATATATATATATATATATATATATAGTTGTTTTTACATTTTGTGTTAAGCATAAAACAATGCAGGCAGGCTTGATGGTTTGTGGTTTAGCTTCAAAATGGAATAAAAGATTCTTTGAATATAATATAAATGGATATAAACTACAAGTGGTTAGGGTACAACATTTACCTTCTAAATATCACATGAGACTTTCCCTATTAATTATTCACACTAAGACAATTGTTTTTGTATTTCACGTTTTCTGAAATGTCATGTTTAAATATTCAAATGAGGCATTATCTTATTAATTATGTGCTAATTTCCAAGACAGAAATATGAACATTGGAAGAAGCAAGGTTAAAAAATCCTCATTAATTTTGTTGACATATTTTGAGAATTTTGGATAGCTCTTTTTGAATCACTCCATAAATCAGAAAGTATTGTCTCCATGTTTTTAATAATGAAATGTTGAATAAATCAAGCAATGAACAAACCCCTTTGTAGAAACCTTCAGAATAGAGAGGAATTCATCTGTACTCGTTAGTAAAAGAGAAAAACAAGAACAACCCCATGTTTCTCTTCAGCACTGTGGCCAGGCTGACAGAGAGTCACAGCTCGGTGGAGTCGTGTATTCCTACGGACCTCAGCAGTGATGACTTCATGAACTTCTTCAATGATAAGATTCTGTCTATCAGAGGCAGGATTGGCGATCTCCTGCCCTCAACTACTGACTGTTTATCCTCAAGTGAACTGGCCTTGGATGTGACTGTGGGCCCTGATGTGTGTTTGGATGACTTTTTCCCCATAAGCCTGGACCAACTGTCTTCAACGGTTTCTGATCCAGAATGCTGCAGCTCGTGTACTAACGAGTGCTAAGAGGAGAGATCACATTACTCCTGTATTAGCTGTTCTCCACTGGCTTCCCTTAAGACTGATAATCATATTAAGGTCCTTCTTCTTACCTTAAAAGCCTTAACTGGTGATGCACCATCATATCTTAGGGAGCTTATAGTACCATATTGTCCCACCAGAGAGCTGCGCTCACTGAATGTGGGAATACTTGTGGTTCCTAGAGTCTTAAAAAGTAGGATGGGGGCCAGAGCCTTCAGTTATCAAGCTCCTTTTCTGTGGAACCAGCTTCCACTTTCAGTCCGGGGGGCAGACACAGGCACCTCATTTAAGAGTAGACTTAAGACTTTTCTCTTTGATAGTGCTTATAGTTAGGGCTGGCTCAGGTCGGCCCTGGTCCCCTAGATATGCTGCCATAGGCCTAGACTGCTGGGGAACATTTTAGGATACAATGAGCTCCTCTCTCCTCTTGTCTCTCTCTCCTCTTCTCTCTCGGTTAATACAGCTTTTTTCCCCCTGAACACAACAGGCGAGGCCGGCGAGAGCGATGTGAAAGTGAACCGAAACAGCGGGCTCTGAAACCAAAACAATGAGATGAAAGAAAAATCAAGAGTCAGGTATAGTTTCCCCCGAGTTTGTCACTACCAGGGCTGTCCTTCTAATCCAAAAAAGTAAGATGTAAGCAGCTTCAAGGAGGGAGCATAAAGACAATATGTTTAGCAATTATCGCCCTCTACGGTTAATACTTGTGGTCCGTCTCACGCAGCACAGTCATTACACAAGTCAACACCTCATCAAATTGGACGCCGATGACATTGGTGTGAAGGGAAGAGGAAGACGGGGGCCGGCGTTGAGAGACTGATTCCTCCGCCACGCACCGGGGAGCTGAATTAGCGCTGACTGACAGCTCATAATCACGGCCTTTTCAGGAACAAGACACTGATCAACAATGCGGTGGAGGAACAGGTTCGAGGGGATTAGTTGTAATAGTTGGATAAGTTGTTACAGAGACAGCTTTGGCTTCGAACACACACACACAGTTACCGCAATCTGTGGGTGTGTGCAGACAAAGATGCTAATACAGCTGTAATTTAATATCAATTTAAACATTCAAGGTAGTTGCTGGAAAGCAAGAAAAGCACTTCAAATACTCATTCCATCAAAGTCCACATTTTCTGGGGAGAAACTAATGCTAAAGATAGTTGAAGGATTGTAGATCATTCGTTTGCTGTGGCTGCTTTTGAATTAAATTCTGATTGACAGGATAAAAGATGGTTTTATTTAAGATATGTAGCCTAAATACATAGTAAGAAACTGTGATTCAAGACCAGAGCTGCCGTTGATGTTTGTTCTGAACTGAAACCTCACGTTGTGATTAAAGTATGGCTTATCCTGTTATAAAATGATTGTCAGCATAACAATCTCAAATCATTACAGAAATTGGGTCCTGTCTTTTGAAAAGTGTAGAGACTGGAACATCTATATATATATGAAATATTGAGCAGATTCACACTTCACTAGAGAGGTTCTCTCAGTAGAGTGCACATCTCCACCAGGTGTTTCTGCAATGACCACTGCTGCAATGTTTAAATGACTGAGACACACACCTGCTACGCACATACACTACCACTGCCACAATGAGCCAGGGTGCTATGCGTCAGTGTTGAAGACAAATAGATCAGGATCACTTGAGAAACATGGAGTCAGCAGTCAAAGACAGCATGAAACAAAAACCGTGAATCCCTGCAAGCACAAGAGTAAAAAAATAAGCGTCCAGTGGTATACGAGGTGAGCCATGGACAGACAGACAGATGCGCACACACACACACTAAATTGCACTATAATACATATTGAATCTGTTTGATTCATGGTGGAAAAATACAATGTGGATTCATTGTATTTAGTGCGGTTTGCACTTTACTGCAGGAATTATTTTCCCGCCCACATCAATGACCTTGATTTAACTCTAATTGTCCTTTGTCCTCACCTGATTAGATATAGCTCTTAAAGCACATGTGATGAAAGCGCATGCTGTCTCTTTGAAGGAGTTTAAATGTGAAATTGGAAAAGTTCGTCACAGCTGGAAGCATCCTCAACAATCTCTGTAAATGTGTAACTGGGGCTTTGTTGATAAATGATCTGTGCGATTAGCTCCCTGATGTGCTTTCAGACTGCCTCCTCTCCCCGCCCCCTGCCTTTAACGAGTGGAACGAGATTTTAGAAATGCCACGTTGAAATAATAAATCAGACCACAACGCACATCCCAAGAGATAATGCAGGTCTTCGATATGATTTCATGAACAAGAAAGTGCCATTTTGACATTTTAACCTGGTAACATACTCGGATATTCTGAAGACCAAATGTGAGTCACATGATGCTTCTGCTTCAAGTCACCTCATCATGTCACAATCAAACATGTTGCTCCCTGTCAGCTGACAGCTGATTAACTCCAGTTATGTTGATTTCATGTCTGTGTTCTGTTACTGAAATTGAAATTGGCTGCATAATGCTTCACCGGCTCTGTGAAAACTGATTTGGAAATCTTTTCAAAATTCTTCTGCATTTGCATTACTCACAAAATCTGCACTGGACTATCCCATATGAAGTCTGCTGTTCCAGAAAGGTTGGCATTTCGCAGTTTCCTTCATTCATTTCTTCACTCACTTCTTTGAGGATAATTCCCGTTCAGAGATGGTAATTCTCATTTTGTGAAGCTTTCACAAAGTTGTTGAGTTTAGGCATTGACCTTGATTGGTTGAGGTCAGGCATTCCCTAAAGTGTTGGCAAATCTAGGGTTAACATCCAGACTCTATAGCTCCATAACATGGATTGCAGTGTGTGTGTGTGTGTGTGTGTGTGTGTGTGTGTGTGTGTGTGTGTGTGTGTGTGTGTGTGTGTGTGTGTGTGTGTGTGTATGTATGTGAGCGTGTGACTTACAACCACTTACAATGAGCATGAGAGCTGATTCATAAGTAATTGGTATTTGACACTAAATGACTTCTGTATGTATTCGTCTTTAATCAAGTTTCTCTTGTCCTTGATGATAGATGAGTCAGGGATTATCCATTCACACCAGCACCTTTCCACCAACACGGGGGCTGACGTGGTTCATGATACTCCACACAAAAGCCATTATTATCCCAATGAATAGGTGGCAGACATGCAATTTAGTTACACAGCAGAAATAGTAAGGTACCTCACTGTAGATTGTGTTCAACTGCCACCTCTTCTAGTATGTCATCCATTTATCTCAGATAAAAAGGATCTATTGAAGCCGACGTGGCAATCTAAGCATCAGATCTGCTGCCCATCTCGTTTGCATGAGTGTAATGCTGAGTGCACAGCCTATACTGCTCTCTGCCTGTGTGTCAGAGCACACATATACTGTGTTCTTAACGGGAAAATGCATCTCTACAGGTTGCAACTTTAGAAGTAACTTCTACCAGATTGGGCCTCGTGTGAGAACCACTCGAAAAAAAACGATTTGCTCAAAAGTGCCACATACGATGTCATTTAAGACAATTTTCTCTGAGATTCAAATGGAATTCAGACGTTCTTCAGACCCCTCGTATGATTCATATACACCGTGTGCCTTTCTCCAGGGAGCAGAAAACATCAGACGCTGTGGTCCTCTAAAAAGGGAAGATTGGTGGTGCGATCTCCGGCTCCACGTCAGCCTGCCGACGTGCCCTTGGGCAGAATACTGAACCCCCAGCGTGCACGTGGCACCTTGCGTGCCGGCCTCCGCCATCAGTGTGTGGATGTGTGTGTAAATGGATGAACGTTGACACGTGGTGGACAGCGCTTTGAGGATGGGTCGTGGGTCTTTGATTCTGGAAGATGTTTTTATGGCATCTGACACTGCCTTGTCATCTTTTTTATGACAGGACTGCTGATTTCTGACAGGACGTGAACCTCCGCAGTGTGAAATGTGTCTTATTACTCTTTGGCAACAGGTAGATTTATACAGCAACTTCAGGGGTGTCGATTAATACGAATGATTATATCTCACAGGTGGAAAACATCAGGCTGAAACTATTGATTTCTGGCAAAAAGAGGTGGATGTTTTCGTATCTTCCGAACTATTTGCATCAACAAATCACGATGGAACAGGTTCAGTTGCGACTATATTTAGGAAACAACAACGACGAGGCTCCGTTGTCCTAACCAAGCCTGTTTTCAACCTTGACAATGTCAGAACAGACCAGAATAAAAGCCCTAGAAATAGAATATACACAGGCGAGTATTTCACATTTCCGTGTGGTTTATTTGTCACGTGTATTTATTATCTTGTAATCCTCCATTGTTGTGAATTTGTATGCACCAATTCATGGTGGAAATGGCTGTTTACGTAAAGTAAAACTATATGTAGGTTTAATCTAAATTAATAATGGAATATAGTGCAGCATCTTTCATTAATATATTGAGTAAAAAAAATGACATTACAAGAATAAAGTTGTAATTAATGAGAATTAATGAGAAACTAGTCAAAATTATTACAAAAATAAAAGTAATTTAATGACAATAGGCATAATGGTATTACTACTGGACCCAGCAGCCTTATTTATGATTTTTGAATTGTAATATTACCAGTGTAAAGTCAAAACTAAATCAAGTCCCAAGATTTCAATAATAAAGTACAAATATAATGAAATCAGGATAAAGTAACAATAATTCAAGATATTAAAGAACAGTCAAAATGTCATGAGGATAAAGTCAGGATATTTCAAGAATATGTCCCAATAACCTACTGAGTGGCGCAAAGAATAATGTCCATATGTTGCGTTGGTTTATGGTTGTGATTACATTTGCTTATGATTTCTGGGGCCTGAGCACTGGATTTTTGTGTATTCATATATTTCCAATACATATTATAATCACAGCCTTGATGAATATGGATGCAGGATCCTGCTGACAGAGAAGATCTGAAATCAGATTAAGCGTCCCTGGATGAACCCGAGTTAATGACAACAATGTTTCTCAGGAGCCGTTCCTGCGTCATGGGCCAATAGACAAGCCTTCACATGTACACATTCCATAACGCCAGTACCAGAACGGTGAAGAGCAGTGGGTTCGATATCTCGGTCTTTTGTTTTCAAAGGCCCACCTTTGCTGCTCACGCTCCGAGCTTCTCTTCCGCGGCACGCAAACAAAAATAAGAGCATGCTCCGTTTGAACGGGACGGGAGGAAAACAGCACATTCAGGAGCAAAGGACCGGAGCGATGGCAGAGAGTTCACTTCAAGGGGATCAACTGTGCTCCTTCTCAGAGGGAGGACAAAAGGTTGAAGACGGGAGAGAGCGAAGCGTGGCGCGGTCCGTACGCCAAGCGGCATTAAATGATACATCTCCATCATATCTTCACCAAACAAAAGAATCCACATTGGCTTTTGTTCCACGTCTCCTTTCATGCACGGGCATTTCTTTTCATGTCCCTGCCTTGTTGATGAAGGCCGCGCCGATCTCTCCCTCAGAGTTCCACTGGAGGGTTCGCCTTCCCCATCTGATGCGCTTCCACTGCTCGATGCGCTCGCATTCCGCCGCTCAGATCAAAGGCCAGCGAGGAATTCATCAAAAGGAATTATTCAAAGAAAGAGAAACCGAAAAGAAAAGAGGAGAAGAGGATCAAGATATAAGAGATGTAGCTCCGAACAAATTAGATGGTTATCCAATATTGGTAGAGAGGACACGCAAAGGCAAAAGGGGGGCACAGGGAGGGTGAAACTGGGACAGAATATTCCGGATTCAAAATAGGACTTGAAATGATATGGATCCCATTTCATTGTCATATTGTCTGTTGAGTCAGGGAATGTACGGCAGTGATACTGGGGCAGAAGTGTATAGATTACATGGTACGACATGATACCCCAAACCACAGGGACAACTACAATGTTTGCACTCAAACCTCCACTCCACTTCCCACAGACCATCACATGTTCTCTACATGCCGATTGTTGTGACCTGACAGAAACAATAACAAGTGCCCTTCAAAAGGTTGAAGCAAATTGAAATTGGAATCCCAAAGCTAAACTAAAGCCCAGATTTAAAAACACCGTGCACGAACATTCGGTCAATGCTTTTGTGTCCTTGTGGAACTTTTTTTATCCCCAATCGTCATGGAAAACACAGTGTGCCCAGAAAAAGCATCCTTTGAGAGAACTTGCTCCGCTACATGTTATCGATCACACTCGTGTTCATTAATCTCACTCGGGCTACAGCACAGCTTCTAGGTGACCGTTCACACTCAATAGCATCAGCAAAGCCATCACACCATGAATATTTGCTTTCCAAATAGACTTCTGAGATCTTTATGCACTGGTATTTAATGGGGTGTCTCAGAGTGATGGAACGTTTTTAACTGACTGCTGAATTGGGCTGCAATTAAAAATACTTTTAGTACTCATTAATCTGTCTTTTTTTATTATTTATTTAATAAAGTGCCCATCCCATTTGTCAGATTGCCAGATTGCATGTGTTGCGGACCAGAAGGCAACCTCCGGTTCTGAAAAGTGTTGAAGCGTCTCAAACTTGGATTCCCTCTGCTTACCATCAGGGGGTGAGTCCTCTGGTTGTATAGAAGTCTATGCTTCATGTGTTAAAGCTGCATTATCTCTCCTGATCACCAGGGGGCGACTCCTCTGGTTGTATAGAAGTCTATATAAATGACTCTACTTCTCTCTTGATGTATTCCCTCAGTAAACATTGTAAACATGAGTTTATGTCTCAGTCTCTAGTTTCAAGTCTTCTTCAATACAGCATGATGTTCATTTAGTAAATTATGCTCATTTAGAGTCAAACAGACCATAAAGCTGGGGATGCTTTGGGGTGGGGCTACAAGGTGATTGACAGGTCGCTACCACAGCATTCTCCGGTCTGGGAGTTGACCGTGTTACCGTCTTACCACTTTAACTGTACTATTTCGGTCAAATAGAAATGTCTTACTCTCAGCATCTGGTTGTACTGTAAAAACCAAGATGGCGACGGACAAAACGCTGAACTTGAGGCTGCACAACCGCAGTCCACAAACCAACAGGGGACGTCAGCACAGTCCATCTGCCTAATGCTGAACGACTTTGGTACTGGCTCGCAGCCCTGCTCGGCTTTTGTTTCCCCCCATGTTTTACGTTGCGAGGCTGCTCCTGGCACAGGGGTCCTCGCACTTTTCTCCCACACGGGGTTCTTTTTTCTGATCTCTATTGTCAGTCCATTTCCGTCCTCTCTATGTGTCGCTATCCAAGTACGTACAGAGCCAGTCTCTCTGCTATTATGTCCACCCACACGACAATCAGGTGCGTTTAGCGGCACTGTCACAAGCCCATTAGCTATTACTTACATGCAAGTGCCTCCTCTCCTGCTGCATGATCTGCCTATTAACTCTCGCCCCAGCACACTAAAAGGGTTTATCACACAAGTGAAACTGGCTCATTGGTGTGTGTGTGTGTGTGTGTGTGTGTGTGTGTGTGTGTGTGTGTGTGTGTGTGTGTGCGTTGACATCTGCCACTCTCGTGTTCGCTCATTTTCTCGATTATAAAAGGGATTGCATGTTACATTACCTCCATTTGCAAGTGAGAGATAAATGCTACATACATATTTTACAGGACATAATCAAATAACCACTTGTCAATCTTGGCATAATCCACCAGCATGTTCCAATATTAATTCAGTCCTACAAGCAGGTACGGTTTAAACCGATTCTTCATTGCTGTTTCATCATATAAACCGCCACAACAGAGGCCATGTGACTGCTCACTGTAGCCATACATGTGTTCAACAGCAGAGGACATATTAATGATCAATTATAGGAAGAAGCCAGAAGCTGGAAACATTCAACATTTGACAAGCAAAACAAATTTATCACAAAGTCTGACCCATATTTTACCCCAAAAAATAAATTCATAAAGAAATAATGTTCTTGTGATTCATCACTCCTGGGTTGGCGGAGACTGTGAATCACTGAGACAGACTGGTAGATTCCAACAATGGGGGTGGATTTGGCTCATTTGATTTCAAAGCGACGCCGGTCCGTTTTAACAAGCACTCTTCAGTAAAACACTAAGACGAGCGTAATGTGGCCAGCCAAGCACTGAGCCCTAATTACTGATATTTTCTGCCAGAACAAGAAGCAAGTGGCAAATAACTGGATTACGAAGCTGAACACAAATGAATAAGGCAAGATCAGCAGACGGACGCCAATGCTTCTGCTTCCGTCCACAACACTGCGCTTGGGACGGGGCTCGACATGTGTATACAAAACTAAATTAATTTAAATTAGAGGCTGGAGCATAGGGCCAGCGAGGTGTTTCCAGGGAATCCACAACAAAAAGGAAGGACGGTTTATTTCCGTCGTCTGTGTACTTTGCATATCTCCAAAACCACTCATCTGATCGACTTCAAACTCAGTGCTTTGTCAAATTTGGTACAATTTGGACGCAATTCAATATCAATAAACTAATAAACAAGTGACTAGCGCTGTGTGTGGCAGTGGGGGTCGGGACTTTGTGGCACTGCAGAGTTAAGCATGTCTTCTGCAACGAAACATACAAAGAAATGCCCCCGATAGGTCCCTGGAACACAGCCGTGCTCCACCTGTTCATGTATGTGAGTTAAAGTTGAATCAGAGTTTGACCGGAGAAGAACTCCAAGTTCAAACAGGTTATTGATACACATATGATAATAAAGTGTAAATAATCCAGCGCCTCTTAAAATCATTGTTTGTCTCGATGACTAGATGGGTGAAATTAATTTGCCAAAGAGACAAAACATTTTTATTATTATTATTAATTAATCTATAGATGAATCTATAGATATTAGATTGCTATTGTGATTTCTTTGGCCACGGTAAAGTAGTAAAATAGAATTCCCGAACCAAGCATCGCAGATCATCGGTCACGGGGGGAGGAGTCCCGTTGAGTTGGAGGGCACTGATGAAGCACATTCATCTGGACAGGCCCGCCCCTCCAATGAACCCCTCATTTCACCCTCAGTCAGTTGTCATAACACTCACACACCAAGCGCACAATTCCATTCACACACCAGAGGGAAGAGCTGGATCCACACCCAGGTATCTCAGCAATTAGCTGACAAGCATCATCGGCTAATTGATTTCACTACTCTAACAAGCACGCTCGAAGTCTCCCCGAACAGAGCGTTACACTCTCCGATCGCCAGGCACGTAATCCAGACCACTACCCCGAGCAACCAGGGGCAGACTGGAGCTGGCCTCCCACCTGCATCCGAAGGTTAATGTTGTCTTTTTGGAAAGATTTAACACAGTTGTTTCTTAACCTTAACCATTTATTAACCATAGTTTAAATGCCACAAGCACAATCTTTCAAAATCCTAACCATAGTTGCCGGGAAAAGATATGTAAAAATGTAGGGAAAAAAAACTCCAAAACGTTGGCCTTGGGCGAGCCAGTGTGGCCAAGCTGTGTGGTGGTGGATGGTTTTAACATGCTTGCCATTGATTTGTAGTTGTGAAGCACAAGTTTCCTTGTGTCGGAGTTCCAGGGCTCCAATGTAGCCGTTTACTTTCCATTCAGGTGCTGTTCAAATTATGAGCCACTCAGTTTGACCACCAAGGCCAAGCGGAGCAACAATTAGGTCTACGAGCGCACTCAATAGATGCTTCCAACTGCGTTACCTGTGGTCATGTGCCGAATGTCAAATACCACGACGTGGACTGTGTGTGTGAGTCGTGGGGAAAGGAGTGGGACTGCATGGCTTTCTTACAGATAACAGGCTCAAGTTATTCATAACGACTCAACCGAATATCAGGAGTCGACCTAAAAGATATAAATACATCTTCATAATACTGAACTATTACATATGAATCCGTTGGGGCATTAAAAAAGCTTTAAAAAAAAAGATGAAAGAAAAGAAGAACCCAATGGTCAGGGCCCGCCCATAAACACCAGAGCTGAGCGGGCTGATCATTAGCTGATCATCATAATGATGCACGGGAAACATCTGTGACTTTCAAATGGGTGATGCAAATATATAATATAATTTGTACTATATATATACGTATATATATATATCGTCTGCGACAGTCAACGTTTTCGACATAGACAGAAATGCTGTCTTATTATTGACCAATGAGTGAGCTCCCTCTGCGCTCCATATAGCAGGAGCTGGTTGGGTGAGCTGTGATGTACTCAAGACTTTGTGACTAAACCTAACCCCTCTTACGAACATGGAAAGCATACTTGTTTATCCATCACCTCACAATGTATTGCCCTCATGAATGGAAACAACAGCCAGTCATGTCACTGATGGGATGAGGGCAACCTGTCGGTACGAGCTAATGAAGCGGCAGCAGGCCGTCTCGCGGACACATTGAGTCACCAGAAATAAACAGAATCCCACGCAGAGACGACAAATAAAAAACAACAACACAGAACTGCAGCTTAAGAGGACAAGAAGAACGGAGCGTGAAGCACAGCGCTGAATAAAACACCAGCGAGGAGAAGAAGAACGCGGCGGGCAACAGCTCCCACGCAGGAGCGAGACGACGACGAGGCGGCCAGACGGACGGGAGCGGGAAAATAGCGCGGTAGAACGGAGCAGAGTGTGCGAGCGATGGCGGAACAACGCGTACCCGCATGTCACGCTGCCATAGGACGCAGGACGCTCCTCGCCATTCAGCTCAGAGCAAGGACGCCCATTTGGCTCTGGCTCGTCCTGCTCGCTGCTGGTGCAGGGACGACAGCTCCACCATATTAAAACTGTGTGTGTCTGCACGTGACCTCACCAAATCTATTATCTCTGCAGGTATCGAGATCACATCCAACAGTACCGACCATGAGCTGGCAGCGCAGGCTGGTTCCTGTGTGTGTGTGTGTGTGTGTGTGTGTGTGTGTGTGTGTGTGTGTCTCTGGCTGTCCTTGCAGTGTCCCCTCACTATCTCTCTCTCGCTCTCTCTCTTTCTAGTGTAAACACACACACACACACATACACACACACACATGCACTGAGAGCCTCCAGCTGTTTTCAGTCTCTCTGCTGTCCAACTAAGCAGACTGATCTCAACTCGAGCCGTCAGCCTCCCCCCCTCCTCCTCCTCCTCCTCCTCCTCACCCCTGCCCTCTGACTGACACTCTCTCTCTCATTCTGTTTTTCCACTTCCCTGTCCATCTCCCTTTCTTCTCATCCGCTGCACTGCTGCCCCTGTTTTGTGCCCCCGTCTCAAACTCCACATTTCACCCTCTCTCCTCCTCGTCTCCACCACCTGACAAGTGTGTTTATTCAAAGACGGTGAGCAACTTCCAAATTCTTCCATGAGACGTGATTTGGCTTTAGAACTAAATATGGAGTTGGAGAGTTGCATCACAAACAGATGAGGATATTGTTTGGTTGCCAAATTTCATGGTAATCCATAAATTGTTTAGATATTTCACTTTGAACAGACGTCATCTGCTGGGGACCAGAAGCCAGTTTGTATACTCTTGATTCCTTGCCTTCCCGTCTAAGTCCCGCCCACGAGCGGTGACCGGAGGAGGAGAAGTGTGGGCACAGCTGCATCAGCTGTCCATGGCCACGCCTCTTCTATTCGTCACAGGTGCAGAGGAGAAGTCAAAGTTAAAGGGCTCTCTCATTCTTTTCCTTTCCTCTCATCAGTGAAACAAACAGAATGTGTCCTATCTTGTCATCTTAGATATTAAATAGTATAAGTAGGCTACAATTATCAAAGCAGAACAAACATTCAGGCTCTCTTATGTGGCTCAAAAGTGTACTGTGCATATAAATCAACAAATAATACCGTAATAAAATCTCCTCAGACCCATTTTACTGCTCTATTAGGATGTCATTTATTTATTTGAAATACTATAGAAATTATGTGTACTAGGGAGAAGTTGTATATAGACTGAAAATGAGCATGTTAAATAAAGACTGAAATAAAGCCCCGCACTGCAACACTTTGCCCCGCCCCCGCTCGCATCAACGCATCACGCCACGTCTTATTATCCGTCCGCTGGCCTCTCGACGCCACCACTCTGTCGCCACACTCGCTTCCTGTTTGACGCGCCTCGGGGCTCGGCGAGCTAATCTGATGAAGCTGCTGCTGCCCTTTTTATGTCTTCCTTGGAAATGAGACGCCACATAAATAGTTTTATTTGGAAAGTGCACTGTCTGCATGGGCACTGGGGGGGAAATGAAGAGCGGATTATTGGAAATTTGAATCACACATTGTTTGCTTGTTTTTTTGGTTTTGGGACGGAGCTTTGTTCGCCCACTTAAAGGCAGCGGGGAAACACATTTTCTCTCTTACCGCTCGAGGTATCGAGCGATGCAGATATTTATACTGAGATTTGAGCCTCCGACGTTACATTTGAAATACAGCAACTCGCTGCTTCCCACAGCGTTCGCTGTTTAATGGGGACTATTTCTCTCGAAGAAAGTAGTTCCCATGAAACCTGTGGACAATCCAGCATGGAGGAGTCTCTGCTTCTGGAATGAAAAAGGATGTTGCTGCTGAATCTTTTAAATGACTGAATGATGATTTTTGGGTAAACCTCTTAGTTTAGTGGCTGTTGGACTAACAAAGGCAAAAGCCTTCCCAAGCGCCTGTCTTTCCGGCGGCACTCCAAGATTTAAAAAAAAAAGTCAACTTTTGGAGCGCTGCGGCGCGCACCGCACGTCACATGACGAGGAACAACCAATCACAGCCGGCAGATATTGTTTCTTTTGTTTTCTAAGACAGATATAGCAACGGCGACCTTTGGAATGGAAGAGGGAGGCTGGTGTCGTTGTTATGTGGGAGGCGTTAAATGGAGTCTGTACGCTTGCATGGAAACGTGAATATTACAGTGTTAATTTTCATAAGCCAGCCAAGTAGGAATGTTGTCTTTATTGGAAAGAGGGCAGAGAATGGAATATTGTGTGCATGTCGCGTAGTCAGTGACGAATGGCTGAACAGGAGTTACAGCGGACTCATGTGCAGCAGACTGAACTAGAAGGCCACTACTGGGAGACCATTCATTGAAGTGATGAATAATGCCGTCAAAGATATTTCAGTCAACACGGGGCTTTCAAACCAACAACCCATCCCAGGGGTGACGCCCCCTCAACACCTTTGGGATGAAGTGGAACAGCAAGCGCCTGGACTCACTGATGCTGTGTGCCCCGCTGGAGAGCGGGGCACACAGTTTTCAGCCATGTTTTCAGCCAGTTTTCAGCCATGTTGCCAGAGCTTTGTGTCCACAGAGCATTTTAAAATAACTACATCTTCAATATTTAATAACTCGTGAAAATATCAATGTAAACACTAATAAACACTCAGTTGACGTGAAGTGAACCAACCTACCGAAGGAGCGGCCGCTCCGTGTCTCCTCACATGACTCCTGTTTCCTAGTTCCTCCCCACCTTCCCTCAGGCTCATCCAACTCCCCTATTCTTGTGTCTCCTTCTCCCTTTGTCTCCCCCCCCATCTTCCCAAGGTCAGCCTCCTCTCTCAGAAACCCCTGCCGCTCTCTCTCTCTTTCCCCGTCCCGCTTTCATCTCCATCATAGTGCGCGCTCCTCTTCATCCCTCACCCTCCACACCACTTTTCTCTGCTTTCATCTGCTCCTGCCGTCGAGTCAGACCCTCCTCACATCCACTGGCCCGATGCGCGGCTCATTTCCCTCAAAGCTCCGCTCCTTGTGTGTCCTCTCTGTCAGTCTGTTTTCGACACTTTCTCGTCTCCGATTTTTTTCTTCAGGTTTTCCAAGAGAGCAATCACCACGGACCCTCGTGTCTCTCAGACATGGCATGAAGCCTGAGGGTTGGAACCTCTGTGGGTAATCTCATGGCCCATGATTGCTTGCTACTGCTGCAGAATATATACAGTACTGTGCAAAAGTTTTAGGCAGGTGTGAAAAAATGCTGTAAACTAAGAATGCTTTCAAAAATAGAAGTGCTAACAGTTTATTTTCATCAATTAACAAGATTTTTCTTTTGTTCGCTCACTTTGCATTTTGTTAATTGATGGAAATAAACTGTTAGCACTTCTATTTTCACACCTGCCTAAAACGTTTGCACAGTACAGTACAGACTTTTTTTTTTCTTCAGTTACTTTATTTGTAACCTCACCGTCCGCAGACTCTCAATCTTACTCTAGTTTCACCTTTTCATTCTTCCACCCAAGGCCGCGCAGCATAAATGTGTTGGCAATGTAACTTATCTAATAAACAGCCCGATTTTATTCTCAGGGCATTGAACACCAACATGTTGTGGTCCTCAGCGTCCCATAACTACGAACAAGTTAAAGAGAGGCAAAGCCAGCGTAGGCAAGCCGAGGTCGATTCTCTCTCCTGACCATCAGGGGGCGACTCCTGTGGTTGTATAGAAGTCTATATAAATGACTCTACTTCTCTCTTGATTTGTTCCCTCAGTAAACATTGTAAACATGAGTTTATGTCTCAATCAATAGTTTCAAGTCTTCTTCAATACAGCATGATGTTCATTTAGTAGATTATGGTCATTTAGAGTCAAACAGACCACAAACCAGTAGTAAAGTAGTAAGTAAATGTAGCAAATATATAATGTTGCATCCATCACAAACATACTTATTTGAACTCAAACCCCTATCTTTTAGCTAACCAAGTAGTTTTATTATAGTGTGTTATTCATTGTTCTTCAAGAACGTGTTTTTCCAAAGCATCACTTAATTTCTAACGTAGCTATAAATCAAATATAAATATATATGGTTATTTTTCTCCCCTCATGCACGGCTCCATCACTATGTCACCCTTTTTTTACAATCTGTCACTGTCACAGCTTTTTAACTATCCCCGCCGTCCTTCTCTCAGTCTTTTATTCAGTACTGTCACTCTCATTTCTTTCACTGTCACTCTCTATCCCTGCTAGTGCTTTTCCCCGTCTGTCCATGAGTCTCTTTGAATCCTTTCTCTCCTCAACTACCACTTTCTTTTCTTCTTTGTCACTTGTTTTTGCAGTTTTTCCCTCAGCTTTCAGCCCTTTTCATCGTGCCATTCTCTCTCTCCCCCCCGTCAATCCTCGTGGCTTTTTCACTGTCTGCTGTCTGTGTCCCATTTTTTTATCTCTCCCTTAACGCCGCTTCATTCCCATCATTTTTCCTGTTGGAGGACTTCACTGCTGTGTGTGTGTGTGTGTGTGTGTGTGCATGTGATTGCTTGTGCGCCTAAGCTATATAGAAGCGGCATACTGAGGAAATTAAAAAGAGATTTAACGTTTTTTGTGTGACAGATGGAAAATGAAGTGTATGTTGGTGCGTAAAAACAAATTCTGAGTATTATTTCTGTGTGTGTTTAGTGACAGAGCCCAGTAGCAAAAGTGAGAGAGCAATACGGTGACCGAGAGAGAGAGAGATAGGGAGGGGGAGTTATGTAGGGATTGAGCATGACAGAGTGTAGAGTACTTACACTGCATGCGTGAGTGCAGCAATGCATGCACATCAGTATGGCATACATGTGTGCTTGCATGTAGGTTATGGTATATATGCATCTGTGTGTGTTAAATCACAAGAAACTAAACACATAAATGCTGAGACTTGCTCTTCAGCAACTACTGTGCCTCTAAATACATCGTACTGCTTCTCCAGCAATGCATGTTGAGAAAAACACCCTATAAAAAAGGTACAAAAAATTACCTGGTTTTAGGAATTACAATTCCCTTGTTACACAATCCTGCAAAGGCTCAAATAAAAGCAGACATTCAAATGATGAATGGCAGGAATAAAAAACGGCTGCTGTCTTATAAAGGCTGGGCAAAGAAAGAAAGAAACATGAGCTGCAGTGTGATGGCTCACAGGTTAATTCAGCACAATGTACATTTCAACATGAATCCTTCAGGACAACTTAGTCATATGATACTGTTCACACCCCTCTGTGGTTTTGTCATTTCAACAGAAAGGGTGGATTCTTTAATGTGAAACACGTGCAGGAAGTGTTGAATCCTGTTGACAACAATGACCGAAAGGCAAAGCAGAAGCTGAAATGTCTTTGTGAATGAAAGCAGTAGTTCTGGTATTGTTAGCAAGCAGTTGCCTATTAACACATCCAGCAGCTACAGATTGTGTAGGTGTCTCCCTGACCTCAGAGATACAGAAAAAAAACTATTTATATGGCTTTTCATCCAATAACCGACAGCATACTTCGATCTATGCAATTAATGCAGCTAATGAAGCTAAAATCAGGAACAGGCTAACAATGGCAACAGTGCTGACGGAGCTAAAAGTTTTAACGTGGCTGGTAAACAGAGGCTAAATTACTAATCCTAAAAGGGATTCATAATATCTTGAACCGTTACGCTTTCGTGACTACGTAGTCCCGCCACTGAGGGACGGCAATATCAGCGGTAACCGCTCTATTAGTGCTGCGCAGTGCGTCGGCAATTAGCTAGCAAGCTTGACACACATACACACCTTCCATTCACATGGTTGTATTAAATCAAGTACTCCATTGGTATCACTTGAAAAGTTCTGCTATTGGTACTGGTATACTACATTTTTAAACAATACCCACCCCTACTCTGAAGATATTGATTCTGTCTACAGTTAAGATTAATATTCATTTTCTAGGGTTTACATGTGTAGTAATTATTTCTTTTATCTGATTGCACTGGGGCTCAGGAGGTGCAATAGGTAATGGCAGGATTCGTGGTTTGTGGCTCCCTGAGCAAGACAGTGAAACCCCAAATTGTTCATCACATTGAATGGCGGTTTTGCTCTCATATGTGTGCGATGGATAATGGGTCAGAGGCATTTTGTGGGCTAAAATACATGTAAACCAACTACTGTATGAGTCAGTCCACTTACTATTTTGCACCCCTTTGATTTCTAAAATGTGTGCACACAAAGGCATCTCAAAGCAGGCAATCTGAGACAAACTGTCCTGCTCACAGACATTGTAATGGCTGGCCCCGCTGCTGTGTCCACTTCTCACGGCCGTTTAATCACCAGACCTGGCAGGAAACGCGGCTTCACTCGAGGAAGAGCAGTGTAATAATAGCAATTCATCTTTAAACCCTCACCCGCTGATTACAGCGATATTCAGAAGCTCTTACATTACAGCGAGCACATCAAAAGGATGGAGAGCGGGTTGCACACTCTCTGGGCAATTTGTCCACATTTAACGAGACAGGTAGAATCACTGTATTCCTTTCAAGTTCCCCACAAAACATATAATTAACATCTCTGATGCGGGTGAAGAATTATCTGAGCGAGAGGGAAGGATACCCACCACCTCCCCGTCTACCAGCTATCTCCTCCTTCAACGTGTCAGGTCTCCTGGAGAGCTATAACAGAACGCTAATTAGCTTCCACAACAAAGTCCCTCGACCGCAACGGAAGAGCTAACAAGCTAGCACATCCGCGAGCACCAAGGTGGTTCATTCTTAGCGGCACATGGCTGACAGCATGTTGGGGTGACTGTGGCTCAGTGGTTAGCAAGTCAGTCTTTCAACCAGAGGACCGGGGTTCAAACCCCGCCTCAGCCAGTCCATGTCGTTGTGTCCCTGAGCAAGACACTTAACCCCCAGTTGCTCCCCGGGCACTTCAAAAGGCTGCCCACTGCTCCTTAAAGGATGGGTCAAATGCAGAGGATAAATTTCCCCACTGTGGGACTAATAAAGGGGTTTCTTCTTCTTCTTCTTGTTTGCCCGTTTAAAGGGGAGGCCTGTCAATAAATAGGCACACGCATTAAGTAACAGCAGGTTAAATATTCAGGGGTCTTCAGTTAAAAAAATAAAAAGGATCTGAACCCAAACCCAAAGTTTCCGCCAGTGGAAACCTCAAAGGCAAGCCAGTCGTTGGAGCTAACGAGGCAGCTATCTGTTATGCAGCGCTGCGTAGCGTTGACTCTGAGGGCACACGCCTCGCTTTGCTTTCAAAGGTGAGGAGCTAATAAGCCTTTTTTCCTCCCCAACTACAGTGCCCGACACTGTAAAATCCTACAAGACGCAGCCAATTAAAATGCACAGCAAGGGCGGAAAGCACGGCCACGCGGGGTGGGAATGAGTTTATCTGTTGTGTCTGAGAAGGCTGCCTTGAACCATGATGCATAATCAATCAGGAAAATGAGGCGCACCTTGAGGGTTTTTTAAAATGGGCTTCAGCTGCACAAGTGAGAATGTGGAGAGCAGAAGCAATTCCCCTGTTTATTTGAACAGAATGGTACAGGTTTCACTATCTGTTCTACCTATCAATGCTCACACACTGCCCTGCCCCCCCCCCACCCCACCCCCCAACCCGTCACAGGATGGCTGCGGTGTGAACGCCATTCGCACCGTGTTATTCGCACCGTGGAATTTCAACCATTCACGCCTGTGCATTGACTTTGCATGTAATCTACTTGTGTGAAAAAATCACAACGCATTTGGTGTGAACGCATCATTAGTCAGTGGCCCTTAGCTTCACTTCGCTCTACGTACCCCTCAAGCAAGTTTTCCACCTGATGCATTCATAGGGTCTTTTCATCTTTTTTACACGGTTTAATTGGTTTAGGCAAAAAAAGTACATTGACAGGTTCAAGAAGACTGTGGTTTGGGTTAAATCTGTTCCGACACCGACACCAGTACTTCGCTCAATGTTGGGCATTTGGAATTTGGATTAATGAAACAACGTTTTGACATGCTGTGTTCAAATGTAATTCTGGCAAATGCAGTTTTTGGTGAGACACTTGAACAAATACAGTTTTTACTGCAATGTATAATCAATATTAGAGAGGGTATTATGAGCCTTTTCTTTTGTTTTTACCAGACTGGCATTGGCTCAGCACAATCTTATGCAAGTTGAGGTATTCATATCAGTTTCTGGAAATTATTTCTTAAATAAGTACACTTGTTATGCAAATTACATATGCGCGTTATGTAACAAAGGCAAGATAAAGTAAGCCAACGATGACTTGGTTTCACAGGGGACACATGCATTGGTCTCCCGGGTGAAAGTCTGTGTTTGTTTGGCAGGAACTAGGAAGCTCTCTCTTCTAAAATAAGTGTGCTTGTTATGTAAATCACAAACACGGCTTTAGTTAAGTACATAAGTTACATAAGTAGGTGAAAATAATAAGTCAAGGTTTCACACAGACAGCGGCCTCCTGGATGAAAGTCCCGTGTTTGTTTGACCAGTCCATCCACCCTAACCCACCCAAACAGCGTCTGCTGCCCTGACCGACCTGATGATGTTGATGTGTTTACATCGAGGTGAGTTGAAAGCCCAGATGCTAAAGGCTGTGTCGGTATCAGACGCCGAGGGGCATTGACAGAGCGTCTGCATGCGACGAGATGGAGGTGAGAACTGGATTCAATTCTTGGTCTATCAGAATCAGAATCAGAACCATTTATTGCCATGTATGCTTACACATACAAGGAATTTGTCCCGGCGGGAAGGTGCATACATTTAACATTTAACAATACACATTTAACATATAACGACTAACATGTACGTACACACCTTCTGTAACACCACTCAAGGATCAGTACAACTCTGCACAAATATTCTCACTGAATGCTCTCACCCACAGTACACAATTAAATACATAGATCAATGAAACACCTTGCGCCCATTTTTTGAAAGGAAAGCGTGAACTAAACCCACCTGCCAGACTGCACTTTTGCCTATACCACCCCTCCCCCCTCCCAGCCCCCTCAACACGGCTCTGCTGGGTCAGAGATGATGAATGCTGCAGCTTTCATTATGATGTATGCAGCCACTGGACCTGACAGACACTCCCACACTTCTGCCGCGGTAAGCAAAGAGCGGGGATACAAGCACACGCAACACTTCACACTTAGAAGCCCAGCGGCGTGGTCACACACACACACACACACACACACACACACACACACATTAATAACCAATGCTACACCTCCACTCACTTAAACTCTAACTCCACAAACACCTTTTGCATAGTCTTGCTTGAGTACACATACACACACACGATTGTATGCTTTTGCACCAACACACACACACGCGCACACACACACACACACACACACACAATCGTATGCTTTTGCACCAACACACACACACACACACACACACACGATTGTATGCTTTTGCACCAACACACACACACACACACACACACACACGATCGTATGCTTTTGCACCAACACACACACACACACACACGCATTTGCACACTCAAGACAAGACAAATGAGGACCGCATCTCGTTTGCCAGGCGGTGCAGACAGGCCCTTATAAAACATGCATGGCGCGTATTCCCCGGCTGTATCTACCTCCGCAACGCACAGTCAAAACAATCCAAACACAGGCTGCAGAAAGGACCGATTTGTGCTCGGCTGGCACGCTCCATCATCCTTTGACAAGGCAATTATTTTATCGCGCCTCACACCGCAAACACAGTGGCCAAAACATACACGAAGGCTAATGTACGAACACATCCAGAGTGCGTGTGTGCGTGCGCCTGAAAGCGCGGGTTAATAATTTAAAGGCCTGGTTAAGAGAGGAGCGCCCCCCCCCCCTTATTTAATTATTGACCAGCAACAACTAGACTCTCTGTGGCTGACCTAAGGGACGGCCGGCGGGGAGGGAGGGGAGGATGGAGGAGGACAAGAAACATATGTCAGGGAGAGGGAGGGTGGATAGAGGGAATGAGGGAGGGAGGGGGGGGGGGTAGAAAATGAAAGTGTGAGAGAGTTAAACAAGAGACAACGGGTTCATAATATCATAGAGAGAGCTGATATGAACCCTTAATGAATCCCGAAAAGCCTTTAAATTGGAATTTGAAAGGAATTGAGACAGAGGCGGCGGCTCTGAAACGTATTTCTGTTTTATTCTCCAGCCCGCCTGCTGCCTGCATCTTAGTTGCTAGGGGCTGCAAAGCCGCTGGTTCACACTGTATTCATTTCAGAGCAATTACCACCCCCCGAGTGAACCACCGGATGACAGCCTGTCACTTCACCTGCATATCCGACCGTCTGTCACTCAAGAACACGGATACCAATCATAAAAAAAGAACACATTTATTTTTTTGTAAGTAGAGAACCGTGTTTATCATTTGTTTCACATCCCACGTTTACAGCAGGTTTGATGGGTTATATTTGATGTCATCCACCATTATTTACATTTTCATCTCCTCCGGGATCAATTTTTAACCAAATGTTTTTTGTTGTAGGACAATCTGGTGTTTTGAACACAGCGGTGATAATCGAGACGAAAAATGAAGATCACATCACACAACACATGTGAAAGTTGTGTTTCTAGAGAGCACTTTCAAACTGCCGGGAGAGAGTTATGACTGCTCGTCCTTTTGAGGCATTCCTTTGTGATTGCAAGCCTTTGTTAAGAAGACAGTATGAGCGTCTTCAGTGGCGTACCAACAGGTGATTTCTTTTTCTTTTTCATAACTCTGATCCTACACACCCAAACAGACTCCTCACAACCTGCGAGCCACCTGAGAAGTGCTGGTGCGCCTGTTGTATTGATCCGTCTCCCTCACACGCTGCCTGTGAAGCCATTAACCTGTGACAATGTCATTCACAGCTATACCCTATACTTATGGTATCCAGCCGTCACTATATTTTTAAGTATGCTTCCACGTGGGCTGGAATTATGCATTTTCTGGACAGTTTTGCTTTTTTCATCTGGCTTCACACGGTTTCAAAAACACAGCTAAAACTAGGTATGACACTTAAAAAGGGAGAGTAAGCAGCTCGAGTGTACTAGGTTGTCTAATGAACTCTTTTAAGGCTGAATACTCAATATTTTTGCAAATACTAAATTCAAAATATCTGTCTTTTCCCATAATAACACTTAATAATAATCTTACGTGTACCGTACCCTGTTGCAACCTGATGAGCTATTTACATTATGTTTACCGTGTGTCCCACAGACCTGACAGCACAGAAACAGCTCAAAGACATGCTCTAACTCAGTTGGGGATGGAGAAGTTTGAAACAGTAAATATACTTTATGGTTTTGTTTATCTTTTCCATCTCACTTACTGCAGGTGTCAGGTGAATGTCAGACACTTTGAAAGTTTACTTCTCTGGAACCGAACCCTGGAGTTCAGGTTGGGTTAAACCCCTCCGTACGCTGGCAAGAGAACTGTGGCGAGGTTCATTTCTGGTGTGAAGGCAAGTCAGGAAGCCTACAACTGTTTTCTTTGGTTAGCTGAATAGCTAGCTATCTGTGGTCTGATAAAGCAAAGCTGATGCTAAAGCTAGCTTTCACATCGCACTTGTCCCTCCGCCTCGCTCATGGCAGCTCCAAGTCCTAGCGGCGGTGGGGGGGAACACGGATGGACCGTTTAGAACAAGTCCAGCCCCTGCTATCCACCAGCCCACTGTCCTGGTTCATTTTCTGTAACCAGTGGCGCATGGTGAAATTAACTAGCTAATTAGCTGAATAACCATCTGCTGAATGAGTACAATTTACTTTGATTCATCCAGACACGGGATTAATGGAGAAATATTGTAACGGTTCCCGACCTCAGCGCTTTAGTGTATTATTTGGTAGTATTCATAATTACCAAGACAAAAGAACAATGTTTATGTTCGTCAACATTTGAATAACTTTACAATTTCTGGCCTGTTTGACTCTTTGCCTTTCCGAAAACAAACCTGACCAGTAAGAATAATATAACAATGCATCACCCTCACATTGCTTTGATTCAATAACTGGACCTTTAAGTGTGAACCAGCCCAAAAGACAAAACATTATTTTCTTGTTCCACTAAAAGCAAATATACCATATGGACAAAGAGTAAAAAGAGTAGCAGCGATAAACTAGTAATCTTAAATTAAACATGAACTGACTTCAAAAACTTTGAAGCTCAAGTTTTCCGATAACTCATTCCCTGAAGGAGAAAGCTAAAATTATACAGCCAACAAAGTAAAATAACAGACTGCTCAGCTGTGCCTTTCAAGATCCTCCTTGGCTGTCTGACAAAAGACAGCTTTCACACCTCCTGCAACAAGTGTAATAAGAGAGGAGACCATGGAGGCAGATGAGAGGGACGGCAGAAAGCAAGAGAGGGACAGAATGGATTATATGGAGATTTGTTGTGTTAAAGCAGAAAAGGGATGGGATAAAAAGGGAGAGCAAGACAGGAGTGGGAGACGAGGAGAGAGTGTAACCTACTTTTTTCTTATTTCCACATGTCAGCACCACAACTAGCAGCCACACCACCACAATTACGCTTCAGCATCCACAGAGGCTCCTGGAATCAATTTGTGTTCCAAGATTGACAAGAATCCTAGAGAGGCCGGGAGACAAAGTCATCCAAAAATAAAAAAATAAAAACAAGGTAAAGCAACGTATCTCAGACAACGGTTTGTATAACTGTTACGTTTTCCTACGAATGTCGATCAACCAGCAATCAGAGCGCCTTCACCAACCAAAAGTGTTCAGGCAACAAAATGACTTGTTACGGTTTAGGAAAAGATCATAAGTTTGGGTTAAAATGCGTACAGAAGTACGAGAGGAACATTGACTTCTGGTTGAACCGTTTTAACTACTTGGTTAAGTTAAGGCAACAAAACTACTTTGTAATTTTGTTGGGTACTTTGGGGTTTGGGTTAAAATACTTTTGAAAGTGGCATTACGTATAAAATTCATGTGACGAATGAGTCAACATTAACTTCTGGCTTCACACGGGACATGAATAGTGTTTTAACTACCTGGTCAAGTCGAGGCCACAAAACTACTTAGCACGCAGTTAAGGTTAGAAGACGACAAATGAGTCAACGTTACCTTCTGGTTTCACAGGACATGAACAACGGTCTCCTGGGTGAAAGTCTGGCGTTTTTAGACTCATCCGTCAACGCTGACCTCCTCCTTTGTCGGTCTTTATTCTACGTCACCTGTCCGGGCTCACGATTACGAGGGTTACTTACGGATTAATAACTGACTTTAGTGCATTACTTTACCAACAGCGTCTGACAACAGGCAGGTCTAACATGTCAGAACCACTTGGACGCTGACAAAAATCAACCAAATTGCAGAAACCCCACGGTTGCCCCGCCAAGCTGCACACAGCACATCCCATAATTACGGGATGGCCACAGTAAGTCAGATCGCCAAATCCCTGCATGGATTTCGAAACATTTGGGATAGGCATGAAAGCCTGTGTTTCCACTAATCCTATGTTTCTACATTCTCCGTGGGATTTAGAGCTCTGTGTGTGCATTGTGTGTGCGGACAGCCCGCCACTTCAGAGGACAAGACGAGCGGAGATCAGGGCGGAGGGCCAGGCTACACAACACATTAATAATCCATCCAAAAACTCATTTTCCCACAGTCCCCTCTGGCAGGACATTACTTCTGTAAACGGCTTGTTTGTGTACCGTGTAGTCTGAATATTATGTCCAAGTTCGTGCTTGTGAGAGCGAATAAACTTCCTTGTGTATTTAGTCTAGATACTTTGAATGTATATGTACGTGCTTAAGTACCTGCTGTACGCGTGTGTTTTATTACAGGCCTGCTCATACAGCCAGGCTGTCATGTGCCAAGGCTGGACAGGGGAATGAAGAGTGAGAGAGGCAGGGAGAGAGAGGAAGTCAGACAGAAGGAGAGAGAGAGAGGGTGAGAGACATAAATCGTACGTGCAGAGGATTAATGTTGTGGTCTCAACAAAAGCCATTTTCTCTTTTCCTGAATCACGAGGTTAATCGCATTACCTGTGAAAGCGGTGGGTAATAGTGCACGACGGTACCTCCGAAATACAACACGAGGTGTGTGTGTGTGTGTGTGGAGGGGGGGTTGCTTTCTGGACAGACAGCCACACTTAGACCCTTAGACGACAAGGAAAAGAACCAATAAATGAATCTCCACAGTTGTGAGGGCCTTTCCACTCCTTAATCCCTCGCTTTAACCCACTCCGACTGACTTTTTTGTCGGAAGCCGCCCCACAGTGACTTCTTATTTAACAGTCTGTAAATCACATTGGCATGGAAATTGTGTCCTGTCATATATGTACAGTTAAGTGTTTTTTTCATTGAAAAAAAGTTCTCATTAAATAAACAAATTCAAATGGAAACGCCCTCTCAGCCGTCGGCAAAAAGCAGTGATGTAGGTTACCAAAGTTAGCTTAGCAATGAGGCTATGAATATTGGGAACGCTAGCCGAGTCCACGTTAGCTGTGCTGTGTTTGGGAATTACTAAGTTGGATACAAAATGTTTAAGGATGCATCGTGTTCTGCCAGGTCAAATGTTTTTATCAATGGAATCTGGCGGCTTTGAAGAGAGCGATACGTATAAACGGCCATGTCACCGTACGTACCCACTGACTATGTATAAGGACATATGCATATATATGTAGCAATTTTAGAGTTTAACAATAATTTATCACAATTGGATATATTTGAATAGTGCAAAGTCTTTGGCGGAGGTGGAGGATGGTCGCATCGGTTTGAGCTGAAATGACTACTGACAGCGGCAGAGAGGAGAATGTATTTAAAAGTTTGACAACAATGCTGTGATTGGCTTACAGAACTGCTCCGACTCAGATTGGTTGGTTCCTTCCACGTCTTCCTTACTGAACTTACGCTTGAGCGTCATTAAAATAACGAACCGGAAGACAATCTTTCCCAAACCGTATTAATAGTTAATTTACCACACCATTGTCATGTATTGTAGAACAAGAAAGCCTCATGCATCACTTCCTTTAAATCTGTAAATCTTTCTAAACCCTGAAGACCTTCCACACACCAGGTGTTAGACGGAGGAAAAACAACAGCTTTCATGAACTGACAATAGATTATTTTTTTTTAATGTAAATCCTCACCCTGATTTGATCATCTTAACTGAAGGACCAACGCTGAACCAGCCAGCCACTTTAAGAAATCCCCTGATTGAAAAACCTTTAATAATAATAAAGATCCCTCTGTCAGACTCAGGAGGTCACCGTGATTCTCACATATTCATAAATAAACCATCAAGATCAAAACAGAGAACGGTGGCTGCATTAACATAACTTTCGGATGCCAGCAGATTGTGTCAAAATCTGACGGAGATCAATCACATCCTGTCCGTGCATCTTTATCTTCCCCCTCGCCAGAACACACGTGCATACATTTTTTATATTGTCATCCAGCCCCCCCCCCCCCCCCCTTCCCCATCTTTCCTTTATCCTGACAATGTATTTTGATCAGCTTGCTGACGCTCCCCGCGCTGTGGTTTTTGATCAGCACACAAACGTCTCAAATGTTTCGACTGCGATCAATCGCACCCGTCCGCCTAGAAGGTGTTCTGCATATAGTTACACGTTATTGGATCCACGCTTCTTTGCGTTACCCGATTGCACGTCCATCAAGGAAGCGTGTCCTTCTAACATGCAAAGAGGCTCAGGGACAGGAAGGGAGATAAGGAAAAAAAGAAAAAAGGGAAGCAATGATGGAGAGAAAGTTGAAAGGAGTGAGAGGAAGAAGAAGATACCGGCAGCGTGGGGGAGAGGCCAATTTAATCTTCTTGCGCACCTTTTATTTGCTGCCCCGATCTCTACTTTAAATACAGTTTGGCAGTGTTTAAAGTGCCGTTGTGGCGTGGCGCTGTGTCATTATGGGTATAGCCCAATACGGGTCCTCGGGGAATCGCGGAGTAATTAGCTAGCGTGGCGGCCGAGACACTGTCGCGGAGCCTGATCTGCATCAGAGACACTGCGGGGGAGGGTTTAAAGGCCCGGCTCCCCCCGCTTCAATTACCTGCTCTGCCCGCTTCCCGGAACACAGTCAGCCGAAAGAAATGACATTATCTGCTCCGGTGTAAGATTGTTTCACGGCGTTTTCTCTGTGCCGGTGCCATCTTTTATCTCTTGGAGGCCGGGGCCCACTCTCTTTGTAATTACTAGAAAGAGGTGAAGGATTGATGGAGGGGGTAGATAGTCTCCCCAGAGTGCCATGAGCACGGTCGAGAGAGCGTTTGGACGCTCCAAAGCATTCCAGCATTGTCTGCTTCGGGATAAACGGCGGCGTCAGACTCTCGCTGTAAAGAGCCTTCACACCGCTTGGCACTCTTGAGCCTGAAAGACACTTGTTGCCTTCAAGACCCATGTTGTGGAGAAACAGAGGATGTGTGCTTCACTCGTTCAACATTCTCATTCTCCCATCTCTCTTTCAGGGGTCACGCTGGTGTTTTTGAAGCTCTCTCCATACTCACTACCCATGTGTCTTGGGACAAACAAATGCTCCCAAATTCACCTCGCCACGCCGCTTCTCTGCCTGCGATGTCGACAGTTAGCAGATTATGGAAACATCAAAACAGAATATGTCCTCGAATACTGAACTCCAGTACGACTGAATCTGTTTTAACCTGTAACTTGAAGTCAGTAAAGTGCACACACACTGCTCCCGTTTGGTAATCCAGTCATCCTGAAACCAAAGTACAAGAAAGATAATGCTGAATGTTGCTGCTCCAACTCTTCCTGATAGCCGGTGTCAGTTTTCTGTGAGTTCTGGATGTTCAAGCAACCAAGCTTGACATTAATTTGGAGGGGGATGACTCTCTTCTCTGGTGTTGCTGCACCGTTTCCAAGTGGTCGGACAAGACGGGTGGATTCTTCCATTAAAACATCGCCCCGTGCCGTTCCAACACTTTTCAGAATCAGCCTACGATGATTTCAGCCGACGCGTACCTCGATAGAAATGTCAGCTTTAAAAAACGAGTCACTGCTCCCTGCATCCCTCCAAGTTAGTGGAGGGTATCTGAATTGAAACAGCAGGCTGAACTCTGAAAAGTTTTAACTTTTATGGAAATGAGTGCTACTTGTTTGATCCATTTCTGCTGAATTTAGCAGTTCACACAATCAATTTGGAGAAGTCATGTTCTTGTGGGGGATCCTTATTTCCCGGCAAGAAGAAAAATAGACTAAATCTGCGATGGAGATCGGTGAGCTGCATGAGAAGGGATGACGAGGCGATACGTCTGTTCTGTGAACTAAATGTAAGCAGGCGTTCCGTTAATAAAACACCCATCAGATTTTTGGGCAGATGGCTGAAGCAGAAATGAGGAAATGGACTGCGCGGTAGATATGAGAAGCGCAGAGAGCAGCACAACAATTTAACGGAGAAGGCATTTCCAGAAGGGCTCCGAGGTGACCTCGAACGCAGCAGCAGATGGTTTTCATCACTGCTGCTGATTTTATGTCAGCGAGGCAGTGAAGCAGCGCAGACAGAGGGCCGCACTGCAGATTACATAAGCTCTCTGTCTTTATAAGACACACATTACATTACATTTAGCTGACGCTTTTATCCAAAGCGACTTACATGCTATACAGTAGACACAGCAACGGTGAGCAATTAGGGTTAAGTGTGTCTCAAGGACACAACGACATGGACTACCGGAACCAGGGATCGAACCACCTTCTGATTGAAAGACCGACTTGCTAACCACTGAGCCACAGTCGCCCCGGGGTTGTGTGTGTACAGTACGCATGTGTTGTGTCAACACCTCCTCACTCCCAACTCCACACATATGGACTTTTTTATCAGGACTTTCTTTTGTAAAATAGTGATGAAAAGAAAACCAACCGAATAAACTACAATAATAATACCAACAATAATGATAATTGCAAACAACATGAAATAATTAATGATTTTCTTTGGGGGGGGGGGGTTTCAAATACAGCTGGGTAATATGTATGCTGATGTTGTCCAATGTCAAGTCTCTATTTAATCAGGTGACGAGACGAGGAGATGGTGTGTGTGTGTGTGTGTGTGTGTATCTTTCATAACCAGTATGATAGCGTGCATGAGGGCTCGTCATAATAGCAGTGTATCCCATTAACGACCTAGACTGTGGAGGCCCGCCACGCTCTATTCTGTACCGCCACAGTTTCATAATGAACCGAAAAATATTCTGACACTTCTCAACGGGTGGTTAACGCAACGTTACGTACATGGCATCAGTTAAGTGTATTACATTACTACATGGTCAGGTTTATGAAAAGGAGATTGGCTTAAAAGAAGGAATACAAATAAATTTTGTATGTAACTTTAGGTATGTATGCAAGTTAAATATGCTCTGTCCGTGGCATAAGTTAAGTATGTTACATGAGGTAAAGTAAGCGGTGACTTGTGGTTTCACATGAGACATGAACAGCGGCCTCCTAGGTGAAAGTCCTGTGTTTTCTGGACCCGTCCATCCACCGCCACCTCCTCTGACCAAGGACTTAGTCACTCTTTACACTCTTTTCACCTGACTTCCTCCTTTACTCCCGTCACGATTACTACAGCCCCTGAAGGCAGCTGGTGCACATGCAGAACTGATGCTAGAGGGGCGGGGCCACCGACCAAGCTTCCACATCAGACGATGTGTGTGTGTGTGAGGTTACTTGTTTGTGCACTATGTGTGTGTGTGCATGTGTGTGTGCTTATGTTGGGACGTGGGAGGATGACTCAGACAGCAGGTGAATCACTTCAGGCAAATACACTATCATATTCTCACACACACACACACACACACACACACACACACACAGATTTCAATGAACATAATGCGCTGTGTGTAAACAGCCGCGGGAAGAAGCCAGAGGTTCCCAACCTTAACGGGGTCATGCAGGAAGTTGACATGCATTAGGGCCAGAGCTATGGAGCGCTGGAGTTGCATGTGAATGAATGAATGTGAGCGTGTGGGTGTGCATGTTTTATGCAGACCACAGGTCAGCCACGTGTCAGCGCGCGTGTCCCGGGTTTGTTCAAATGCCATGAAAGGTCAGCTGTAGCCGAGGCCCGGGCTCGTGCTCTGACAGCGAAACCAGGACATGCATGCACCTCAGACACACACACAGTGAGTGTGCAGGGTGCAGACCGCCACGCAGACCTTTGGATTTGCATTCATATATGCGCGACACAGACATCAATATGTCAGAGGCTATTCATATATCGGTGCCATCACGCTCGTCACCTGACCACCAAGGAAGCACAGCTCTCTGCTTCCTCGTGACACAGCGACGCACAATCAGGAGGAGTGTGTAACACCAACTGACCTTAAAAACCTTGTCTGCTCCACGTTTATATCAGTAAATGCTAAGAAAGAAAAGGCACAAAACCATAGAGGCGCCTTCAGTTCAGGCCGTCAGCTTGAACCCTGACATCATTTATATGGTGGAATAACACTGTTCTCACGAAGCTCCAGTCAACTAACCACAGTTGGAGGATTACACTGTTTTTCTGGCCGCTCCAACATTTTGAGATGTGGGTTCCCTTCACACTGCAGTCTTTGTCCCTAATAACTGTTGCTGTTGGTCCAGGGAGGGAGCAAATAGTCATGTGACGCCTCTGAAAAAGCCGGCAGGGAGCTTTGATGGGAGGGTGAAACACAAAGCAGAGGTTCAAACCTCCCCTCCACTCAACCAATCAGTTGTTGTTCCTGAAGGGGTGTCCAAGGGTGGTGGGGTCACCCTCGGTCCAACAAATCTTTTCGTAAAACCATGAAATACAAAAAGGGAACAGCATTGAGACGTACCAGACGAGCATGCATACCAGTTAACCACGACGGCCCCAGTTTTGTTGCACATGGCCCTCGTCAGACTGTCCCCATGTGTCCCGCTACCTCTCTTCTGGGACGCTAAATGCTAACAAGCAAAGAAACAAAGTACCCAAGTAGTCTCCTACAACAAACAAGTACCTTTGTCTCCTTCACCTAACCAAGTCCCTTTGTCTCCTAAACCTAAACAAGTACTTTGGTCTCCTACACCAAACCAAGTATTTTTGTTGCATAAATAAAGCTAAAAACTAAGTAAACCTAAAAACTAAGCAAACCTGAAAACTAAGTAAACCTGAAAACTAAGTAAACCTAAAAACTAAGTAAACCTAAAAACTAAGCAAACCTAAAAACTAAGTAAACCTAAAAACTAAGTAAACCTAAAAACTAAGTAAACCTAAAAACTAAGCAAACCTAAAAACTAAGTAAACCTAAAAACTAAGTAAACCTAAAAACTAAGCAAACCTAAAAACTAAGCAAACCTAAAAACTAAGTAAACCTAAAAACTAAGCAAACCTAAAAACTAAGCAAACCTAAAAACTAAGCAAACCTAAAAACTAAGCAAACCTAAAAACTAAGTAAACCTAAAAACTAAGTAAACCTAAAAACTAAGTAAACCTAAAAACTAAGTAAACCTAAAAACTAAGTAAACCTAAAAACTAAGTAAACCTAAAAACTAAGTAAACCTAAAAACTAAGTAAACCTAAAAACTAAGTAAACCTAAAAACTAAGTAAACCTAAAAACTAAGCAAACCTAAAAACTAAGTAAACCTAAAAACTAAGTAAACCTAAAAACTAAGCAAACCTAAAAACTAAGCAAACCTAAAAACTAAGTAAACCTAAAAACTAAGCAAACCTAAAAACTAAGCAAACCTAAAAACTAAGTAAACCTAAAAACTAAGCAAACCTAAAAACTAAGCAAACCTAAAAACTAAGCAAACCTAAAAACTAAGCAAACCTAAAAACTAAGCAAACCTAGGTTTATTTTGCAAACGGACACTCGAGGGGAACCTAGAGAGTCATAGTTTGAAGAGTGTGCCACTGAGCGAGCATGGGTTAGTTTCCACCTCTATATACCTCAAACCCTTTTCAGCAACAATATGCGTTACTACTGCAAACAAAACAATAACAGTCGCAAACGTACATTAACACTAGATCAGAGGTTTCTCTGTCATAAGCATTCAATCCTGTGAGGCCCCAAGGGCTCCCTCCATCACTTTGAGCGCGGATAAAAATGTCCTCAGCCGAATAAATCACGCAGCTGCCAGCGGGGCGACAGTGTTTCAGCAGCCGGGCGCCTCGGCGCAATTACGTCGCGGACCTTTGACTAAGGACGTTGTCTGGAAGAATAATGTGGTGACACTGAATGAGAGAACGATGGAGAGACGGATGGCAGGGTGTGGTCACGGCGGAGCACTTCAGGATGTGAGGGGATGATGACGCAGGGAGACAAGAGATTAAAAAGGAGCGCCGGGCTCTTAGGGATGTAAAATATTCACGATCCGTCTAAATGATTGAGTGAGTGAGCGCGGGACTTCACATTACCCCTCATCATCTGTATTCTCCTTCAGCGCCCAAGGGTACGAGCATGAGAGGGACGAGGGCGGCAAGGACGGGAGAGGTGAGGGTCGAATTTAAACTCATCCTCGCCATCTCGCCGACACTTCTACATCTGGATCGTGCGTCTCCCGGAGCCTCCTTTGTAGCAATTCTAGCCATGATAGGATGCCCCCTCCGACCAGAGGAGCGTTAACCCCCGGGCGTTAAACCCGCCTGTGGGAGTGAACAGCAGGTTTCATTTAGACGATCACCAAACTAGACCCTGAAGCTGCCAAAATCGTCATAATTGTCAGATTATCATCTTCCCGACGGTCCTTGAACACATCATGTGCAACGGAACAACCAAAAGAAAGCATTTAAAATGTCACCCCTAACAAACAGTTGGCTCCAATTTGATCCTGTAAAAGACTTTAAATTCTGCTCTCCGCAGCGCAACTAGGAAGCCATGATGGATTCCCCTCAGTCACGTGACACCAATGGCTGCAGGCTGAGCACAGTGCATGGAGGAGAGGATAGGAGAGGCTGGAAGTAGAGGGTGTAAAAATAGAATTTGTTTAATATACATAGCACGTATAGGATTCTTTTTTTTTCAATATTGGTAAAACTTGTGTGCACTTGGAAAAATGTTGTATATATACATTTGACAACTTTTCTGTGATTTATGGCATCATACCCGCTATACTGCACAAAAGACATGTTTGCGTTCTCTCTTCTTCCAGCCATGATGGTGTTGTTTCCACAGAGGTGCAGGGCTTCTGTATTGCAGTGAAAAATGAGGCCACAAAAATAGAAAAATGTGACGGGGGCAGAAAAAGAAAATCCCTAAACTGCTCAGGGGTCAGAGCGCGAAGCCGTCACATAGTTAGGGAAAGAAAAAAGAAGATCTCCGGCGTGACACTGATTTACCAACAAGTGCTTGATTCTGACTTCCATTAAGATAATTCTGACATCCTCAGCTGCCTCGATTCTTGCTTTTATCAATCGGCAGAAATAAACTACTTTTAATCTTCCCTATCAGATAATTGCACCGGTCCCATGAATCTATTTAATCTGAAATTGTTGCTTCGGCAGCACTGCTTGGACACACACACACACACACACACACACACACACACACAGCTGCTAGGTGTGAGCTTATCCAATTCATTGTTTCCGTAACAACGCTGATTGAAACGGATCAAATTTAATGCAATCAATCCCCTTGAGAAATCAGGAGGCACAAATGTGGAATGTTAAGTATGAGGAGGGAGCCCGGCTGAGGCACAGCGGAGCATCAAACACACGTACCGGTGTTATTCATGAAGGGGTTCTAACGGGGAAGAGGTTTATCACAAAGTGCTACATGAATACGTGATGACCGAACACAAAATAACCAGAAGAGATAAGATGTGCTGCTGATGAACGCTGCTCATCACGGACCGTCCGGACCAAACACATCTGACAGACGGAGTTTACAGCCGGGGATCTGACGATGTGTGAATGTGCTACACACTCTAGGGACATGCACACCAAAATATGCACACACACACACACACACACACACACACACACACAGGGACAGAGTGAAATCAGAGTGGAAATACACAGCCAACCTGAGCCTAAAGGCTTATCTTCACCATGTGTCGGTAAGGCACACACACACACTCAAACACACACTCAGAGATTTTCCGGCTGGTGAAATCAAGCTGGCTTTGTGACTGTAAGTCCTGAAAATTAGATGGCTTGCCGCTATTGCGCCCCATTGAGGGATCACACACACACACACACACACAATTAAAAAAAAACACCACACACTTGTGCACACGTGTACACATACACACCGATTAGGACACCTAAATCTTCTCCTGCTCTTGTCCCCAGCTCACCGTGCACTCCTGGCATGTGCTACTGCCAACTTGATTACATTCATATGGCTGTGTGTGTGTGTGTGTGTGTGTGTGTGTGTGTGTGTATTGCCTGATCCTCTGGATTTCCAGAATCACCGCTGCAATTTGTTGCATGGACGGAGGGAAGGAGGGGTGGAAAACATACCACGTGAAAAACTAATTACAGAACAGAAGGTCCTTGAGCAAAGAAACACACACACACACGCACACACACACACGCTCTGCCCTTGTCTCAGTTCCTCTCTCTCGCTCTCAGACGGACACTCATATGACACGCATGCGGTGAAGGATGGGGCATCCCTGATCCCCTGCCACCTTTACCTCCATAAAAAAAAAATAACTGCCGCGCGATTGGACGATCATCACGACGCACTCACCTCTACCGTCGTAAAAAAGGTGAAATACAACTGGTCACTTCATAGAGAGGCCAAGGATTCTCTCTGAAAACCAGACAACATGGCTGGCAGATCCACAATATACTGTATCTCTCTCTCACACACACACACACACACACACACACACACACACACACACACACACACACACATATCCGTGCAGACTGGAACATCCGATAAATCTGATTTGACCATATCTTTTTATTGCAGAAACATTTGGTGCCACGAATGCTTCCTGGAAGCTGTTTTTTCCTTCTTGTGGACGAGGAGACGGAGCGCTAGTGGTGAATAAACAACACAAAAAACAAGACAGCCGAATTCCCATCTCGGTGGGAGTCATTAAGGCCCGGCACCAGTGGACTCGCAGGGTGGTTCCAGCAGCATAAAATAAGATGCCCGTTGTTTCATCTGGTCGGTTAAAGTGTTGCATTCTCCACGCAGGATGTGTGCAAGACAACTGTTTCATGTTTTGTCTTTTTCCATTCAGTCTAAATAGCCGATCGGAAGAGATGCTCAGATGACGTGAAATGGAGTGAGAGAACCGTTTAAAGGGCTTCACCGAGTCTCTAGAGCTGTGTGTGTGTGGGCGAGAACGAGGCCGCGCGCGACGTATCACGATACGGACGCTACGATTCAATACATTGCGACGCTCTGCCATTTCCTGAACCTCATTTTAATAAAAAGCTGTCATAAGAACACGCCGCCATATGCAGACAATGAGAATAGAAAACGCTCTCTGTGCAGCCAGAACAAAGGGATCTGCATTTATATTCATCTCGGCCCCCGTGACAGCTGACATTACATTTAGCTGACGCTTTTATCCAAAGCGACTTACATGCTATACAGTAGACCGTAGACACAGCAACGGTGAGCAATTAGGGTTAAGTGTCTTGCTCAAGGACACAACGACATGGACTGCCAGAGCCGGGGATCGAACCACCGACCTTCTGATTGAAAGACCGACTTGCTAACCACTGAGCCACAGTCGCCCCACATCATAGCACTACTTTTTGTGCAATCTGAGCTACTTTCTGCCACCAATCTGAGCGTGTGAACCTACAATCGATGTGCAATTGTGTGACAATAAAAGAGAAAATATGTGTAAATTCAAAAGCTTGCCGATGAGCAGTTTGACACGCATTAGGAACAAGTAAGGAATGGGTTTTTTGCAATCATAACAAATCAAACCAATTACGGCACATGATGCATAAGGGTGTTGTGAGGCAGCAGCTGAAGGCTGTGAGCAGACTTGACAGTGGAAACAACAGAAACATTACCAGACGACGTAAATGTGTCAAAATGGCTCCAGCCTGACTGCTGACTGGAGCACAGCTGCGCACTGCACGCCGCACACTCGCCTGATGCCAGAAAATGGCGGCATTGCACACATTTGATTTGGTTTTACACTGCATGGGAAGATGTGTGTCTATCTAAGTGGATTACAGTCTGGCTGAGTGTGTGATAAAGAGTGTGTGTTCAGATCGCTCATGAACTGACGGTTCCATTTCACCTCAGAAAATAGTACAAAAAAAGAAAAAAAGACGGCAGTAATTTCCCAGAGGAAAGCCTTTCGCATTTCTTGTTTTGTCCAACCAACACTCCAAAATACAGATATGTTCAATTAAAATGATTGACAACTGAGAAAAGGAAAGACTTCAATTAAAAAGGCTTGAACCGGAGAATGTTATGGAACGTTTAAGTCATCAGTGACGTAGATGATCAATTATTTCATAACAGAATTAAGAAACATGTAACAAACAAAATAACAACGTAAAAACATAACAGAGAACGTAAAAACATAACAGAGTAAGGAAACAAAGTAAGGTAACAACGTAACAGAGAACGTAACAACGTAACATAGTAAGGAAACAAACTAAGGGAACAACGTAACGTAACAGAGAATATAATAAGGAAACAACATAACAGCGTAAGTGAACAACATAACAGTGTAAGGAAACAATGTTGTGTTCTTAAGTTTAACAATATTACGTCACAACATGTACTTTTGGCTTTCACCAGGAAACACACAGCGGCCTCCTGGGTGACAGTCCTGTGTTTGTCTGCCCCATCCACAACCACCTAGGGCTGCAACAACGAATTGATAAAATCGATAAAGATCGATTATTAAAAGCGTTGGCAACGAATTTGATTATCGATTTGTTGTGTCGCGCGATTATTACGACACTCAATAAGTCACAGGGATGTTTGAGTATGAAAACAAAAGTTGAGTTGAGCGCAGAGCAGAGCGGAGGTCGAGGAGAGACCAGCTGAGACCGTAACGTTGTTCTGAAACACATCGCGGAGGCAAGGCCGTTCAACAGGCAGCTAGTAGAGGCACTTCCGGTTGAGGCTCCGGTGCCGCGGCTAGTCGGCAGGTTGTGTTCCGTTTTGAAGTGAAGACGTAACGTCCCTCCAGCAGCTTTCTGCTGTTTACTCGTTAGCTTGACAAGTTAGCGTTAGCTCGTAAGAACAATGTGTCTGAACAAAGGGAGTGAGAGAGAGAGAGAGAGAGAGAGAGAGAGAGAGAGAGAGAGAGAGAGAGAGAGAGAGAGCGCATCTGTGAGTGTGTGCGTCTGTGAGTGTGTGCGTCTGAGTGTAGTGTAGAGAACAAATTCTGACATTCAAACAAATCCTGTTAAGTTTTCTGATTAGTATTTTTCTGTATTTTTTATATACAGAATATATTTATATATATAGTTTATTTATTGTTCTGACAGGTCAGGTCCCTTTAAACTAAATTTTGTGCATGTTTTATGCACTTTATTTAATAAAAGCCTATATATGGCAGTTGTAAAGCATAAATGTTACCTTTAATAATGGTCTATATACTACATCACTTGCTCCAACTGAAAAAAAAAAATACAAATAATGAATGATGACATCTGACGGGTCCCAGCTTTGCAGAAACCTACAGTGCCAACATTGATTTTCCTGGCGACCGGGCTGGAAGTTTTTTTTTTTGCAAAGTCAATGATCAACCTTGAAGCTCGGTCTACTGAACTGCTGATCCCATCTCCAGATTTGTATACCTCCAGCTTTTGTGAAGCACTCAGCGGGACATGCCATGCTTGCTCTGGGTGTTTACCTTTGGAGGGACTCGGGCCCCCGTCTCTGCGACCCTGGGCCAAATGCATGCCGTTACCTCGGGAGGTGCCAGGCTGTGTCTAGACTGCAGCTCCAGCCGTGTGTAAACTCATGCAAATATCCCGAAAGGTGGCTGCTGGGATGGCGGTTCCCCCAGGCTGCTCCAGGTGCATCCGCCGAGCATCTCTTCTGGAGCTGGATATATTTTAACATCCACAGATACAGACGGGAAAGGATTGGAATCCAATTTCACTTAATACTCCACCTTTAGGAGCAGTCCTGGGAAATCAGCTTTTAATCCCTCCTGGTTGTGTGTTGCGGCTCAGAGCGCCACAAAGTTGAGATCTAATCTGGAGTTGTCTGTGTGTTTGCTCTGGAGCTTTCACCCCAGTAGTAACTGGAGACTTCAGCCCAGTCCCGTTAAAACTCCCTCAGGTTGTATTGACTCCTGCTACAGCGGCTTCATGACTTCTCATGAAGCGACACATGGCGACCGTTACATTTATAAAACCTTTGGTATCAAAATGAAAACTCACTCTGTGGAGATATCTGAATAAAATATAGAACGCATTGGCAGCAAAAGCTTGTTAGGATTTGATGTAATGGTGCGACAACGGCCAAATAAATGTTAATCAGCAATTCTGGCAACTATTAAAGTCATTTCAAAGGAAAAATCTCAAACATTTTCCGGTTCCAGCATCTCACATTTGAGGCTGTAGGCTTTTTTTCCGCCTCATGTTATCGTAAATGAAACATCTCTTGGTTTTCCACTGTTAATCGGAACAAGGCGAGCCATTTCCAAACCCCGTTGGGCTCTGAGAGGCCGTCTGACAGAGAAACTAAATCGATAAATAAACTGACACGGAAAAGAATGAGCGGTGTTATTTCTCCCGTTCAGGTACGTAATTTGCCACGCTGTCTCCTCTGGCTGCTGAATGCTGGCTTCACGGGGCCTGTGTATCCTAATGTATCGTGTGTGTGTGTGTGGGACCCTGTTCAATCATTGTCCGTGTGTCCTTCGAAGGGATTAAAGCGACCCAGAGACAATCGCACCCTCCCTGTTCCTCCTGGCCTCTTTGTCTTTGCTCCGCCTCCCTGCCTTTTCCCGCCCCCTCTCTCTCTCTTTGTGTACATGAAGACCTATTTCACAGTGTGGGTGTCCGTCCATCATCAGCCAATCGGTGTGTCAGTCTGGCAGGAGGCCCGTTCTTTCATCCACCCTCCCATCATTCTATCTATAGTGCTTCCAATTTCACACTTTCACTGTCAGAACATGTACTTAATGACATCGCTAGCAACTTTACACACACACACACACACACAATCCCACACTCACCAAACACTCAACGCACCAACATCGATTATTCCAGCACTCACCAATCCCACCGGCTTCCTGAGGAAACTAGCGGCCACATTAGGAGGTTGAACCTGAATCACCAATGCAATGGTGGGGTGGAATGGGGGGGTGGCGGGGGAGGGGGCAACGAGACAGGCAGCTGTAGCGCTGAGTAACAGCTGTTCATTTGCAATCACATCTGGCGCCATCTCTTCCCAATCGGCGTGCGCGCTCACGCACACACACACACACACACTTGTGAGGGTCTCGAGAGGAAGGGGAGGGCATTAGAGTGTGTGTGTGTGTGTGTGTGTGTGTGTGTGTGTGTAGGTGTGTGTGTGTGTGTATGTGTATGTGTATGTGTATGTGTGTTTTCCCCCTCCGGAACGGCCTGACAGGACATTTACTGTACAGGGATCTTGGCGCGTGGATTCCACTCGCGGAGATATATCTCCCCGTTTTCATTGTTTCTTCCTCTCCGCCCTGCCCCAAAACAAAAAGTATAATTATGTAAAACATCCATTTAGAGCCAAGAGAACGACGAGGCATGTTTCTCGGAGAGCAGCAGCTGAGAGATAAGTGAGTCTGGGCAAACCAACTCTACTCAAACACTGCGCACCAGCACCTGCTGCCAGACTTAAGAGCGGGAACAAATAGCCCACAGCTGCAAGGTGCTCTCCAACGCACAACACACTCCATAGCGTCACAAGGCCGGGACAACACCTGCTGGACCGCTTTCTCATGCTCTGCACCTTTTATCTGAAGTACATCATTTGACCTCCATGCTTTTTGTTAGTTTTTGGTACTTTTACGTTCTCCAGAATAACTCATATATATCTTATATTTAGAAATAGCATATTTAGGGATGTCACCATACCAGAGATGGAGTACCGATTGCTGGGAAATTCCACTATTCTCCATACCACAGTAACAGTTGTACAATGAATCCCATGTACTTTAACGTACAACCGTTTCCATACGAGATTATGATAGGAACGGGTCATTGTTAGCTGTAGCTAGCGAGCTAATCAAGTTCATGTTCGCTCCTTGAGTTAGTTTGACCGCCATGGACTGATTATGAGAAGTGGACGTAGTCGCCATGACGTCACCCACTGGTTTAAATCGGTTAAATTTTCTCTCATGAAGCAAACGGGGACACTTTCTGAATTGCCTTTACGCTCTCATTTCTAAACCCCACAAACATTTAAGTACACGGAAACGTTCACAAAAGTTGTGTGCCTCTCCTGGTTCCTTTATTTTCACAATAGGAGTTACGATTTTCTGTCAAATTCAGTAGTTTGAAAGGTTGCTTTCGTTAAATCCACAGTCCAGTCTCCCTCTAATAATCAGTCTGCATTTCAGTGACACAGGTGCTTCAAATGAGCTAATCAGGGCAGTTTCACACACTCATACTTATTTAACCTACATTGACAGACATACACATACACATATACTTGTTATAGATACATAGACAGACATACACATACACATATTCTTGTTATGGATACATATAGAGACATACACATGTTCTTGTTATAGATACAAAGAGAGACATACACATATTCTTGTTATATATACATATAGAGACATACACAAGTTCTTGTTATAGATACAGAGAGAGACATACACATATTCTTGTTATAGATACATAGAGAGACATACGAGTCTTAAGATCTCGTCTGCTCTTCACCCTGGTGCCCCAATCCCCATGGTAACCAGTGACCTGCGTCTATGAAGCAGTAGCTGCTCTCAAGTCCGTAATACAGAAATGACTCCTCAAAAACCTCAACAACACATCTCACTACCGCTAATATATTTATTGCGACGTCGTACGGCAGTAGTCGCCACACATCAACATGTCTTGCGAAATGTTTTATATTGACTTCTATACAACCAGAGGAGTCGCCCCCTGATGGTCAGTAGAGAGAATGCAGGTTTAATACACTTCAGCATTGGCTTCACTTTTCAGACCAGGACGTTGCCGCCTGTTGACAACCCTGGCTGACTGTTTAACTTGTAGCCACACATGCTAATGATTACAGCTTCCATCAGAGCTGGCCGACACTGACCCATTCCTGCTGTTGGTTTTTAGTTTGGGAAAGGCGGAAGATTGATCATCCCCCTCATTTTTGTGTTCTCTTTTTCCATCTTCAAATTTCTCTCATCCTCTGTCGTTCTCTCACTCCTCAACACCAATTGTATCACCTCCTCACGTTCCCCCGCTGTTTCACCCTCTCTCGACATCTGATCCCTGTGACGTGTCACAGACTGCACGCCTTCTCATCTGTTCTCTAACACCGCCTCGTCTCTGTCGTCCCCCGTGCTTTCATGTCGCCCCATCGCTCCCCTCCCCACATCTGCCGCCTCCCATCCTGTTTACCCCGACATCATCATCCTATCCCCGCTTCAAATCCTCCTCTTCTGTCACCTCCCGTCCTTTCCCTCCGCCTCTCCTCTGTTCGCCAACCTCGCCGTCCCCTGCCGCTGCTGTCTCTCATCTCTCTCTGTCTTTCATCCCCCCAACATGTTACTCTCCAGATCTAAGACAAAAGGGATGATGATGATGATGTGCATGTCCGTTTCCATATCAATCCTCTTCACTCCAGTTTGCTCGAAAGAGATATTTGAAAAGAAGGGTTTCCGAAAACCTCTATTCAAGAGCTCCCGAAACTAAATGATGAGTAGCTGAAAAACAGAGCGCTTTAGAATAGTACGGTTATGAGAGTCATTTTGGAGTTTGTTGTTAGTTTACTGTGTTTTTCGGTTGAGCCCAGGAAAAGCGCTGGTGCGTGGGAGTCGTGATTGCAGCTCTCAGGGGTTCCGTGCAACGAGGTGACGGTCGAGTCAACTACGATGCGTTGTTGGACATTGGCTGCAACTTTTTATACGGCATTATGTGATGCTCGCGGGGCGGCGCATGACATCAGTGTCAAACTGTTTCATCGCGATCCGTGCTCAGCAGCTGACAACCCAACACACACACACACACACACACACACACACACACACACACACCAAACAGGGGTTTTTAAGGAATTGGATAACTTCCAAATTGAAGTAGGAGGTCACACGCAGCCACAGTGAACACGGACCAGTGCACTCGCTCACAGTCCAGGACTGAGGAGGATTTAAAAAGGCTCGGGGCATATTTAGAGGTTTAAAGACACACCATATGCACTCGACTACACTTGTGACATCCCCCAGTCCTTACAGGACCCAAAAGCACTTCCACAGTATGGGACGAAGAACAAAAATAACATTGTTTCACTTCTGGATACATTTTGCTGTTTTCTAACTTAAAAATAAATAATAAATGGCACTATGCACACAAGGAGAACCAGATGATAAAATGTAATGGCATCTTGAATATGAGCGGTAAACATCAGCAAACACTGTTCTTCCTGTAGCCGGCTGTTTACACCAGCAATCATCAGGCACGCACAGGGCGGCGAGTCCATCACAGAGCGGCGAAAGATACCAATTTGCCCGCTGACAGCAGCCTCAATAGACCACACAGTGCCGGGGGACGCGGCTGAGACATAAAACGACGGAGACGACTCATTTCGATTCGCTCTCGAAAGAACTAGTTATTAAGCTTGCTGCATCACTCGGTTCTGGCACACTCTCAAGCAATTCTGGGAAGTGAGCGGAGTCAATAAGGCAAAAACCAGGGTACTTAGTCATTAAAGGTTTATGGAACATAAGAGCATAAACACCTTTCAGGGTGAAATCCTCTGCAAACGCTGCTTCATAATAATGAGAGAGAGAGAGAGAGGATCCACGTGACTGCGCTGCTTTCAGCTGGCAGGTTGTGGTTCGTGTCAGAGCAGAATTTGATTAAGGTTTGAACAGCTTCCTCTTGTATTCTGTGACTGTCAGGATCTGCGGTCAGGATCTGAAACAGGAGGAGGGGGGATGAATTCATGTTTGTGGTCGACGGTCTGGACCTGTGTTCTGGTTTCCAGAACACAAATGGGTTTTTAGGTTTTGACATCCCTGCTGTCAGACCATGACAGCCCATCAAACTCCCTCATATTAGCTTGTATGTGCGGGGGAAAAAAGCAACGTAGTTTTTTTTCAGGAATGAGATTGTTTATCTGAGTAAATACATGCGTCAATCAATCACGTTGTGTAGACCAGACCGTCCGAACCCGACCAGGTTCTACATGTGACTGTAGAATCTGTTCATGGAGATTATGGAGACGCTGTAGAGTACAACAAAACAGAGAGGCCGGTATTTGAACCAAGACGACATTTTCTCAACCTCAACCTCGACAAAGAAAGTGCAGTGAGACCCACGCCTTCAAATCTTACTTTTCACAATAAAAGCCCTAGATATATACACTGTAACAGTTGACCAGAGGGAGGTCAAGTTCGCTCAGAGCGTTTCTCAAGGGAGACAATAAAAGAGCTCACAGTAGCTGAGGCTTTACTCTAGCTTAGCTGAAACAGACTGCCAAGCGCTGTCATTGGACCTCTGTCTGCACGAGTCCATTGGAACCCTAAGCCCCGCCCCACCAGCCGTGTGATTCCATCAGGATGTGCGTTTGTTCAATTCCACGCATCACCTCCGATCCTGTTGAAACAGCCGAGGTCATCCGACTACAACAGGATTTCCTCTTTCCCACTGACACACTCTTCGACAGCACAGAGCAGCAGTGGATGCGGGAACATGGGAGAGAAGCATTCACTCAAACCCAGTGGTGGGCCTTCTCTGCTGGCCTAAACAGAATCACAAAGTTATAGCTATTTTATAAGTTTATTGTTTTTCACAAATACACTACATGTATTATAATAATTTTTCTATATTAGCCTATTTTCTCATTGCACAGCTCCTGTCTTTGTCTGTTGCTCTGCTTCCAGTGCAGCTTGTTTTAAGGAGAGCTCTCATCCAATCAGATTTCACCTCTATGTCTTTATGGAAGAAGATGGTATCGTTGATTGTCATAGACTTCAACAAATCAGATCTTTAGTTTGACATGCTGGGTGTATTCTTTGGCGTCCAGGGACGTCTTCGATGTGGCCTTTGACGTGTGATTGGCAGGGCCAGCGTGATCATTAACATGCGCTGTGATTGGTCAGTGGACCAGCGTGACTTACGTAGCTGCTAGCTAGCAGAACTCAGGAGAAGTAAGAACAGTTCAGGCTGAAACATAAGAGAAGTTATGACATTTTTTTATGTTTTACATGGTGTAGTTTTTTTTAACACTCGATGGCTGAAGGAGGAGGAGAAACGGACTTGCTGGTGGATTTACTGACAACACAGATGTTTTCAGCCCCTGAAACGCATGGAAACTTGGGCTGTCACTGGCGTTCATGGCCATGGAGAAGGACCTGGTACTGGCACGTTTGTTAACAAAGAGGAGGATGGACTTTTTCTTTATCAAGTGAACAGCATCTGGTGAGTCAACAGCTGTTTGTGTTTTTACATCTGCAGTGTATTTAATCATACACAAGCCACAGCGGGTTATAAGCTGCTGCTGCTACTGTTACTGCTCGCGTCGAGCCGGGGACTGGTCCCTCTCCGTGCCAGGCGGGCGGAGTTTCCCTGCACTTACGCGCAGTGAAGGATTTCAAAGTAAAGGTTTGGCTGCGTCTCTGCAATTGGCAGCGTTTGTTCTGGAGGACAGTTTGATCCTACATACCTCAGATTCAACACATTGTGTCACAAACACGTCAACAGATTTTATGTTTTATTGTTTTTTACTGAGGTTACTACACAACTTTACGAGTATCTCTCTCCCCTTCTTGTTTTACGTCGTGATGCTGTAAAAGTGTTGTGTAGACACGAACAACACATACTTATATTGTGGCTCGTGCTCTTGAGTGTGCAGTGTTTTACAGTTTTGTTGGATTGTTTTGTCATGTTTTGCTATAACTAAATGTGACTGGTTCTTGTTGATGGACTACATGCATTGTCTGTTAATGACACAGCATCCCGTCATGCGCTTTTTTATGTATACGATATCAGATGGCACAGAAGGCCCAGGTAGAAAGTGCTCGACCCGCCACTGGTCAAACCACATTTCCTCTGGAGTGTAAAGCAGGATTTCAAAAGGAAGGTCAAGTCTTCATGTACAGTCATGTTCATGAGGCTGAGTGCTACTCGCGTTACAGGAGTTTCAATCCTGCCGTCTGATCTGGCTAAACCTGTAAAGATAATGCCCATAAATCCTCCATAGGTCTGGTTTATTGCTATTGTTGCCATGCCAACTCTGGAGGAAACCAAATGTATGAATTCAACATTCATTCCAGTAAACACACATTGTGGGAAAGAGGTTTTCCATTTACCGGTTTGTCTACGTTCAGACCCTCACCTGTGGTGACGAGCCATACAAATAAAATCAATCATTACCATGCTGCAGGTAGCTTTCATGCATTTTGCTGCATTTGTGTCTTAATTTGTTGCCTTTTCTTGGCATAACACCAAATACTGTGATCACCCACAGCCGACCTGGGTTAGACCCCGAACACCCTAAAGCCCGGGAACATCTCGGGATCCAGGAAAACCTTGTTGAAAACCCTCTCCCATCCTGGCCCCAGATGGATGGGCTGGATGGAGAGATATTTAGAATACCAGCCAACCACCAGCAACCCGATCTGACCGATTGTCATCTCTCTCTGCCCATCTACACCCGCCAAGTTTCAGTCCGGCTCCCCAGTCGTCTCTATCACACACCTCTGATGGAAGAGATATCCTTCACTTCTAATCAATACAGCTGTCTAGGCAGACTCTCGCCCTTGTCTTTTTTTCCCCCCACATATGGCAACGAGACCTCCAAACGAGAGTTGAGGATGAAACTACTGCTTCACAAATGGCTGGGGCTGCGATTTGATGGAATTCTTCTCTGAACACGGCTTTGAACGACCTTTGAATTCGAGGAGAGCCGGCACTCAACCGGCTCTGCATCTGAATTCTCTCTCTGGAACGCCTCACCATGCGCTCAGATTCAGATTTGGTTGCAAATGAAGTTTGTTGTATTTTGGACTAAAGTGTGGGCTCTCCAGGTTTAGCATGCCTGACATTTTACTGAGCGTTACATCAATATGAACATAGCTGTAGGCGGATTTCCCCCAGAGTTCCCTCAACATTATCTGATGTAACGCTCCTTGCACACTTTGAGCTCCTCTCCGTGTTACTCACGCAGTTTGGCTTCGCATTCGAGTAGGAGAAACACTTCCCCGGTGATCGCGGCCTGTGAAGTGTTGCCTTTTGGGTTATTTGTTAGCTGTAAAACACATTCTGCAGTGACCCAAGCATAAACGAGCCCCCCGGGACACATCTGGCTCCAGAGACCATCACATCGGGCCAACAAGGTCGAAGCCAATCAAAATCAAAATGTGGACAGCAGTGATCTTTATAGACAGCACGCCCCCCAAAAAATAAATCCTCAAAAAAGAAAAAAGCTTCTCATCAAAAACATCAAATATGAGTTCTTGTGGAGCGAAGCAGGATGGCCGGCTCGGCTAAAAGCATCATTGTAGTAGCGCTGAATGCAAGACGTTAAACAAGAAGTTTCTCTTTTTCTTCATAAGAATATATATCCACAGCCGTTCATAGCCATACAGCCGTTTCCTTAATTTGAATTGGACGTCTTGCTATTGTTGACACGATAAAAAGTGGTTCTATTACAGAGAAGACGAGATAAAGCCAGCTAAATGAAACCAGAACAGAACTATTTTCTCTTTGTATTATTCATATGAAGTGATTTGTCAGTGCTGGAAATGTAATTACCCGTGTGCTTGATGTAATAAAAATAAATTTCATTAGAGGGAGAGCCGTGTGTTGCATTATTGAAGGACGAGGCTGCTGAACACGCCGACCTGGCTCATCACACTGCGAAGCGTCAGAAGTGGAAAAACTAAGATCTCTTTTTTAAAGCGAAACTTTGTTATTGCAAAGTTTTTATGAGATAAAATCTCTGAAGCGAGGGATGAGGACTTCAGCAGAAGAGAACGTATCTGCACACGTGAATGAGCAGACCTGCCTATTAAATATACGAACCCAAAGGGCGTTTGGGAATGTGCTTCACGTGCAGCCCGCTGAAGACCTTCGTCAGCTAAACAGCCACGCTCCAGAACCCCGGAAGGGAAGTTTACCGCAATCAATTGAGGGTTTGAACGCCTCACAAAGTAACATGCTTTCAGATCCCATTTCCTTTTACTTGTGATGCGGCAGGCTCGGAGTGATGTGCAACTTGAATGTATTGATCGCCAATTTGATACACTACTGGCAGGACGCGTCAGATCTGTTTACCTGCTGGGATTCTATTAATATTCTCAGAGAGGAAAACCGTCCGCCGCTGAAGAGACGCGCTCGGAGGAAGCTTGCGAGCCGGCGAAGAAACCCAAGATGATGTTTGTGAGGTGAACATCTGTCTGCCGTTCAGGGCATCGGCAATTACATGTGTCCTGGATGTGCTTAAGGGTCCAAGACACACACAAAAGACCAGTCTGTTGTTGTGTCACAAACACGCTTTATAATAATGCATGTGTCAGCAGTGTTGACTTGAACACTAATAACAGTCCAATAACTAAAAAGTGTAAATGCCTAATTGTACCCTGAAAGCCCACAGCTGTAATCTATGCTTCTCTGTCAAATCGAATGCCCACGCACGAGCTGACAAAACATGAGTTTGTTCAAACGGAAAGCATAATCACATTATAGTGGCCTGCCAATCCTCCTTGTAGGGCAATAAAAAGCTCTGATGTTTGTAAGGGAAAGACACATAATACTATGACATGACTAACGATGTCATAGCTGTTAAAGAGGCACCTCACCGGTTTCACCCACGGAGGTCAGCCTACCAGTCGTGTCATCCAGTAATAGCTCAACAAATATTGGGGGCATTGCCATGAAATGCGATACAGGCATTCATGGTCCTCAGGGGACCGAACCTACTGACTTAGCTGATCCACGTTTTTGTCCTCTAGCGCCACCAGCAGATCGACATTCTCGGCCTTTAGTGAAATGCAAAGCAATTTGAACGCCATGGTGGCCAGAGGGTGAATCTAGCGCTGCCAGCAGGTCAACGCATCCAGAATTTATGGACGAGCGACACTACTCTGCCAGAGGTCCCCTTTAAGTAGTAGATGGTACAGTGGTTCATCAGCACACTACTGGTGTAGTAGTAGAGTTAGTATACTTCTACACAGTCCGTGTTTTTGTAGTTGATAGAACAATCTCATCACAAATCCATTCAGTGGCTGCTCTGGAGCCATCGATCAGCAGATGGAGTTTGCCATGGAATTGTACTGTCGGTTTTCAAAAATCTATTTCTCTGAGCAATATATGTTTATATATATATGTATATGTTTATATATATGTATATCTGTCCAGACTCTGGACAGAGGAAAAGGCTTGTCTCAACAGTAGATGACTTCACAGATTTTGTTTAACTTTTTTTTTATATATAAGATATGTAAAGCACGTCCCCAGCGTTGTGCTTATGGCAGAAATAAAAAAGTACAATTTAAATTTTGTAGTAAACAAAAAGATATAAACATACATATATATATAAACATGGCACCAATGGGAGCAAGCAGCCTACGAATTCATTCAGCCAGAATGTGTGGTCAAATTATTATTCATCTGTTCAGGATTGTTCTCAAATGTTTCTCTTTACTTACATAATTTTCCAATTTAATCGAAACCCCACTTATTGAATCGGCTAAATTGGGGGAGAAAAACAATCCCAGATCTGTGCTTCGCTCGCTGTGGCTGACTTCATCAGAGACCTCCCCAAACAATACTGAGCCAATACTGTGCCGCGGTGCTCGGGCCGGCAAACAATGACGGCGCATATTTACTGTTCCAGCGGGGTCTGCTGCTCGATATCGCCCACTTTGCTACACATTTCATTTGATTACATCAGGACAGTAAAGAGCCGAGGCAATATCTCTCGGCACAGGAATCAATTATGCAAAGAACCAAAACAAACTCTACGTCCACAGCTTCAAATTAAAACTTTCAGACATCCGGGTGCCCCTTCAGGGATTATTCTATATGAACAATCGTGTCGCTGAGCCATCGCGCTCCTCGTTGCCGGGTTAGCCGAATGCTTGAAGAATCCATTAACCTGGAAAGATGTGAACAACTGGGCAGAGATGGGAGTGGAAAATAAAAAAATCTATATAGAAAAATCAATCAAAATCCAATCCATGTACACGGCGAGGCCCAGCCTGAGATCTCAAGCTGTCAGAAAAGCCACATTACCTGCAGCGCGGTCCCCCTGCTTTCTGTACCGAGCGTAATGACTGCTATTACCAAATGACTGCTGACGAGAGGGGGAACCTATTACGGCCTATTAGTGAAAGTGAAGCCGCCATCGTTCTCACCGATACGCCGTTACTTTGGAAACACTAACGGCACATATCAAAAAATGATTTTCAGAGCGGAGCTGTTGGGGAGTGAGCCCTGACATGCTGGGCCCCCCGCGCTCCCTTTCTACGGCAGGAAACCACAGATGGTGACTGAAGATTTTTCCTTCCTTCCTGCTTTCACCAAGCAACACTCACACACACACACACACATGCCTATTACGCTGAGGAAATGTCAATCCTCATCAACAAGAATCTCCTTTTTCCCTGAATCATTTTTTATTTCCCTCGTTTCGCTCTCGCTGTCCTCGTGCGACGCTCATTTTCTCCCGATGACGCTGTTTAATCGACTGATCCGGCCACTTTGAAATCCTGTAACGACCAGAGACGTGTTTCGACTCATTAGTTTCTTGGAAAGAAGTCGTTCAGCGTAAAAGAGCAGAAAGAACGAGTGGTGATGAAGACTAAAACAACCGATCAGTCGGCGGAGAGGGGTCAACTACTTCTCACATTCTTGAGTCTTGCTCTCCCCCAGACCCATCTCCCCCCCACCTTGACACTCACTCGAAATCTCTGTCTCTCTATCTCTCTCTCCCTCTCTCTCTCTCTCCCCTTCTCTCTGGAATTTCATCACTTTGTCTCATTAAGGAAAAATCCAGACTCCTCTCCCGTAACTCTGTCTGTCTCCTCTTCACTCAGCCTCCCGGCTGCTGCCTCCCCCTCTCATTACCACCCGACCCCATCACCCGGGTCCCTTCTGTTTATCCCGATAATAAGGTGACGCCGCATGCATCCACTTTGTTTCATCCGGGCGTCTCTTCTTCTCTCCCTGCCTTCCTCCTGCGCCCACTTACCTGCTCTCGCTGTCTGCCTCACTCCCCCTCCACCTCCCCCTCCATGACAGCTTCGTTGTTTTGCTTCCGTTATTCGACATTCTGTATTCGCAGAAGAAACTACATTTTGGTAAGAGTTTGGGAAAAACTTTGAATAACATTTCGGGATTTTACAGAGTCTGGATCCGTGTGGATTTCTTATTAAATCGGCTACTACTTATATACTACTTATACTATATATATATTCAAACTTATATCTGGAACATCTCTAATGTGTTTTAATTGGCACTACATGATTAAGTGTTTGCCTCATTTAGGTCGAAAATGAGAGGAGCAGCCTAAAGGTATCAATTATTGATCAAATATGTACCAAACATATTGAAAACACCAGTATAGCATCATCACTTGACATATTGTATACATTGAAAACCAGCTGAAACTGACGAAATGTAAAAATGAATTAATCTGCAGCTGATATGATGGGCCATGTGAGACAGTTGTCCTTTCACAATGAAAAACTAATGTCCAGCGTTCGCTAAAACAGAAACGCATCCTGAATGTTTTGTACATTGCTCTTTGGGGTGAAAATTACAATATTTCTTTTCTTTCTTGATTAATCAGTTCATCATTTGGTTTATGAAATATAAAAAGTAAAACAAGCCCATTCCCACTTCCTAAAGCAAAAGGACATGTCATGTCTGCATTCGATCCTTTTGGAAAGACTGTTTGAAAGGTTTTGCTCTCAGCCAATCAGCAAGTGTTCTTCAGTTCAGTAACAGCTGATTGGCTAGCACTTGTTGTCCCGTTGTGTTCTTCATTGTCCGCTGATTGGCCGGCCACCGCAGCAGCTACAACCCATATGGTCTGGATACAGACCATATGGGTTGTATGGTCTGCTAACAGCGTGCTAACTGAGGCTAACAGCCAGCTAACAACAATTAGCTAGCCAGTGGGTCACACACGAACAGAGCCCATTCACTTGATGGGTACCTTGATGGGAGGTACTGGTATCGGTATCACTTTAAGAGTACTAGTGTTGGTACTGTAAATGTATCATTCTTCTGAATTATGCCCGCAGGAAAGCACCCACACAGTCGCACGATTTTCCAAATAATCACTGGTTCTTTATCAATTATGAGCCCATTTACACACAGATTCTGCTTTGTCATTTGCGGTGGCCAGTAAGGATCGGTGACCCTCGGTGTTTCATTACGAGAAAGCGATGTAATATTAGAGGGCGTACCGTGTGACATGGGGAAGTGGCTAACAAGGTGAAAAGGACAGTCGTTTTTCATTTCATGGAGACCGCAGCGTGTACTCTGCCTCTCCTCCTCCTGTCACTTCCCGTCTCTCTCACTTTGTCCCTGCGGGCTCCCTTTGTTTCCTCCGCGTCCTCACACTTCCCCACACTGCCCCTGTACGGCCTCCGCTTGCTCGATCCCGAATCTGCTCCTCGGCTGCTGCGCCGCTCGGCCCGGCGGATTCATTCGTCTCTCTCGCTGCTCCTCCTCTGTCCTGACTGTGATCTGTTGAGATTCCCCCCCTTCGTTTCCTTCCTGTCCTCTTTTCCATAACACCAACACTCTCTCCTGTAGAGCAGTATTACACCCACAACATAGCTTTGATTCACAGCTAAAACAGAACACCAAGCACCGTTCATAGATCCCTACCGTCATACCTTCTCCTTTATCGTCAGTCACGTGACAACCACAGAAATATAAAAAAAATCTGTGCTTGAAAACAATCCACTCTATACAAAGAAATTCAACTTGCTTTTTTCTTTTTTTATGATTGATGGCATGTTAACTGTGATACACTGCTCCAAAGACGAGTCTGCGTTCTCTCTGCTTCTACAACAATGTGTGTTGTCTCCATAGAGGTGCAGGACGTGCATACTACACGCAGAGTCAAATGTGTCAGGGGCAGAAAACACCTCAAAACGGTCTGGGGTTCAGAGGGTTAAAGCACAAAGCCGGTTAAATGAAATGAAATGAAATGGTATACGACACCCGCTGTAAAATGAGTAGATGAATAAAAGCTGGATGCTGCACCTCCAGCCCGCCTGTGAAATGTGAGACAAGTCTCTGCTTTTATGTTTAGGCGAGAACGTGACGCAGATGGAACCCTCCCGTCCTCGGCTGACCTTGAATTGGTGATTCGTGCTTTTGGATCACCTTGTTTACCTCGTTACTCTGTTCATATCTGAGGCAGGCACGTTTATCCATCTTGTTTTGCAAAGATCTGAGGACGCGGAACAAAGACTTGACGATATGTAAGAGACGTGTTTTTAGTCTCTTTTTACATTGGCATCAATTCACAGGTTGAGGAAGTCTTCTTCAGAAAAAAAACAGTCGGGAGTTTTCCACTAATAGTCAAAGCAGTGAGGTTCTAAAGTCCCATGGAGGATTTCATTGTGGATGGATGGGCATTCAAAGGGTCAAAGGTCATGGATAGCGGCCGGCTACATCCCTTCTGAGATGTGCATTGTTTATAAAGGAGGATGAGCATTATTGACCAGGCTGCCTGACGGATCAATTGTTTTCAATGTCGTCTTTTAAATGACCCCATGAGTAAGAATTCAGCGGGGCCTCAGTGTTTAAGTGCTAGTTTGATATTTGTGGGCCGAGCTGCCGACACAGGCCCGTTAAGAGTCGTCGTCTCAAATCAATCTGACCTGTCAGTCTCACGTGCAAAGACAGTGAAGCATTCAACAGTAAATGTATTGAAACATCCCGTCTTGCAAACCCAGATGTGTATTTGGTGTACAGCTCTTCTGCCAAAAACAGATTACATTGTGGAGCTTTAACTCATTTCTTAACCTTAACGACAGACAGAAACAGTCATATGTCTCCAGGTTTTAGGTTTGCTTGTTTTTCATGGTTTCAATCTGCACAATGTGATTCATTTTAAAAGCCAGACAAAAAAAAGTAGAATTGCACACACCACGAGAGTTGTAATTCTGCTCTTTGAGCAGTGGACTAAAGATGCACCAGTCTTGTTTGTTTACAAGACAAAGCGGCTTCAGAGAGAAGCAGTCAGGAGGGAAATGTTCAGAACGACATGGCCGGTCTGTGTTCGAGGGGCGGGACTTCACGATGGCCCGAATAATCTGGCATTGACTTCCTAATGTTAGAAAGCCCATTCTATGAGACAATCCAAGCACCACAGTGGAAGTCAAACAAATAAGACCATCACAACTAATTGTGTTTAACGAAACAATATTGTTTTTCAGAGCCGAAAAGACAAGGGGGGTTTAATTTTAGCTCAAAACACATCATCTTTACTGCTCGCCCTGCCACACAAAAAAAATAAAGAATAAAAACATTCACCCCTCATTAGAATAAGCACCTGGGTGTCATTATCACAGCAGAAACCAAATGAGAGGAGTCTTTAAACAGCTCCAGCAACAGCCAGCCATGATCACAATCATCCTCAGCATGTGTGTGTGTGTGTGTGTGTGTGTGTGTGTGTGTGTGTGTGTGTGTGTGTGTGTGTGTGTGTGTGTGTGTGTGTGTGTGTGTGTGTGTGTGTGTTCCCTAACCTTTCGCCACAGCTCAGTGTGACACTCTAAATACAGATTCCACATCAGTGACAGCAGGTCCCCAAAGAACTCAGGAAGTGCTTGGCGACATGGGAAAACAGCTGGCGTGTGCATGCATGTGCGTGTGTGCGTGTGCATGCATGTGTGTGCATGTGTGTGTCACAGTGAAACAGAGATCTCTTTTCCAGCCTGGCTTCTGGTTCTGATTGCTAATTAGAGACTTGTCAACAGTCCTTCCTGTGTGCTCTGCTGTGGCACACAATCTCGGTCACAGGAACGGGTCCACGTTTTGGCAAACACCCCCAGAGTCCAAGTTGACGTCTTTCAAATCCGACAAACTGTCCAAAACTGAAAAATATTCTCCCTACAAAAAGACAAGCAACAAATACTCACACTTGAGAGGCTGGAAGCAGCACATTTTGACCTTTTTGCTTGACGAATGATGAATAAGAGTCATCTATTATCAGAGTTACTATCAATTAATTATATGTCAATCAACTAACTGAGTAATCTACAAATTGTGAGAGAAAAAGTGTGGACCCACCAGGTTATAAATGTTAACTAATACACATCATGAAACTTCCCGCAGCTGATTTCTGGCGTTAATGCTGCGTTCACACCAAACGCGGCGCACCGCTTTACATTCGCAACCGTTTGCGTATGTGCATTGACTTTGCATATAATATACTCGTGTGAATAATTCGCACCCCGTTCGGTGTGAATGCAGCATTTAACAATAACTATAAATAGTACTATATTCCTGTAAATGGTGTTCTGAAATGCTGTGTTGAAATGAGGCATTATATAATGATCATTTTTGGAGAGTATCGACAAAGCAGTAAAATAAACATAAATGGGTATTTTGGGTGTTTTCTTTCCACTAGTCTGAAAGAAAAGATGTTCTGGAAGCAGTCAACCCAAAATCTCTAAAATGACCAAAGCACAAAAACTATGTTTATGCCTCTCCCTTTAAAACATTCACCACGTCCATCTTTTACCGCCAAGCATCTGTTTCCCCCTCATTTCAGAGTTTCTTATTCTCTTTACTGACACACACACACACACACGCACACACACACACACCCCTCCAGTCGGCACACAGTGTGTCTAATGAGGTGCAGTACAGTCACCAGGCCTAATAGAACAGTCACAGTGTGTTATTCCTCCGCCGTCTGAGGTCTGCCGGAGCTTCCTAACTCTCTAAACACTTTGCTCTGCTGTCGTCCGCGGGGTGTCAAATCACCCCGCGGACACTGAGCTGATGCTTTCTCACTGCGGCTGCTTGCGCTTCGCCGCATTAAAATTAAAGATCTTTCCCAGCTGGTAGACCGGCCCAGCTTGGAAGACCAGCGAGGACACTCGCTTGCTTTAAAATCGGTGACTTCCAACTATCGCCATATCTTTTCTCCTACGCAGGACATCAGCAGACCTGCGTTCAGACCTTACAGAAGGATGAAGGCCCTTTGGGCGTGCTCCAACAGCCCCCGGTTGATCGTCATAGTAGTTTAGAAAATGCATATAGAAGTTACATACATAGTCCGATACGTCCAAACCGACAAAGTGCGTTGTGCTTTCCCAAGTCAAGGGGAAAGATCCCGGTCAGAGTGGAAGGGGCGGCCTCGCCATTGTTCTAGAAAAATCAACGCACTAGTCGCAGCAGTTGCATGCTCAGATCCCCAGAGCAGCCACCTTGACCTTTCCCCTGAGTGTCTCCTTTTGTGGAATAGAAACTGTTTCTGACTTCCGTACAGAGACAGGTCGAGTCCCAGGAGGACCGCTCCCGAGGTCCATATCCTTCAGGAGGCAGCAGATTGGTTCACTTCACTGCCCGTGAGAGAAGCCCAGAGCGCCACGGATGGCTTCTCCCGTGTTGTGTGCAGGCTTCTTCTTTTTTTTTTTTTTATGTCACAAAGGTTCTGGCTGCCAAATCCAGCTGGACTGATACAACCGTTAAGAGGTGGATGACATTAATTTGGCATTGGCCTGCTAAAGCGCGAGCTTCAACTGAGTCCGCCTCGGCGTTCCCCATCATCTGTCTCCTGAACACGGGACACCGAATTACTAGTAGGACTAGAACCACCACCTCACGGGCGTGTGCCACCCAGCCATGCTGTCGTCTACCTCCATGTCTGGCCAAATCATTTCATCCTATTAAACATTTGTGTGAAATTGTCATCATTAGCGTAGGAATTATTGGCCAAAAACCCCATTTTGTCAGGTCACAGTCCCCTTTGACCACATAACGTATAGTGGTGTTTGTGTCACAATGAGAAGGCCTCCAGTCATAATCTAATCATAATGCCTCTGCGGTTCAGAGTTAAACCAACATTAGCCAGGAGCCGCTCACAGTGAAAACCGTCGCCATCAACCAGCTTCCTTGACAGGTAATTAAACATCCCATGATGTCATTTTAAACTCTGCAACCTTCAGATGCCCCGCCTCTGTTGACGGTGGGGAAGAGAAAGGGGGGATAGGCACCTGCGGGGGCCCGGTGGCCCATTTAATAATCGCAGCTGTGCTTTCGAATGTAACCTCATTTTTCCGGCGTCTCTGCTCTCCACGACTGGGGACCGTAAAGACTTACACTTAAAATGTCACGAGGTTCCGGCCCCGGGAATATCAAGGGGTCGCGTCTCGAGGCGAGTCCCGGGCTGCAGGGCCCCACGCGGGGGCCGGCCAGCTGAAAGCAAATCTATCCCAGCAAAAGCCAGCTAGCTGTTCAGGTACAAGCAGTTTTTCCTTTTTCTTTTTTTTACTTGTCCTCTTCAGAAGAACCGAATAAATGAAGGACACCTGCATAATGCTGCCTATTTGGAAGTCATTGAAGTGGAACAAAATATTCAAATTGAAATTCTCTTTTAAATCGACTCACCTGAATTTGCCCTGACCTTACACTTCTGGGTCGGTCCTCTATAAAACAGCAGAGTGTGTTTCTCTTGTGTCACGGCGGAGGTGATACACCAGCAGATGCCTCATCTTCTAAAGAAACTCAATCAAAAGCGCATTCCAAATGTATGCATATATGCAAAAAAACTCAAGTTTTAGATATCTTTATTAATATCGGCACCAAAAAAAAAACTTCAATGATGTTTTGATTTGATTACCGGGAATAATGCTGCAGCTATCGTGTATTTTAATAACCGAGTGCTACTGAATATTTCATTGATTGATTGGATAAGAAAAATGACAATATTAACACATAAATATTAACTTTAAGTTGTGCAGCCGTAATAATCCTCAATGCAAACAGTGTACTGTGTATCATTATATGAATATAACATGATTTTTAGCAATGAGGTTGCATGTGTTCTTCTTGTACGTATTACTGACACAAATTCACCAGTTTTGTGGTGTAAAAGATGTATGTTTCCGTTTCCTCCACAAAGTAAGTACATTGCTACATTTCTCAGAAACGAGGGCCTCAGACATTCTGCAGTGAGTGAGAGGCTTGCCGACCCGACTGCACTAACAGCTGCAGCCGACGAAGGTATGACATTAAATCACAGAGCAGATACACCGGCTAACGGCTGCAATGCATTCTGGCCAATTGGTGCATTAAGTCATAAAGCAGAGGCCGTTTAGAAAGGAGACCTACTTTACAGTCAATTCCCATATCTGTGTCCCATGGGGTCCCACACTGTCCCGCCCCTTTAGTTCGCTTCATTCATCCTGGCCGGAGTTTACATGCCACCACAGGGCAACGTGCAAGAAGCACAGCGGACCCTCGCCGAGCAGATACAGGGTGTGGAGCGGACCTACCCGGACTCCTTAGTTATTGTTCTTGGTGACTTTAACAAAGGAAACCTCAGACATGAACTCCCTAAGTACAAACAGTTTATTAAATGCCCGACTAGAGAGGAGAGCATTCTGGACCACTGCTACACCACCATCAGCGGGGCCTATCACGCCGTCCCTCGAGCTGCACTGGGTCACTCTGACCACGTCATGGTCCACCTGATTCCTGCATACAGGCAGAAACTAAAGCTCTGCAAACCTGTGGTGAGGAAGTTCAAGAAGTGGACCAGTGAGGCTCTGGGGGATCTTCGGGCGTGCTTGGACTGTACTGACTGGGATGTCTTCAGGACTGCTACCATCAGTCTGGATGAGTACACAGAGGCTGTGACTTCCTACATCAGCTTCTGTGAGGACAGCTGTGTTCCAACCAGCACCAGGGTGAGCTACAACAACGACAAACCCTGGTTTACAGCAGAACTCAGAAAACTACGGCTGCAAAAGGACCAGGCGTTCAGGAGTGGGGACAAGGACTTGTACACAGAGTCAAAATACAGGTTTAGCAGGGCGGTGAGGGACGCTAAACGACTGTACTCTGAGAAACTGCAACACCAGCTCTCAGCAAGTGATTCTGCTTCGGTCTGGAGAGGGCTCAAACAGATCACCAACTACAAGCCCAAAACCCCCCACTCCATGAACAACCTCCGCCTGGCAGAGGAGCTGAATGAGTTCTACTGTAGATATGAAAGACAATGGAACAGTCCTGACGCCATCCCCAACAGCCCCATCAACAGCCCCACCAACCAGCCACAGACCACCAGCCCTCCCTCCCCCAGCCCATCAGGGGCTCACGCCTCTGAACCATCGTCCACAGCGCCCCCTACCCCCTCCACAGTGACGACCCTCATTATCCAAGAGAGAGACGTTAACAGGCTTTTTAAAAAACAGAATACCCGCAAAGCAGCCGGCCCGGACTCTGTCTCCCCCTCCACCCTGAAGCATTGTGCTGATCAGCTGTCCCCGGTGTTTACAGACATCTTCAACACCTCTCTGGAGACATGCCACGTACCAGCCTGCTTCAAGGCCTCCACCATCATCCCCGTCCCCAAAAAACCTAGGATCACAGGACTCAATGACTACAGGCCCGTCGCCCTGACCTCTGTGGTCATGAAGTCCTTTGAGCGTCTGGTCCTGTCCCACCTCAAAACCCTCACCGACCCACTCCTGGATCCCCTGCAGTTCGCCTACAGAGCCAACAGGTCTGTGGACGATGCAGTCACCTGGACACCCCAGGAACCTATGCCAGGATCCTGTTTGTGGACTTCAGCTCTGCCTTCAACACCATCATCCCGTCTCTGCTGCAGGACAAGCTCTCCCAGCTGCACGTGCCCGACTCCACCTGCAAGTGGATCACAGACTTCCTGTCTGACAGGAAGCAGCACGTGAGGCTGGGGAAACACGTCTCAGCCTCTCGGTCCATCAGCACCGGTTCCCCCCAAGGCTGCGTTCTTTCCCCTCTGCTCTTCTCCCTGTACACCAACAGCTGCACCTCCAGTCACCAGTCCGTCAAGCTCCTGAAGTTTGCGGATGACACCACCCTCATTGGACTCATCTCTGGTGGGGACGAGTCCGCCTACAGGCGGGAGACTGACCACCTGGTGACCTGGTGCAGCCAAAACAACCTGGAGCTCAACGCTCTGAAGACAGTGGAGATGGTTGTGGACTTCAGAAAGATCTCAGCCCCACCAGCCCCTCTCACCCTGTGTGACTCCCCCGTCAAAGCTGTGGAGTCCTTCCGCTTCCTGGGCTCCATCATTACCCAGGACCTCAAGTGGGAGCTAAACATCAGCTCCATCTCCAAGAAGGCGCAGCAGAGGATGTTCTTCCTGAGGCAGCTGAGGAAACTCAACCTGCCAAAGACAATGATGGTGCACTTCTACACTGCCATCATCGAGTCCATCCTCTGCTCCTCCATCACCGTCTGGTACGCTGCAGCCACTGCCAAGGACAAGGCCAGGCTGCAGCGCATCATTCGCTCTGCCGAGAGGGTGATTGGCTGCAATCTGCCGTCCCTCCAGGACTTGTTTGCTTCAAGGACCCTGAAGCGGGCGCGGAGGATTGTAGCTGATCCCTCTCACCCTGGACACAAACTGTTCGTGTCCCTCCCCTCTGGCAGGAGGATGCGGTCCATCAGGACCAAGACCTCACGCCACAAAAACAGTTTCTTCCCGTCTGCCGTCGGGCTCATCAACAGAGCCCGGGTCCCCCACTGACTCTAATGACTCTGTCACCCCCAGACAATTCCCACCGGACACTCCCCTGCACATAGCCTTATACTTATACTTGACTTGAATACACTTGACACTGTGGCATTGCACTTGCCACTTTCACACAACACTTACACTCATGCACATTCCATGCACTTTATCTTACTTTTGGTATTTTGTTATGCTGCTGTCTCAATGTAGATATTCATTCATCCATTCATCCTCATTTATTGCACTGCGTTAACTGTTAAATGTGTATTGTTAAATGTTAAATGTATGCACCTTCCCGCCAGGACAAATTCCTTGTATGTGTAAGCATACATGGCAATAAATGGTTCTGATTCTGATTCTGATTCTGATAGAAGAGTAGAGGCAGGTCCTGAGCACAGACTGCTTATAAGAAGTGGACGTGGTCATCGTGATGTCACCTGTCGGTTTGTGGACGTTATGAAGCCTCGAGTTCAGCGACTCCTTTCTGTCTGAGCAACACACGAGATATCTCCTCTATCGCCTGTTGGGATGGACAGCTGTGCTTCTGATGAAAACAACTGTCAACATTTTAAGCTAATGTCATGAATGCCCTAGTGAACTTATTTTCGTAAATGCTAAATATGGCTGTTAGCTGTGTAAATATGGTAGTAAAATAAAATAAAACTACAATAGACCACGCCCAGTTAGGGGACAGGAAGTGTATACCATTTCATCCCCTTGTAAGGTGTCATCTTTATTAGAGAGCATCTTTGATTGAAGGTAAAAGGTTTTATTATTTTTTTATGGGAATCTGGGACATAGCAAACATTGTCACAATGTTAGTATATATTGGAGTATTATTCCTGTGCTGCTAAAATTAACATTAGACAGTTATGAATGACAATCTATTGATACTGGGGCTAAAAACATTAAAAAAATGAAACAAACTAGAAATAGAAATGAAAGAAAATGCAATGAGAGTAAGTCATGAATAAAACAAAAGAAAAGACCCAGGACTGGTCCTGAGGCCACCAATGTCAAATATGCATGCACCCCAGTTACACCATATGGCATAAAGTACAATGAGGGCAGTTTAAACATTTAAATATGTTCCCTACTTTTCCAGTGTGAAAGAACACATGACTTCAGTTGGGGTTAGGAAGCCCTCAGAATATATGAAGCAGACATAAAGACTGGATTTAACCCTCCACTTGGCTGGATGATACAATCAGCGGGGACAGGCTTCAGTGTGAGTGTGTTTGTCACTAGTGTGTGTGTGTGTGTGTGTGTGTGTGTGTGTGTGTGTGTGTGTGTGTGCGTGTGCGTGCGCGTGCGTGTGTGTGTGCGTGTGTGTGCGTGTGTGTCAGGGTCAACAGACAGTGGTGTCAGTGGACTGCAATGTGTGGTGAGACGACACATTAGCCCACATTTGTTCACGTGGGATCTGTCAGTTGAGCAGACTGTGCTGCCGTCTGCAGCCAACAGCAAGAGTCTCAATACTAAAAACTAAGAGCAGGAAGTCTGGTGCCTGAAAAACAAACTGACACTCACAAAGGACTACGAGATGGATGGCTACTGACATGGAAGGAGATCTGCTGCTGAAGAGAAAGGACACTTCCAGTCCATATTTGGTTCCTTTCAAGCAGAAGAGAACCGAAGAGAAAAAGAACAGTAGTTATCTCTACTAACTCTAGTATCTCAGGCTGAAACAATTTTTCAAGTCACTCAAGAAACTCTTGTACCAAAAGTCGTCCGACTCTGTTTAACCAAACCGACAAAACCAACTCCGGTCTGCGGTGTCGCTAATGGAGTCCTGTCGTCAGAAACTGTCCCTGATAATGCAACATTGTGAATAACAAATGTGTGTTGAGGACGGCTGGTTAACGTTAGCTTATCGCTGTTAGCAGCCCAGTCCTGCTTGGCTAACCAATGGAGTTACCAGCCTCCATGGACGAGGATCTGTGCGGTAAAAAAGTTCAAGTTTAATGTTATCAGCGCAAACGCTATCATGTTAAATGTACTTTTGGCGAGATGTCTTTACAGCTAAAAGATACATTGATATTCAAGAGGGGATTGTGACCCGACACTAGCTTTAAGCAGTTTGAATACTTCAATAAAACTTCATAAAAAATGTTATGTGACAGTTTGCAAAATGTATATCCTTTTATGTCCAGTTTAATCCATTTAATGTCCCTTATGTGATCCTATTAGACATATGTGTGAGATTATCATGATTAGCATATCAATTCTTGAGTAATGGCCAAAAACGTGACTTGGACTACAACATTCTAATCAGGTCTACATTAGGCCCAAGTGGACGCTTAAGCCATGTTTGAGGAAATCCCCTTGAAGGCGTTTCAGATATATTACGTTCACAAGAATGGACGAATGGACAACCCAAAAACAAATGCTCGAAGGCATAAAAGTGACTCCTCTGAAATCGTAGTAGTAAAACACACAGTACAGGCTGCCCCCTCTTTCAGTCCTAAAGTTAGTATTCCTTCCGGGAGGCCGACGCCATGCATCTGTAGCCCACTGAGCTTGAGTCACCACTACTAGGGAGATAACTACCTGCTCCTACCTGACAGGTAGATAGATGCCTCTATGCCTCACTGGTTCTGAAATAAATTCCCCTGGCTGTCTTGTGTGGAACTTTCTGGATGAGGGCCATCGATAGTGTCGATGCAGAGATGATCCAGAGATGATGTGTGAGGAGGAGTCCAGAAGCAGGTCCACCTGAGCTCACTTTGTTCAGCCGGTGTCCCAGAGAGGATCAGAACCCGCGTTTGTGCTGAACTTCAGATATCCGTTAGAAAAGACACTTTGTGGTGTAACGTTTAAATTTCTCTTTCAACAAAAAGTGAACATTGACCCTTTTCTGAATTTAATGTGGAACAAGCCACAAAAATAATTGTAAGTAAAAACACAGTAATGCTGAGCCATGCAGATGTGATCATTTGTGATCTTGGTTTCTGGGGCTTTGAAAGGAAAAAATAAAATAAAATGTTGGACCGGCCAGTTTACTGCCGTCTGTAAGCCCCCGGCCACCTCACAAACAATCTGCAATAGTGCGACAGGCCTTGCATGCAAAGCACAAGTTGCTGCCCGCCCTCGATCAACCGGTATCGGGAGGGAGGGAGGAGATGATCAGACATCGCCTTCACAAATGGGACACTTTTAAGCAAAGTGTTGAAATATTAATGGGGCGAAGAGGCCGCTGGAGGCAGCCTTTAATCCGCGCCAATGCAAATGGACCCCAAGGTCACTAACATTACACTGCGGCAGCCTCTGGCCGGCATAGATCGACTAGGAAAGAGCCTGTGAAATGGGTTCTTTGATAGTCTAGCAGAATACAGAGCGCACTGTATAATACAATGGCCTGGAGCCCACGGCAGGCGTGGGGTGAGGGAGAGGGGGAGAGGAGGGGGTGAGGGGGGGCACATCAAAGTGTTTGGGGCACAATGTGTGTGATTTAAACCATCACCCCACTGATCCGACAATAATGGCGACGGGAATGGTGAAAAACAACCATAGGAATGTTGGTAGAGAAGATGAGAGCCATAATGAGTGTGCCTTTCGTTCTCCCCATTATTACATGGATGACGGGACGAGGACGGGGCGAGGACGGGACGAGGACGGGACGAGGACGGGACGAGGACGGGGCGAGGACGGGACGAGGACGGGACGAGGACGGGACGAGGACGGGGCGAGGACGGGACGAGGACGGGGCGAGGACGGGACGAGGACGGGACGAGGACGGGGCGAGGACGGGGCGAGGACGGGACGAGGACGGGGCGAGGACGGGGCGAGGACGGGACGAGGACGGGGCGAGCACGGGACGAGGACGGGACGAGGGCGAGCACGGGACGAGGACGGGGCGAGGACGGGACGAGGACGGGACGAGGACGGGGCGAGGACGGGGCGAGAACGGGACGAGGACGGAGCGAGGACGGGGCGAGGACGGGACGAGGACGGGACGAGGACGGGGCGAGGACGGGGCGAGAACGGGACGAGGACGGAGCGAGTGGATTCATTTTAACTAAATTTTAACTTCAGCCACGAGAGCCCTGCACTTGGAACGAGTTTCCCACAGTTGCGTAGCAACAGCAGCACCTACATGTTGTGTTCCCTGTTTCGGTGATGCCAGCTAGAGCCAGAGTGGACCACTGGACACGAGGGCTTTTCAGCGCCCCTCAACGCATTCTGGCCAGCTCCAGCAACGAAGCCCAGACAATTAGTGGGACAGAGAAGGTTTGGTACAACAGCGCCAGGCCAACATGGTCCGAACCATTAGTGACTTGGTCCGCCGCGCCATTTGAATAACATAATGGTGGAGAGAAAGTATGAGCACTCCACAAGTGCTTCACTTCAGCCGCCCAGAAACTCAGTGGCATGGCGTCACTCCTCCGCGGAGAGAAATGGACACCTCGCACAAACGCCAGAGGGTCTCTCCATCACATCACAGCGGAATGGAAAGTGACAATCAACACTCAGAGCCGGATGTTTGCTGCTCAAAGTGCTCAAACGGACTGAAATCTGCAGAGGCGAGCTTTGTACTTTCAGATAAAAATCATTGTTCAGGGTTTTCTTTTCTCCCGTTCTATTTTATTTATTTATTTATTTTCCCGCTGCTGTGGAGCGATATTGTGGCGGCAGTAGTCAGGGGGTAATTTGGGGGAAAAGTGTTTGGGTCCAGGTCTGTCCCCGCTCTGCTCTCAGTAAGCACCAGGTCGTGTAATGAAGAAAGCACTAATTGCACACAATGGGCTGCATTATTCTCTGCAGATTTTGGTTTCTGCATGAAAAATGGGCTGCTGCTCCTCACTGCCTCTCCCCTGATCATTTTCCTGCTGAGGTGGCCTTTCACTGCTGAATGCACACCGGCCCCGGCACAGTGCTGTGTGGCTAATACCTCCAATAATCTCCTTAATTCTTTGCGGTCCCCGCGGTGCCAGTGCCCCTCCGCTCTCAACATTACCGGCGTGACAGAATCGTTGGCTTCAGACAGCAGATTCACCCCGCCGCCAATCTGCCGAATCACTTTCCAACTGCCTAGTCTGATGAACTCCTATCTTCTCCTTTTCATTTAACCAAACTGGCCTTTTTTACTCTTCTTTGTTCACACTGCCTCGCGGTCTGTCCTTGTGCTTTTTTTCTGTTGGAATCTGCGGCACCCCAATTAGTGGGGACGGGATGCTCTTTCTCTCATCTCGGCCCCAATTTTGGGGTTCAGACTGATAAGCAGAATGCATCTCTGCATAAAAACCTTGCCTGGTGTAGTGTTAATGAATTACTCTCTAACCTCCTGGGTTTCATTAAAAGCATTCACACGGGATAATGAAGTCCACCGAACTCACAGGTGCTCTACAGACTGTACCGTTGTGTGAGGTGAAGGTTTTACATCACTTACTACTAATGAGTGCTGATGAAAAAAGAAAGATCTGTGACTAATAGCTGAATAGTTCAAACTCCTTATGTTCTTGATTTAACGCGTGTACCGTAATAAAGATTCAAAACCTTTCTAAGCTACCGCCGAGATATCTTGTGATATAGAGGACAAAGCCACGCCACAACAAGCTGAAATAGAGAAACAACCCATTTGAACCAAAACACATGAGGATATGTATTCATGCTGGAATCGGAGAAAACATTTTTTTACGAGATAAATGAATCCATCTCTTCTCCCACGCTGCCAACTACTGAGGTATGTGAGAGATGCATACATTAACAAAACATACAGTATAAAAACATGGAAGCAGTAACTGTCATAAACAATCAAAAAAATCACCCAATAAAACACACTACTGCTAGAAAAGAAATTCCAGCAGTAGTAACCCTGAGTATCATAGACTGTACATATACCGTACATAGACACATGGCAGCTCCCCTAAAGTGCAGCATCTGCACTGGCAGTAAAGTTCGCCAGTGCTGTCAGACCGCCACGTTCATATCCACACGCAGGTGATGTTTCTGAAACACGAATCAAGAGAAAATCTGATCATGAATTTATTTATAGTAATACTAGGGTCAATTGTTGTGTCTTTCTAGCCAAACTGCTACCAGGATGCTTTCATGGTCTGGGTTTATGTTCATTTAGTAAATGATGGTCCATTTTGAGTAAAATAGACCACAAAGTTGTATAATGAGTCCCACATCCGCAGTCAAAATATGGTAATTTATGTTCATGTTCAACGTTTGCAAACCAGTCTTCAAACCAGCGGCTCATGTCACGACGACTGCATCCACTTCTTATATACAGTCTGTGGTTTAAACGTCTCTGGGATATTTTGGCTTCCCTTTTGCACAGTAGGAGGAAGAGGAGGCGAGTCGTCCTTTCATACACACTGGAGCAGGAGGGCAAAGCCCTCGATCTTGATTTCCAGTTTGAATGTAGACCGTGAGAGCAGGGTGTTAATCATAGAGACAGGCTTTTAATTTATATACACGCAAGTACCCAAAATAAACTAGTTTAGATGTGCTCTCCTGTTTGCCAACTTCCTCCTGCATTCTAAAAGGAAGTCAAATCCCATCAAGGAAGCACTGAGGCAAACGTTATTTGTGTGTGAATTCTGGGAGAAACCAGGAAGCCAGATAATATCTGAACCAAAAAGTTTTGCATCGTTGCTCCGTGACCTTGAAGTCCTATTTGGACATTTTGAGGAAATAAGACCCTTTTTCTTACATTCCAAAAATTGGACAAAACAAACATCTCTGAGTCCGTGTGAGGAGTAATCCATCATATTAGCGGGCGGCAGACTGCAGCTGCTTGCTGGACGCAGAGATGAAACTGCTACCTATCCTCTTTAAGCAGGCAATAAGGCATATTGACAGAAACTCAATTTCTAGTCCTTTAAGACTATTTCCCTTCCCCTTATCCTCTTATTTGTTCTACTCTCACCCTCCTCCTCTCATTCGCTCCTCTTCCTCGTCTTCATAACTGAATAAATAAATAAACGCAGAGCTGGGCAGAGGAAGAAAGGACGCGGGGGGAGAAAGAGATGAGAGAAAGAAACTAGGGCACTCTAACCTGGGCACATCGTCCAAAGCAATTTGCTCCGATGGAGAGCGAGGCGGAGAGAAGGATGGAAAACAAGGAGCTTAAGAGCATCTCTGCTAAAGAGGGGATGGCGAAGAGGAAACAAGCAAAATGGACTGACAAGCTGAGTCACTGAGAGAGAGCCGGGTTGGTAAAAAAACTACAAAATGGACAGAGTGAGCTGGGAGAGAGAGAGGGGGGGGGGGGCAGAAAGACCAGAACCCTTACCCCCATTTACCTTCATTAAAAAACTGAAATGATGGTCTGACGGAGAAATACTCACAATAAAAACCAAGTGCAACTACACATGAGGACATTAGGTTTTCAGGGGTTAAGAGCTGTATTTATCTCTGCTGGGTTATTTCCACGGTAAACCAGATCCATCAAAAGGGATCAAAATGATTTTAACTTATAACTACATTGAAATTAGATCTGCGATGATGAATCCATTGCCAGAAATCACACAGACTACACTTTTGGTAATCAACCATCTGCTTGTTTTGCGGGTTTAATCTTCTTCATTGTGCTTCTTTTCTGCATTTCTTTTTCTCTTTGTAAATTGAATATCTTGGAGTTTTGGACTGTTGACAAAACATTTTTTAAGCGGTGACCCGAGGGGCTCCGAGATATTGTGAAGTCATTTTCCGACATTTCCTGAAACAATTAATCCCCCCCAAAAACATCAAGAGATTAATCTATAATGAGAGTAATCGCTGGCTGCAGAAACACTGATATAAAACAGTGCCACAAAGGTGGCTCATATCAGTGGGAATGCAAGCTGGAAGCATTTGTCAGCAGTGAAAGAAATGTAGTCCATTTCAACGGGAGACAACAGGAGCCGGCAGCGCGACGCCCACGTCTTCTTGGATGGTAACTATTTCAAATAGCAGTGGGTGATCGCTGCTGGTCCCAGAGCTCCCATCAGGCCATCAGTGAGCGGATATCTGGAGCTGAGAATCAGATCTTTCCATTGAGGGAGACGCGTTAGATGTCATATTAACAATTTAAAAAAAGAAAAAGTAGAATTGCTACCTCGCAGTTTTATGGTGGAAGCACCAACCACTGAGATTTCAGTATGAATCAAAATGTCATAATATTTCATCATTGTATGCTATTAGACATTTGAGTGAAATCATCATAATTAGCATAGGAATTCTTTGACCTTCATTGGTTTGTGTACTGCCATTTTTGAAGCCTTTGAAGTTCGTAAATTTGTCTACGAACTTGAGAGGGTGGAGCTATATACTATCGAATGCTAAAAAATTAAATGAACACACACTGTGAAAGGGTGAAAGTTGAAGGACAAAAACACAGACAACTCCCAGACAACAATTTGGTAGCAACCTATCAATCACCTTGTAGCCCCGCCCTAAAGCATCCCTTGCTTTATGTCTATTTGACTGAATAAATCAAGAGAAGTGGGGTCATTTCTATAGACTTCTATACAACCTTCTTTTTACTATTCCGATTAGAAATGCAGTGAGAAAGAAAGCAAGTTGAAGGCACTTCAGTACTGGCTTCACTTTTAACAGACAAAAGAGTCAAATATCAGAATATGAGTTAAAAAATGACTAAACAACCACTCAATCTCAAACAAGCGCCCTCTCCGAAACGCCATCCATACTAAGGTATCAGTGGGTTGCCGAGTGGAGTTTCCGTCTCCGGGTGAAAGCATGAAATATGAGCTGGCTGACATTAAAGGAAAATAACAACATGTCCAGCTGGACAGGACGGACAGACCACCAAACAAAACATAATGCCTAAAAATAAGGTGTTGCTTCGAGCATAGTGTTTTACTGAAAGATGAGAGGGCTCTTTGAGTAGAACATAGAACATCATGAAAACCTGTATAGGCAAGAGAAATCTGTCAAACATAAGCAGTATGTGGAAAGCTCTAAGTGGCATCCAACTATTACATCAATTATGACCTCTGTGTGCTTGTGGTGGGGCTTTAGCAGAGTCAAGCTTTTATCACGAGCGATTCATAAACGAAGAGCACCATTATGGCCTTTTTAAGAGAGGTGTGGGGATCAGGTGAGGCTGGAAGAGGAAAAGCAGTGTCCTCCTAATGGAGGGGGGTTAGTCAATGAGTGATGGCAGCAAGATGTTGGAGCCCGAACCACGCAGGCCGACCACATTGATTTACCGAAAGGTGCTTCATGTCGTCGTCCCCCCCCCACCCCACCGCACGAGGAACGGAGCAGATGAACAAATGCACAAAGGGAGACGGAAGCGTAGTCAAGTGACAAAGAGATGCGGGCCGAGGTGGAACAGAGGTTAAGTGGCAGCGAAAAGGAAAGGAGAGACTAAGGAGCTGGGCGTCAAGACGAGATGGAGTCGGGGATTGAAAAGTAGAATTAAACAAAGAGAAGATGAACCGGAGCCCGGCACAGAGTGAAGCAAGAGGGGATGAAGATGAGATGGAGGCAGAGATTGAAAAAAGAGGAATGGGTGAACAAAAAATGAATGGGAGGGGAGGGTGGGGGCTAAAGTGAGACAACGAGGAGGAGATGAGATAGATGAAGGAGACTAAAGAGTGGCAAAGGGAAGGGAAGGAAGGGAGGAGAAAGAGGAAGGACGAAGGGGGGCAGCTCCTCAGAGATAGACCATTAATAATCCATGGGGCCTTAAGTACGCCTATTGAGAGAGAACCTCCCCCCCTTGGATCTGGCAGGTCTCCTTTCCCGTCAAAGTGTGCGTGGACTCTGGCTCCAGGAGCGTTGCTTCTTTGACAGGACTCCCCGAATGTCCTTCTTCCTGTTCGCTCCATCTATTTATGGTCGTGTTGTTTGGTTTATTCTGAACAGGTTAGGGTTGGTCTTTTCTTTTTTTAAACGTGCAAGAATACGCAAGATTTAAAAAATAAATAAAATACGCTCCAAAAGTCGCTAAATCAAGCAAGAAAGGCCGCACTGACCGCCCGGTCCTTCACAACATGCTGCTGTTAGTGCTCACAGCTGTGAAGCTAGCAGCCAATGGGAGACTCTGGGCAGAGTGCACAAAGGCAAACAGAAAGGTAGCAAATCCAGTTATGATTATGATAATTGGAGGGACTAATTACAGCCCTGCGACAGCCAGAAATACCACATCTCCAGAGCCTTTGAATCCTGGATTGCTGTCATGTAATGATAATTCACGACAGAAATATCAATGATGTTTTTAGCGCTCAAGCGCAGGTACCTGCAGCAGACTGTGGGCTCCGACCGTATCGGCTCTCATGACATCCCGAGTGACGCATCAGTTGACGACTTGTCCACTTTCATCTGGGCCGACCCACATAGACACAATACATACACAACAAGCCTACATCCACATCTTCTTCCCCATCAATCTCTCTGGCCCTGCTCCCCTTCTGCCCACGCTCCATTTAAACCTGTGTTAAATCGTAGGGCGAGTCAGAGCTCACACCACGTGCCACACCTTTCATTTAATTGTCGTCTCTGACGCTGGCTTTTCTTCTCCAATTTGGCCCATTTCTCCCTTTCGTCTCTATTCCCTCTCCGACACTTCCTCTCTTTCTCTTTCCTCTCACACCGTGGTCCCTTGCTCATTGTCTTTGTCTATTACCGTTCTCTCTCTCCTCCTCAGTTTAATCACAGGCGGACAGGGAGAGAGAGAGAGGGCTGAGAGAGGGTGAAGAAAGACTGGTGGGAGGAAGAGAACAATGGAAACAGAGGAAGATAAACGACTGAGACAGACAAAGAAAATGGGTGAGATAGGAAACGATGGATGGAAGGAGGGTAAGCCAGTATATCTAAGGATAGACAGAGATGCAGCGCTACGTTTTCATCCCGCTGACAAGTACATTTTATCCAGACTTTTGAAATGTCACAAAAAATAAAATGCAGATTAGGTGCATCGGTTTCATGCATGTCAGAAACTAATCTTTGAAATGAGGAATATTGGACGAGGTGTTACTGTTCTTTAATGTCAGCTAATGTTGGCCATATTTCATGCTTTCACCTGTAGAAAACAAGGCAACACACCGACACCGAGGTGTTGGCTCACCAGAGAGCGGAGAGGCAGTGTGCGTGACATTTCTGAGAAGGCTGGATGTTTCACTTTTTACCGTCATATTCTGATATTTTCATTGTGACACTTTTGTTAAATGCAGGCGGCATCTTTTTGAAGAAGAGAAGAGCCTTCAACTCTCCTGACCACCAGGGGGCGACTCCTCTGGTTGTATAGAAGTCTATAGAAATGACTCTACTGCTCTCTTGATGTATTCCCTCAGTAAACATTGTAATGTCCGGTCTGGGAGTTGTCCTCGTTTTCAACGTATAACTTTAACCCTTTCACAGTGTGCTTTCGCTTCAAACGTTTATTGTCACAATTTGGTCGCCTAAAAATCTCCTAATCAGTGTTCCGTTGTACTAAGCTTCACACTTTTGTGTTACTTATTTGCAAAAAAACTAAATGGCAAGGGCCAAAAACCAAGATGTCAATGAACTACAGCTAACTTCTTGTATTCTGTCTGGTTTGGTGTTTTGAATAAAGAAAAGAATGTGCTGCCATGTCTGATGCATAGTCACCATCACAGAACACAGAACAGAACTCCACTTCTACAAAGAAAAACAAAAAAATCCAGGGATTAAGAAGCCACAATACCGCCCACCGTTGGATTGACAGGTGGAGTGCGGTGCAGAAAAACTCCAGCGAAGCTGGTGACAAAAAAAAACAACACTGCCGTGCCAACATTTCCAAAATCCCACTTGGTGTTGCAATGTTGATGTTGTTTCCTCAAAATTCACATAAAAGGCAAGGAGACAAAGAGAGACAGAGAAAATGGAAGGAAGACGCATGTAGAGATGCTGCTCTGCAAGTCTCTGAATTAATGAAATCACTGACAAACCGCTGCACGGCTGGCCGGCAGCAGACAGAGAGGCCCAGACAGACAAAGAGAGAGATGAAGAGAGCTAAAGATGAGGAAATTAATGAGTGAGGTGACAGTGAGGAGCGACGATGACAGATGGAATGAGAATGAGGCAAGGAAAGGGAGGACGGGTGAAAACCAGGGAAGCAAAGGGCAGAGGAAGAGCAAGGGCCAGCGAGGAAGCAGACAGCGAGACGGAGATTATCCACAAGGGATAGGAAAATTAATAAGGGATAGGAAAATTAATAAGGGACACAAGAGAGGGATGAATATGAGTGAATAGACGGAGAGCGAAATGAGAGCCGGAAAGGGTGAGGGAGATATGACGGGGAGAGGAGGCAAACGGGGTCAAGAGGAGGGGAGAGCCTCAGAGAGGGTGAGATAGAGACGGAGTAAAATGAGGAAGTGGATGTGACAGGTGAAAGGGAAATGGGAAAAGGAAAAATGCATATAGAAAGAGGAAGAACAGAGTCGTGGTCCTCAGTCAGCCAGGCGTCGCCTGGGGGCGATGCCACAGTGTGTGAGTGTGTGTTTAGTCTCAGGGAGGATGTTTGCAGCGCCGGAAAACGGAGTTGGTGGACGGATGGCCAGAGTCTCAATCTCTAGTTGAAACTAGAGATTGAGACATAAACTCATGTTTACAATGTTTACTGAGGGAATACATCAAGAGAGAAGTAGAGTCATTTATATAGACTTCTATACAACCAGAGGAGTCGCCCCCTGGTGGTGAGGAGGGAGAATGCAGCTTTAACACATGAAGCATAGACTTCTATACAACCAGAGGAGTCGCCCCCTGGTGGTCAGGAGGGAGAATGCAGTTTTAACACATGAAGCATAGACTTCTATACAACCAGAGGAGTCGCCCCCTGGTGGTCAGGAGGGAGAATGCAGTTTTAACACATGAAGCATAGACTTCTATACAACCAGAGGAGTCGCCCCCTGGTGGTCAGGAGAGAGAATGTAGCTTTAACACATGAAGCATATACTTCTATACAACCAGAGGAGTCGCCCCCTGGTGGTCAGGAGAGAGAATGCAGCTTTAACACATGAAGCATAGACTTCTATACAACCACAGGAGTCGCCCCCTGGTGGTCAGGAGAGAGAATGCAGCTTTAACACATGAAGCATAGACTTCTCTATTCAGAACTGGAAGTTGCCATCTGGCTTTTCACCCACTGCCCAATGGCTGACGTCCAGAAATGTCCCAAACACAGCATATGAGTAAGAATAGCAGCTGAGGGTTAGGGTAAGAGACCATTTCTATATTATAAAAATGCATCGGGCTGCACAGGAAGCTCAGATAGAGTTACTGATCCAGGAGTTTGAAGGTGTAATCAATGCCAAACACTCTAATTTGATGAAGAAGGATTTCACTGCTCTGGGAAGATATTGAATTTGTTTATCAAATGTCCCTGTGGCCAATTCAGAGTCAAATCCTCCCATCATGCTGACCTACGGCCGACAGGATACAGTAGTTACCGAGACAACTTCTCGTCGCCTTAGTTCTCCCCCACATTCCTCTAGACACTGACACAAATCAGATGTGCGTCCCTTTCACAGTTGCTTTAGTGCCTGAGCTCAGACTTTACATTTCAAAGGAACACGGAGACAAATCCAACATCGTCTTCCCGGTGGGCAGTACATATGTTCCCACGCCGCACAGATCACTGCCAGTTCTGCTAATCCTGCTCTCACCGCATCAACTGCTGGCAAACTGGAGACTAACCGAATGTGAATGACTGCTCCACTTCTGGTCGATTCCCTCATCTTTACGCCCGTGGTCAGCTCAAGCTTCAGGCGTGTTTAATAGAAGTGTTCAGCATGCGACTCACAGCCCGGACTGCTTTCCATTGCTTCGCTTACAGTGGGGCGTGTTCCCAGCTTCATCCACATGGCTGCCCATGTGCAGGTCAGAAAGCAGCGACACTGCTTGCATCAAACCTCCCGTAGCACCGTCCTCATGGGGGTGCTTCTAGAGCAGACAGCAGGTGTCTGCAACCGAAGCAGGAACACTATCAGAATATCTGCTGCGTCATCCGTTCAGAGCCTTGTCCATGCTAAAAACCAAGATGGTGTAAATCCCACCTGGTGTTGCAACGATGATGTTGTTTCCTCATAATTCACTTAAAAGGTCAGGAGACAGAGAGAGACAGGGAAAATTGAAGTAAGACTCACGAGGAGTCGCTGCTCGGCAAGTCTGACTGGTGACGATGACGATGATGATGAAGGATCTGGACACTAGGCTCATGGATCAGGCTTTTCGCCTTGCCGTTTGTTTGATTTCTTCCCAGTAAAGGCATGCATGTCATGAGCCCCTTTTGGATCGCAGGACTTCCCCTGGACATCAGGAACCTTTTGAGGAACTCATAGTTACCACCTCCCCCACACCCCCCCAAACCCATCCTGGTGTTGGAGTAGCACTTTCTGAAAGTTCAGGTACTTTCAGGCATCAGCTGTACAGGGAGGACCAGATTCATAAAACAACGAAGAACTCTCATATTAATTTACCATTTTAGGACGAGTGGAGAGTGTTGGTCTTTGTTTGATTACGTTACAAGTAAAGTTAGGCTTTAATGTCGGAAACCTGACTCATTTTCAAAAAAGACGAGCGAAGCTGAGAGGGCGAGCGGTAGAGAGAGAGTGAGAGAGAGAGAGAGACACGGCGGTGTTGTGAATGAGAGGGGAAATAAAAAGGTGATGTTCTGATTGTTTCACGTTCTGAAGCACAAATAAACAAACACCAAACACTCAACATGACTCACAGTTCCATTTACCGTCTTTCATTCGTTACATCCAACTCGCATCAGTAAATACCACACGGCATTAAATGTCATCGAGCGAGGCGAAATAAACTTTTTGATAGAGGAAGCAGGCGCTGCAGAGCGCTCACCTCTCAGTCCGTGCCCAGTGCAGAGCCCACAGCTGGGCTGCTGTTAGTGCAGTAACAGCAGGAAGCTCTGGTCTCAGAGAGAATCCCCAAACACATGGCCAGAGTGATGAAGGAACACTAACCTGCCAACGGTTCCATGATGCCAGCACTGTTGGCCTGGCCTATAAGGGACACACACACCGTGTCCTGAGGCCCCCTGCAGCCCCCATCTTTCTACTTCCCTCTCAACTTCCCCCTATTAGCCCCCCGCCGCTTCCAAAACAGAAACCCTGCCACGACTTCCTGCCAGGCTCACATTCAGCTGTGACGAACGGCGCCGTGCACGGCGACGCCGGCGAGCTACGGGGGAAAAGTGTAGGAAATAAAGACGGAGGGCCGGAGCCCAGAGGGCTGTTGGTAAATGCACTCCCCTCAGCCGTCTCCGAAGCACGCACGCACCGGCGCTCTCCAAGCGCAGCAGCAATGTGCAGCGGCGCGATAAACCGCGCGGGCGCGGGGGGCGACACCGGTACGCGCTCGCCGATAGATATCCGTTTGTCTCTACATGCTGTTTCCATTAGTAGCTCCCCCTCCCTGTCCCCTCTCCTCGTCTGCTTTTTCTCAGGAGATTCTCAGCCCGGCTCCCCGTTAACCGGGGCTGTAAAACGGAACACTTCTTTATTGCCGATATCCTGGCCTCTAAATGCAGCTTCGGCTGCTTGCTGTCTGCTGCGTGTTCTCTTATCTTGCTGCTGCGGTTTGGTTTGGCACGCCGGCCTCACCGCTCTGTGGTTGTGTTGCCGGTTACCCGATGCCCGTCAGCATGTCTGCATGTGATGCTTGATTGGACTTTTGATCAGTGGGGGGGCCTTTTGATTGGACTTATTTCAGGCCACGAGTCTGAAGAGGCCTCTCCTTCCGCCAGGCCGCCATTGTGAAGAACAATTGGTTCTTAACGACTTGCCTGGTTGAATACAAGTTAAAAAGTTAAAAAGAATTAAAAACCTCAAGCTGCCCGCGACCCCACTGTGGGTTCAAACGCAGGTCACGACCTCTGGGGAGTGTCATCCGTTTCCCCTCCCCTCTCTTTTTTTTCCTTTTTTTGAGAGCTGGATTTTCTTTCTTTTTTTCACCTTGAATTTAAGCAATACAAAGTGCATTAAAAACACATCAGCTCCCTTTCACGGGTGTCTAAAGGCTCAGAATGCCTCACACACACACACACACTACCTCAGCTGCCGCGCCCACACACACACACACTCTCTAATCCACTTCACACAAATGCGCCTGACCCACTTTCGACCTGCTCCGACCCCTATTTGCTTTATGCCGCCATAGCCCGGTTTTAAATCTTCCAGACCGACTCCGAGCTGCAGACCCCCCCCCGACCCCCCCTCGCATAAATCCTGCCTGTAATAGACCAAAATGTCAACGAAGTGCTACTTGAAAGCGTGCAAAGGGGCGCCCACACTGAATCCCTCAGCTAAATGGCTACGGCGAAGCAGAGCTCCATCACAGCCCACGGCCGACCTCGCTGATGGAGTGCGTGTCGCCGCCATAAACCGCTCGGCGCCTTCAAGACCAGAGGCGCGGATAAAGCGGTGGGGAAACGGCAGCGGGGCAAGTGGCGAGGTGCGCAGGGTCGGACTGATGTCGGATGGGTTCATCCATCGTTCATGAAAACAATGGGGCGCGTCATCGTGGAGCTGCCTGAGGCGCCACAGGTACCGGTTTTCAGACTTTGGTGAAATTGCCCTTTCATCCGAGACGTGTTGCTGAAACACTTCTATTTTTGCCCTGAAACCATTAATGATTAATGTTGGAATGGACTGTGGTCGAATACATGTAGATGACAAATAACGTTCACACTGACTTTAGGGCGGTTTAAATCATTTCTTTGGGACGGTGATGGAAGAAAACCATTGTCTGGAGCTTTTATACCAGCTGCTATGACAAAATAAAACAAAAACCATTGCCAGCCGATATGGCTCATTGATCCGGATCCCCCCCACTGATCTGATCCCATTGTTCGCGATGCATTGCGGCCCTTATGCAAAGCTACAATCATAACAGCTACGTTTCTGCAAAATACTCACATTGTATTGACGCTGTTGCTTTTGCATGAGACTTGCACCTCATATAGTTGCTCCTAGTTGCTAAATAAGCCCACAGCAAGACGACATCTCCATACGCAATGCAACAGAATGCACATCTCACGGCCAGCTGCCTGCAAATGTCCCAGCAGGCCGTGCGGTTACACGAATGCTGACACAAACGTTACAGTGTAGGCAGCCATTAGATTGACCGGAGGTTCAGAAGTGGGGAAGAAAAGGGTAGTGATCAAAGTTAAGCTTTAAAAGACTGAACGATGACCTTTATTTCACTGATAACAAAACCAAACAGCACCTAGGTTTTGTTATTTAAACATTGAAAACTGCGGGAGGGACTTTACAAAGCTGGCACACCCAAAGAATCAGCATGGCATTGTTTTGAATTCTGACAACGTGAACACTGACAGCATCAGGTGCTGTGGAGATCATCACTGTGTTCCTGTACATCGGACTCACTGGCTGCATCTCCTCTTGGTGGTTGCTGTGGTCGAGGGTGGAAACACTGATGCTGAGACCGTTTAGCATTTTCTTGCAGTTATTGTTGGGCTTTGGTGTTTCCCATTTCAATATATAGGCTCAGAGGCTTAGGCTTAGATATAAGGGCATTTGTACTAGGGATGACATAATACCAGAAATGTAGTTGCCAATACTAACACTGGCAAAATATGATATGATTCTCAAAACTCAATTCGATTCCACTTTAAAAAAAAACAAATAATAAATCACATGTATTATAACATAGTCTTATTTGTTCCTGTTTGTATCCTGCTTTTTGCAAAATGTGTTGTTAATCCATGATGATCTGCCTCATGTTCCTCACCAAAAACAAATTGTCATTTGAACACATCGTGGTCATTTTTACAAAGCAGAGCTTGAACGCATCACAATGTAACTCCATGCAACCTCCGGCCATCTCCACACAGAACACACACACACACACACACACACACACACACACACACACACACACACACAATAACCAACACTTAACCAGCTGATCAAAGCGTGCTGCTGTAACGTTGCCTGTTGGTGAATTCTGCATTAGATTTCCTAACTGTTGATTTCCGTCCCCGTCTGAAAGCTTCTGCAGCGATTCCAATGTGATATTGGATGCTCTAAGATCCCACTTGGATCCCACTAAGGTAAAATTGGCAATTTCAGATCACACAGTGCCAGCCGCGGTGGCGACAGAAAGCTTTTCTACCCCGGCAGACGCAAATAAAGGTGTTTCCAGGAATCTTTAAATAGCAGGCGAGGTGTGACAAATCTACCCAAGTCGCATTGTGAATTAGTTATTTCAGTTTCTACGGCAGGCAAGATTAATCATTATGGGTATCCATTTCAGTGAGATGGGAAAGTGCTGAAAATATGCAAGAATAAAAAAAAAAGAAATACGTGCAGTCCATGACTGGTTAAACACCAGCAAGTGTTTCTAGTTAATCCCACGGGTTCCTCCACAAAGAAAAAGGTTATGACTCATAATCATGTTTGTCCTGCATTGTGGCACCGGCCGGAAACGTGGCGTTTACTGCGCCTGCAGATTCTATTCAATGTTTATAATAAGCCAGCTGGAGGGAAAGGTCAGGGAAATGAAGGAAGAGGGGGAAAACAATACGATACACAATTCTCTCTTAGTCGCCACAGAGAGAGGGAGAGAAACAGAGACAAAGAAAGAAAGAAAGAAAGAAAGAGAAAGAGTCTCTTTCTCTTTCTTTCTTTCTTTCTTTCTTTCTTAGACATAGAAAGAGAGACAGAGAAAGAGAGAGAGAGCTCTCTGGCCCGGTGTGAGCAGCGAGCTGGATATGTTGGCAAGGCGCTTATAGAAACATACACCAGTTCAACGGCGCGCTAATCCGGGACACAAGCGTGAAATGCCTCGACTTTGGAAAAGGTGTGAAGGAGTGTGATCAGCCTGAGCCGGCGTGTCACCGGGACCTTCACAAGAGGACCCGACATCCATCGGATGCGAAGGGTTTACATTCAGTTTCTTGCACTGCTGACTTTTGTGAAATTTCAGGAGATCAGCACCGAAATGTTGAAGGAAAATACGTTTGCCTCGAGGGTTATCATGGAGAAAGCTGGGAAGTTGTTGCTAAAGGGAAATAGAATAAAATCTAAATAAAATAGATTTTTCTTTTCATTTTTCTGAAGAGTTTCCAAACATCATAAGGGGGACATGTCAAAGACTCGAGGGTGAAAGAGAGGACATCCAGCAAGGACTTTTAGAGGTTTTTCTATTCGGTAGCGAATAGTTTGAGGCTTCATGACCTTGACATTTGAATTCTAAATCGACGTTTGAATGCCGCCCAGCTTGTTTTTTGCATGTCTATTCTTCTGTAAATGCTGTACTCCTGCACAGCGGCAGATAAAGATCAGCACACATTCAAATTGTTAGCGGTGAACGAAATATGGGGGGGAGGGCGGGCTCCTCGAAACTTTTGTGTGATAATAGAGTCATAAAATATGACGACTATAAGCATTATTCGAAAACCTCAATAGAAGCTTAGAAATACACGTGGTAGTTTAATTATGACAGAAATTGATGAGACTATCCTCCTCATGGCCAAGCTCTCATACATCTGACACACACTTCTCATTTTACTAAATCAGCTGGTCTCCTCCATCCAATAAGCACAACCAAACGATGACATCATCGTCACATCTATCTGCTCATAATAAGCCATCATCTGCTCTTCATCCGACTGGTCTCTCCGGATTGAAACACATTTGGGCAACGCTGTGGTAAACGAACGTTTGGAATATTCTGGTCGGATGATTGACAACAGGCGGCTGCCCGGACTGCTGCTGTGTGGAGCTCCTCTTTTTTCTCCTTCTCCTCTTTCTCTTCTCCTCCGTTTGTTTTTTATCTGTTACTTATTTGTTTGACTCCGCCAGAGCGAGCCCCCGTCATTCAATATGACAGAAGACTACTTTCGCACTTCAGACCGCTGGCTGGAAAGACGCCTTTCTCTTCATCGCAGCCCAAAGAAAACAAACATGGAATATGTGTGGCTGGAACACCTGCTGGACCAACCTGGGGAATGGAGGACAAAGGATGGGAGGGGGAGGGGGGCTTTGGCTGATGTCCAGTCACTGGATTAAAAGCTGGATGAGCTCCCGAGCTGGAAGACATTAAGAACTGGAACATTATGGTTATCATTGAGACTTGGCTCGACGCATTAATATATAATGCTCTTTATATATACTCCTCGTTTACATTCAGCTCATTCATTTGCAATTACTGTTTCCCATGCATTTACATGACTTGATTTGATATTTATTTAGGTTATATTGTACCCTTATATTCTGAGTGGCACTATTTCATGTCTTAGAGTCATTTGGGTTTTTTCATACTTTTTACATAAGTCTGTTTCCATTACCGCCGAGCCACCAGTGTGTGTAACACTGAAGTCTGTTTCACAGGGACTGTTCCGTGTCTCTTTTGTAGCGTGGACAGAACCGTGTGTCCGGTCTGAGCCCATCGTCATCCCCCCACTGACCCCGCCCCCGTGCCGGCTCGGGTTCCAGGCTACAATTAAATCTCCGTCATCCGGCAGAAAACAAACACACCTGCTCTGCGGTGGAAGGACATCGCCCTCCGTCAGACATGTCTGGCAGGGTTTGGTAGTGAGGGTCACCTTGCTGCTCCGCCTGTCCATCATCTACTTCTTAGCTCCGGGGCTTCTGCTGCTCGTCTACACTTTACCAGCCAGCTCATATGAAGAGGGGGGTTTGAGCTGCATCTTCAGCCTGTTTTATCGTGCCATCAAACTGGAAGCCTCCCAGTTTAACCACTCCACCCACTGCTCTGTGGAAGCTTATTAGCAAGCTTTGGACGATGCTGCCTGTAGCTGTGGCCCGTTCACCCACAGAGGCTCCTGTTGTCTCCCCGGGAGAGATAACGCTGTACCATTATTCACTGCAACCCCCAGGTTGGGCATCACCGCTGCAGGAACAGGATGAGGTATAAACCTCAAGTATTTCCCCATGGAGTCCATTCCTACTGAAGGAGTGCACATTCATGGAATGTTGAGCGCGTTCCTCTTCAAACACTCGGCGGTCCGCTAACCAGTCGCCCTTGCTAACGGCTAATTTGTGCGGCTTAAAAAGCAACAGCCACCAGGAAGTGTGCTGTCTTGGAGCTGCTGTTTTGGGATTACACTTGTAGTCTGCAGAAGGATTTATGTTTGGTGTTTATGTAATGTGTATGCACTGAGGTGGCTGGCACAGATATTATTGACTGCCGTGGTCCCATTTTGAATAAACAAAGAGGAGTTTCAGATGTATCTGACTGCTCGTATGAATTGAGGAAAGAGTAGCCATGTTCAGCAGTACAGGAAACTGAGGAGGTGAAACATTGAGAATCTTCTCTCAATGGAAGCGTGATCACAGCTGTAATTACACTGCACTGTGATTGGGCGGCTTGCAGCTGTGAATGTGTTAAATGTCTCGGTGGAGAAAAACATGTTCAGTCAACCTTTTCTGGATACATAAAGGTCAAAATGTATTCCATACGACACGTTGTCTCCTACCTGCCTACTTACTTAATTCCAGCGGCCTTCAGCGCTGCTCTGTTTGCTCGGCGGGGGGCGGCTCCTCACGCGCTGAGTGAACAAACAAGCGTCCGCGTGACATTTCCAAGCAGTCGATTATTAGCTGTGTTGATGTTCTGACTCGTATCGGCGCGCAAAGCGACGGCAAACTCTGCCTTTAACACCCAACCTGCGGCGGCCCCGTCTCGCCTCTGTGGAAATCAATTGAGCGTGGCCTGATACTATTTAGAGAGGCAGATGGCATGTCGGAACGCCACGCAGGAACTCATTTGTTCATTTCATACCAACAATGTCTACGCCGTATTACTCATTATGCCACTCACACTCACTGCACGGGCCCTACGGGGGACGTTATGGAGCCACTCGTGGGCAATCGCGCCGGTGTTCGAGGTAAGGACTGTGACCAATCAGCACGGGAGGAACACGCCCGGATATCAGAATGTAGCCTGGCGGTCCAGCAACGTGAGCATCCAGACTACATTTGGTCTCCACGGACCTGAAATGACTATGTGATGTAAAGCAGATTTAAACTACATATTAAAATCAGGGCCGGCAGACGCGTCCGCCTGCGAGGGCCTGGTTGCCCCGCAGGGGACGTTCTAAAAATAGGACGAGTCGCTGGGAGGGCTCGCTCTAAAAACAGTCGAAATGTTATTTATTATTTATTTTACAGATCTTTTCTTTTGAAACATAAAAAGAAGAGCTCAGGTACTTCAACTTTAAATTCTAGGGGTGCCATTAGGCCGTTTTTCTCTGGCAGACGAGCGCTCGCTCCCATTGCGTTCTGGTTACTAGGGTGACAAGTCCCGCCCCGTTCTACGTGGGATTGGTTGCCTGAACAGGAACGACAGGGACGACGCCAACTCCTCCACAAGTGACTCTAAAACTGAGCCTTTTGTGAAATTGTATGACTTGCATATCTTGAAACAGATTCATTGTTGAGACTGTGGCTCAGTGCTTAGCAGGGTCGTCCTGTCAGAGGATCGGCGGTACGATCCCAGGGTCCATTAGTTCATGTCGATGTGTCCTTGGGCAAGACACTTAACACCAAATGTCTCCCGTAGCTGTGCTTGTGTGTATGAATGTTGGCACCTTGCATGGTAACTCCTCCCATCAGTGTATGGATGAGTGTGAATGATGACATGTGTTGAAGAGCTTTGAGTGCAGTCAATTTACCATAACGGAGAAATCCTTCAGATCATTTATTTATAAATACATATTTGTGTGTGTGTGTGTGTGTGTGTGCATGCATGTGTTTTTTTCCCATGGTCCTTTTGTAAAGCATGAATAATGATTGTGAGCAATCATTAACTGTAATCAGTGAACGTAGACTGAAAGTCTCACAATATATTTCACCAAATGAAATGCATCATTTTCATTATTCAAAAGGTAATCCTATAACTTGCTACCCTGCATTCAAATGGAGTCGTTGAGATGCTAGTGAACAGCAACAGTAGGCAACTTTTATAAACTGCACATCAAGGCTTGCATAGCGGTGGAGTCAAGAGAGCAGCTCCTGTCAGCATCCTCACCTGGATGCATGCGCCACTATATGGAAGCCTTCAGCCACAAAATGACCATTCCTACATCAATAAGTCTCCGTTTGTCACCTTGAATTATTCTGGAGGATCTTAATCACCCCGCCATACGCTGCCCACTTCCCAAACACATGCATCTATCTTCACTCTTTTAAAACGAGAGCCTGAGACTGCTCACGGGGAAGTGCTGCACAAAAGGTCCTTTTGTGGATGCAACTGTTCCTTTAAGTCAGGAAATTGTTAGCGGGGGCCTTGTCATCAACCCGCACGGGAGCTCCAAACGAAAAGAAGTCGCCGTGGCAGAGCGCACGATCGCGTCGGGCAGCTTAGGAGCAGCCGGCGGAGCGGGAGGCCCTGCCCTGAACAACTTCCTTCATCTGCAAACTGCTGAGAGCCGGCAGCGTCTTGGGAGACCACCGGACCGTCAAAGAGAGCGGTCGCCCCGCGCGATCTGCTACGACTCCCGCCAACACGGGCGGCAGCGTCGATCGAAGAAGTCCGACAGGTCAGCAGCCCGAGGTCAGACTGTGAACAGAGGCTCCGTGAACGGCAACTCTCACGGGGGCTTCCCAAACCACAAGGAAAACGTGTCAGTTAACCCTGTTTGCGTGCCCGGATAAGACGAGTAGGGATGAAGTCACTGGCAATAACTAGTCAGAAGAAGCGTAGAGGATCAGGGGTGGAGGATCAATACATCTGGACGCACGTTTCCCTTCGATTTCTGTTGGCTCGGACAGTTTTTGTTTGACTTTTTTTTTTTTTATTATTTCTCCACCTCACAGCTGTGTAATGATCGCATATGTCTGTCTGTTTAGGTGAAGGTTTGTTTATTTTCCTTTACACTTTGCTTGCCGTACTGTTAAGTTATTATCGGCGGCCTGAGGGAACACCGGTTTATTGTTATTTTTATTTGACGTTTGTGTATAAAATGTGACTGGGGGGAAGTGACGCGGGGGGGTTGTTTTGTTTGAGGATTCCGACGTCGGAGGAGCGCACGGACGGCGAAGCGGTCAGCGCAATTAGAGGCCTCGTAACCTGGCGATTGCTCCGTACGGGAATCTGTTAACCGAATTGGATTAAGTGGATTACAAGTGAGAGACTGCGCTGGAGCCGGCTCACTGGGCCAGCTGCTGAGGAGACTGCGGTGAGGTAGCGCGGGGCAGGGGAACGCGGCGACTCGTCACGTTTCAGCCCGTCGCGGAGCTTTGCTTGCCGACTTGGGGGGGGGGAACTTATTTGCTCAGTGAAGTTTATTTTTGGACTTCGGGATTGTTGGGGTTTGAATTGTGCTCAATTGTTTGTATGGCATGTGTCGTTTTGTTGCATTGAATTTAAGTTATTAATATACTTTGATACTTGCAACTGACTGTTTGGCGTTATGACCTTTCTTTTTTCTTTGTTTGGCCAAGCGTAGGTCATGTTAAAGGTGCTACATACACCAGTGGCAGCAATTTAAGGCTATTATTAACAGCTGATCTGCCCATTTCCTTTTAATTTTGCGTTGTGTATTTCCCCTTAATGTAAGTCGGAGGGTGAATTGTTACAGCTGTAACAGTCCCAATTCTTGTTAACATCGCGTCTTTTTGAAATGATGGAAGCGGGAGGGTCGAGCGCCGGGCGCACCTCGGGGGAAAATGATGAAGATCCCCAAAGGGTATGATTTAGATCTCCTAAACGCACCTCCAAGACTGGAGCCCAAACAAGAGTGTGGTCACACTTCCCTGGATGATTAAAGGTCGAGGCTCTGCTGCTCTGTCTCCAGTGGATCTGCCATTAAAGTCTGGGACTCATCACTTATTACTTTGTCTTCCACCTCATGTGAGGGATAATGTAATGGCTCTGATGCCCACTGTGGCCGACTGTGATGAAGCAGCATCGGGGAAATGTGAGCAGCGAAACATGGGAAGACAAGCTCATCACGGCGGCTCAAAGTCGGCTCCCGTGGCGTTTGTTTGAACACTCGGTGCTGAGGAGCGTAGGCGCAACGCAGACGCAAGCAGAAGGTCCCATTCGCTGGGAGCATCGGTTTTTCTTTTTTGTTGTTTTTTTGATCAGCGATTCTGTTTTTTTTTGACGTTGCTCTTCATCTCGGCAGACATGAAGGAGAACAATGGCAGCCTGTGCACGTACACGGGCACGCTAGAACAAGTAAGGCCCATTAAAGTGACTTCAGCAACTCAACTTTTAGAGATGATTGCTGATGCAGGCAGAACAGCTGGTCACCAGCACTACTGGGGTAAGAACAGGAATTCTCCTCCACTTTAGACTTCCCTGGACAGACGTTAAATTTGGTTCAATTCATGTGCAAAAGTAGTAACTATTACTTCCATCGCCCACCAGCCTTCCTTTTGGAATAGACTTTTATATATTTTCTTTTCTTTTTTTGTGTTAAGTGCAGCTATTGGCATTTGGAAGATTCTACTTAGCTTAGTGGAAATCAACCAAGAGGAGTCTCCAACGTAGCTGTCAATCACAAGCTTGAGTGTTGAACCAGACAGCGATGATCACACAGGAATCTAGATTGTGTGACCATCAACTATTTCCTCACCTTAAGTGTTTCCAGAAAGAACGAGAAGGTTTGCGAGCGACTGCCATGTTGAAAACAGTGGAGCCAAAAGCAAGCCCCGTCTGACTTGATCTGCACTGCCTGGGCTTCACCAGCAGTGATTGACAGCTGTGTTAGAGGCTCCTCCGCTCTGATTGGTCGTTTTCTTTTGCAAATGCCAGTAGCTGCACTAAAGGGAGGCAGAGGAACCGGATTCTTTTTCACAGATCTGTCTCATGTTCTGCAGTGAGGATATAGAACAAATAGATATATGTTTAACATATTAAGCAGGTGTACATTTTAAAGCTGCTAAAAGCTCATGATTACAAATGAAAAACGACAAACCGATCTCCCTGAAACTCTCCTCCCTGCAAGTGTGCGCTCCCTAAATGTCTTAATTCCAGCACCTTGGTGATCCGAGTGGGTGCAAACTCCCGCAGCACATTTCTGGTAAAAGTGACGCAGACTAATCCTCTGTGAGAGGAAGAAGACCGATGAGAAAAAAAAAAGAACAACTAGTTATTTTCCCAAGCGCCGCAGATAGGCATCGAGTGTTACGACCTCCATGTCTCCTCTTGACGACGAACACCTCTCATTATGCAGGCCTGTTGGTTGCAAGTGATCCGCGGAGCCCGAGTCACAAGCACGTCACCGCTTGCCGCTCGAGCCGAAACTTCTCACATACTGATGAGACGCAGGCTGACGGTATGAACAGGAAGGCTTGGCGAGCCCTAAAGCCGCCGCCGCTTTGTTCAGGGATCATCATACGGGGCCGTAATTAGTACACGCTGCGTTGGCCCTGACTGATGGGCTACGGCCCGATGTGTATAGATCCTCCTGCAGAGGGAGGGGAAGACGCTGTGCTGCTTTATTCCACAGGGGGAGACATCTTGTCAATAGCAGACGCACGCACGGAGAGAGAGTGTGTGTGTGCGTGTGTGTGTTGTCCTGAGGTGTTGAAGGAGCGGCTGCTAAGCAGACAGGCCCTCATTAAAACAAACAGGAAGTACTGTACGTCCGTGCAACACATTCCTGACAATGACAAGAGCCTGGCGAGCAGAGAGACACGATGCCGCTGGTAACCGAGTTATGGCTGTGCACGTACACACACATGCACACACACACACACACACGCACACAAGGCATGTTATTGATCTGAGCTGCAGAGAGATGGGGGTCAGCAGAGATACATTATCTTAATGTACTCTTCTCCCTTAATGGTGCACATGGTCTCACACACACATGGTCACACACACACGCACACACACACACACACATGGTCACACACACGCGCGCGCGGCCACCGTGCCATCACTCACACACAGAGGTCAGGGGGTGGAGCACGTACAGACGAGCTGCTCATTTAGTCCGTGAGTAAACTGCACGTTAATCTATTACAAGACGTTCAGAAGCAATTACTGCTTCGTTACTTTCAGGGATCTTTTTTGCGTTCCATTCCAGTCCTATTTGTCTCTCCTCTGTCTGTCACTGGGAGCTCTCTGGGATGATTGGTGTCCTGTGGTTACAGGGCTGTTTAATATGCAGGGAATTGTGGGAATATGCTTATTGGTCATCTTGCCTTAACTTAAAGACACTTGGGGCAGGTTTTTCTTTTTTTTTCCTGAGATTAATTCACACGTCAGTATATTCATTTTCCCGACTGTTTTTTTACTCATGATTACTTCACATTTATTTTTCCCGTAACTAGGCATCAATCCATCACGTTGTGCGGAGCAAATACGTTCCGAGTGTTCTCCGAAGAGAACAACAACGCGGCAGCTCCGTGGCTCCCAAACCACAGAGGCCAGACTCCATCACTCCTTTCCACCGTAATGAAAGGCGGAGCAGAACGGAGCCACTCCCTCCGTCCTTACCTTTCACAATAAAGGCCCTCGACAAGTGTTTGGCTGAAAGTCAATGAAGAAGCTCAGCTCCGACAGACGCTGCTCTTGGTCAAGAGGATCCTGGTAGTTAGTCCTCAGCCTCCAAAAATATATTCAAATGTTTTAATGAAGAAGAGTAAATCCATGTTGCTGCCAGCGTGAATCAACCCGGCCTTATGATTTGTTAGAACCGTCTGAAAAACAGCTTGAAACTTTTTGGGAAAATAGGGTCGCTTTTAGGGGCGACTGTGGCTCAGCGGTAGGGTCATCCTTCTATCACTATCAGTATCGGCCGTTCGATCCCCGGATCCGCTAGTCCATGTCGATCTGTCCTTGGGCAAAACACTTAACCCCAAATAGCTCCCGTAGCTGTGAATGTTAGTTACACCTGATGGACAGGTGGACTTAGCTCCTCCCACCAGTGTGTGAATGGGGGAATGATGACAAGTAGTGTTAAAGAGCTTTGAGTGGTCTGAAGACTACAAGTAAAGTCAATTTACTATTATTTAAAAAAAAAAACAGGTGGCAGGTTCACCTGTCAATCAAATCTGTACCGATACCCTGAAAGAACCTCTTTGTGTTTAACGCTTTGTGTTTATTCTTTTTAAACTTCACTTAAAGCAAACAAGGAGCACTAAGAATAACTTAGTTGAGATGAGACTTAGTTGAGACATTGAGATGGTGACGTCTTATAAGTATCTGGGTGTTCACTTGAACAATAAACTGGACTGGTCACGCACATGCACTCTATAAAAAGGGACAGAGCAGACTCTTTCTGCTGAGGAGACTGAGGTCTTTTGGGGTGCAGGGAGCACTCCTGAAGACCTTCTTTGACTCTGTGGTGGCATCAGCCATCTTCTATGGAGTGGTCTTCTGGTGCAGCAGCATCACGGCAGCTGACAGGAGGAGACTGGACAAACTGATAAAGAAGGCCAGCAGCGTGCTGGGGTGTCCTCTGGATACTGTGGAGGTGGTGGGAGACAGGAGGATGATGGCCAAGCTCTCATCCCTGATGAACCACGCCTCCCACCCCATGCAGGACACCCTGGCAGCTCTGCACAGCTCCTTCAGCCACCGGCTGATTCACCCCCGGTGTGTGAAGGAGAGGTACCGCAAGTCCTTCCTCCCTGCTGCTGTCAGGCTGCACAACAAGCTGACCTCCCAGTAGCCCACAAACATTCAACTCTCAATACTTGAACACTTTATCACTCTGGTCACTTTAACTCATTCTGGTGCAATATTTTGTAATATTTTTGTAATTTGTATGTTCAATATTCTACTGTACATTCAATTTATTCTTTACTGTTTTATTTTATTATGTTTATTACTGTTTATTACTGTTTATTTATATTACTTGTTTTTTTATCTTTACGTACTGAGCAATGCTGCTGTAATCCTGTAATTTCCCCACTGCGGGACTAATAAAGGATTATCTTATCTTATCTTATCTTATAATTGTCAAGCATTATAACACTCATAATGTATCACAACTATAAAAACTATAACTCACTTTGATCCTGGCAAAAAACTAAATGTCAGAGTCATTATGAAGTATTATGAAGTATTATGATACTTGACCTTATGAAAGTCATGATGAAAGGCTTTATAACGTGTTGTGATTATTGTTACAAAGAATATTAGTGCGTATAACTATGATGAGCTAAAACGCGTCACAGGGTTATTCTTTGCAGGAATGTCAGAGCGGGGAAACCCACAGAATCAAACCAGCTCGACGCCGACACGTCTGTTCCCAACCTGCTGGCACAGAGAGGAGGAAGTGGAGGGAGAGACAGGGAGAGGAGGGGAGGGGGGGGGAGGGGCGTACAGCTTGACAAGGTGATAGATTTTACGTCGGCCCGTGTGACAGCAGCGGGAGATTCACCAGGGAACGGCATCTCATCTCAGATTCAACAATAATATTTACATAGCCGGCCTGAAATGAGGGCATCAGCAGCCTGACAGGATGGTAAATCAAGCCCAATGGAGAGGGAGGGAGGGAGAGGGAGAGAGAGAGAGAGAGAGAGAGGCAGAAAGAAACAGATTGTCAACCCATTCTCCTCTGTGTGTGAATGTTTGATTACGTGTCTGTTTTCCTGTGCTTGGTTCTTTGTGCAGTTGTGTGTGTGTCTTTTGTGCAGTGTGTGTGTGTGTGTGTGTGTGTGTGTGTGTGTGTGTGTGTGTGTGTGTGTGTGTGTGTGTGTGTGTGTGTATACAAGTGTGTGTGGGGGGGGGGGGAGGGGGGAGGATGAAGTCGCGGCTCGCTGACTTAAGGAGAAAGAGGAGAAAGTGATGCAGGAGCACGCTTACAGAGCACAAAGATGGTGAGAGAGGAGCAGAGATGAAATCAAAGAGACTTCAGGAGAAAGAGAGAGAGAAAGAGAGGAATAGGAAGAGAGAGAGAGAGATTTCAACACATGTTAGTTGCTCAATATGGTGCACTATGAGAAGAAAAATAGGTTGAATCCCTTGAAGGCAATATCAGAAAATAAAATATCAATAATATTAAATATATAATATTGTTTGACCAAACACCCGAACGCGTCTTTAGGATGAACACGACGCCTTGACATCTTCACTCCGGCCCCTCAGAGACAGCAACACTGAAGATTAACCAACGGGAGAGAAAGCAAAGAGCTGAACCAGTGTCCCAGTAGAGAGAGAGAGAGAGAGAGAGAGAGAGAGAGAGAGAGAGAGAGAGAGACTAGAACAAAAAGCAGCAGCAAGAGACCAGGAACCCCATCAGAGATAAAGAGAGGGTTAAGGGGGAGGAGGAGGAGGAGGAGGAGGAGGAGGAGGAGGAGGAGGAGGAGGGACAGCGGTGTGAGGGAAGAGGTGAAAGACCCTCAGCTAGAGACAGGAAGTGAAACAAACATGACTCACCTGTTGCCCCGCCCACATTGTACGAATGGAGAGCGTTCCCAGAGAGATGGTGAAGAGAGAAAAGGGGTGGAGAAAGGAGAGACGGGTGAGAGACACCGGAGAGAGGTTGATCTGTGATAAAACAACTGATACTAATTATTGATCATTGATGGTCCATATAGGCAGATACAGATCGCTTTGAAGTCTGAAGTCATCAAAACTTCTAAATGTTATACTTTTTATAGTGTTGTTTCTTCATAAAAACAGGAAATAAAGGATTGTATTTTTATGGATGACAACAGATCTTGTCATTAGTAGTTTTATTGATGTATCATAAGCTGCTTATAGTTTAGTGTAAAGAGTAAAGCGTATGGATCAACACTACTGGACTGGTATCCTGGGAATTGATACGCTTCCTTATTCATGTTCTGTTATTTGTACAAGAAAATGTGATGCATGGAGATCACATATTTATTATTTTTTTTATATCAATTTCCACCTCAATGTATATAAATCTTTATGAAGGAGCCAGACTATCAGTAATTGTCTATATTATTATTATTTGTTTTCACAGCATAATGGCTCAGCGGACTTGCAGAAACATGGTGATGTCACGTTTGTTGTTGCTTTAGGAAATCCATAGCAAATATGTTCAATTAAACTAATCTTTCTGTTTGCAATTCTTATGGAGCCTTGCACTTATTAATATGTACATTGATAGATATGAGAAAAGCCATTTCTGAAGCTGTATAGCTGACAATTCGCTGTAATACTCTCATTAGAATATGAAATAGTTGAAAAAGAGGTCATGGCTCTAATTTGTATGAACGTCACTGAAAAGTTGAATAACACCAATGTTGTGCAAAGGATATTGAGTATTTTAAAGATTTTTGAAAAACTGACATTGACAAATGTCATCAAAACATTTCATATTGCCATCTGTATTATCCCCTGTTAAGATGCAGTTCTCTTCTGGGGGCTTTTATTTTGAAGGGGAGGGCATTTGGGGGACGAGGGAAAAGAGGTAGAATTATCAAGTTATTCCATAACAATGGTGTATTAAAGAAAATGTGTGTGTGTGTGTGTGTGTGTGCCAATAACAGAAAAATACCCTTAAATCAGTCAAAGTGACAGGTTTGTTGTTTCCGTGAAACGGCAGAAAAAGCATGTAGTAAAAATGAAGAGAAGGTGAAAGCTGGGAAAGAGAGAAAGATAAACGACGCTGGAGAGAAAGAAGGAAGGAAGAGTGTGATAGAGAGAGCTAGATTGAGACAGTAAGCGAGACAGAGAGAGAGGCGACAGGAGAGAGAGGACTGGGCGAGAAACAACAGGGCCACCAGAAGACAAGAAAGGGCAGATTGCCAATTTAGCTTTCACCGGTAATCATTCGCTCTGAGCCGTTTTCTCCGCTGAGCGGGAGAAACATTCTCCCTCCATTTATATTTCCCTCATCTTTTCCTTTTCAGCTCCTTTCGGTAATTCTCACCATGTTGGGCGAGTATTAACCCCCCGCCCCACACACACACACACTTAAGCCACTTTATGGAGGCCGCTGGCATGGTGGTAAATTTCAACAACGCCAGCGATCAATGGCCGCCACAGAGCGTCAAGTGAGCCGACACCGTGTTGGATCCAAACGAGGTAGATATATGTAGGTGATGTGTCGGGTTGCACCTTTTAGTTCAGAATGATCCAAATGTGTCGATAGGAAGTACACACATTAACGTGTTGGCGATTCATTGGTTGCCTAATCAATATTTTTGATATTTTGTTTTAATATTAGGAGTCGCTCATAGTTTGAAACTCCACGAAGTGTTGTAGCCTCTTTCAGCTGATCGTGTTATGACTCACTCTTACGGCTCTCACCGCAGTTTGATTCCCGTGTTTTCAGCTAAAAATACTTTTAAAAAGCTCCGATCAGCCCTCCGCTCAACAGTTACTGCAGGTTTGAAGTGGCTTCAGCTTGAGCTCTGAAAGCTCCGTCAAGATGAAGCTTGAAATAACAAGTTTACGTTTCCTCAACCAAGAGCAGAACTTTTGGAAGCGGGAAGCCTCGGGGGGAAATTAACAAAAGGACCGTGCGGCTTTTGCAGCAACCAAACCTGCATCAAAAAGACAAAGAAGAAACCGTGGAACCCTCAAAGCGCCCGCAGAGCTTCTGTGCCGTGTGCACAGACTGAAGGTCATCAGGTAATTAGTGCGAAATCATCACCATTTCTAGTCAGTGGGAGATGAAGCGCATTAAATATGAGGCGTGCACTTAAAGTCATGCAGGACGCCGTGACAGTTATGAATGAATAAAGCTCCTACATTTTGAATTTTGAAAACACATTAGGAGAACAAAAATGCTGATGAAAGATAAGGTTATTAAAATCCCTCTCTTCACTGCCTTCTGGAGCCTTTCAATGGCAAAGGGCACTCTGGTCCTCTGACAAGGATTTAGGTCAATACTTTGCTACATGGATTTTTGCTACCAAGACTCAGGATGCGGAAAGATTGCACTCAGCCGTAATATTGTGAGTAACACTCAATATGATTATCGTTGATTTGATACGAAGTTATCACGACAGTAGAGTCAAGACAACTCTGGGATACATCCAGATGTCTGTGTGGCTGAGGAGGAAAAGGAGGAAAAGGAGGAAAAGGAGGAAAAGGAGGAAAAGGAGGAAAAGGCCGAACAGCCGGACAGCCGGACGGAGGGAAACGGTGTCCGGTTGCTATGGTTGCAATGCAGATTGTTGTGATGTTGACTCTCAGCGTCCGTTTAGAGAGGACCGCCCCGTGTGGCCTAAACACACAGGTTAAGAGTTTGAATCCATCTTTATTGACTGGCATCGTCTGGGCCTTTACCTTTAATAAGCCATCTCAATTTAAAATCGCTTTCCCAAGGGGGCGTGGCCAAGACGGCGACAGAAAGGATTCACATGCGAAAGCATAGAAAACCGACTCAAAAACAAAACACCGCCGCTGTTAGTTTCTTCTCATCCGCCCCAACAAAAACGTTTACAGCTGTTTACAGCACCTGCATTCTGGATATACATGTTGATATTTTAGAGCCAGTGATTTTGCAGAGGAAGAGGAAGTAATGCAATATATTCCAGGATTGCAGCTGCACAATGATGCATAATTCAAGGCGCCGTCATCGCTTATGGCATGGCCAGGTGAAGTCGGTGATGTCGCTATAGTTGCCCTCAAATTGATATCTGTTGGGCACTAATTTGAAGTGGTTTAACTTGAATGGCGCTCTGTTTGAAGGGCAGGTTCCACGATTTCAATGGCCGCCTCTCAGCCAATCAGAGCAGAGCATTTCCCATAACTCATAGGCCTCATAAGATCAGCTATTGAACAAACCAGACAATTAAAGATCAATTACAACTGACCAGACCTTCACAATCCACGTCATTCATTAGATTAGAGAAAAGGAGGATATGCATGGCGGGGAGAGAGAGAGAGAGAGAGAGAGAGAGAGAGAGAGAGAGAGAACGACGGGGCGCTTGGGGACAAGAAAGGAGGAGAATACCTGGAAGGGGAGAGCACAGGTGATGAATGGCAAATAAAAAGGAGAGGAGGGCAATGATGATGATGAGAAGGAGGAAAGGTGAGAGGAAAGGAGAGGAATAGCAAAGAGAGGGAGGGGATAAGAGATGCATGCCAAGTGTAGGAGAGGGGCAGATGAACGATAAATAGAGGAGAGGAGGCAGAAGGAGAAAGACGTAGGGGGGAAGAAAATTGCAGGAAATGAAACGCTGAAATGGGGAGGAGGAGGCGAGAGGAGAGAGAGGAGAGAGAGGAGAGGAGTGATTCCACTAAACAAGCCTGCGGCACGGCAGGCGTGTGCATCGCGCTGCGGCGCCCATTTATGGTGATGGAATGCGTGAACGTAGCGATATGTGGTAACCAGCATTGATCTGAGATCAGACCGCTGCAGTACACACACACACACACACACACACACACACCAGGCCTGTAGTGTCTTCAGGACGGCATTGGACCGACCCGTGGTCAAATCAAGGACAGACAGACCAACAGGAAATAAGTAGGAAGTAGGAACGGCGCAGAACGAGTACACTTGTCGCCCCCCACACACACGCACGCACACAATGAGTTTGCTCCAAATGTACACAGGAAATCTTTTTTCTATCTACGACCACATTGGCAAAAAGGAAAAAAGGAAATGTGGCACGAAGGGGAGGGGGGAAGGAAGCGGAACCTCGACGTGAAGAGCCAAACCGTTTCTAGTCTCAGGTGGTGAACGGATTACCTCCTGTCTGCACCTTCTAGAGGTGACCCACTTTCACACAACCCGAGAAAACAACCATTCTGGATAAGACAGGCGCCATGCACACACACAGACACACACACACGTAGGGTAGGAATCTTCCGTGCACGTGGCGAATAAAGGAGGCGACATCTGTTCCCGCTTGCGTTCGGGAGGCAGACTTGATTAATCGGCCTTCTCATTAATCAGAAGCGACTCGTGGCCCTGGCTTTAATCTCACCGCCGGTGCGAGCTTTTTAAAAACACGCCATCATTTACTGGATTAGCCGCCGCCCGTCCCGTTCTTTTTGCCGGGCTTGGTTCCAGAGCGGGCTCATGGATGCCGTTCCGGGTGTGCTGCCTCCGTAAAACCTGACATGCACTCTCATCTGATTCAATTAGCCGCCGCTCGCCGCGTGTCCGTGCCGGTCTGCATCCCGCTGCTGATGAAGGGCCGAGTGCAGCTCGTAATGGATCCATCTGTGTTGGTGCGCTGGGAGACGACGCCCTTCCGTCGCCGGCACAGGTCACGCTTCGCGAATAATGCCCGAGGCGGGAGGGCCGACACATCTGTGCGTTAATGACCCTTCCACTGTTCCCGCCAATCATACACGTGAGAGGAAGAGGAGTCCTTTCACCCAGAAACAAGAGATTATTGGTATTTTATTTCATAACTGATTGTACAACTCAATCAAGCAGATTGTCCTCGATGCCTCGACGGTGGTTTTAACTCTGAACCCTTAAGTGTTTCTCTCCTGCACCTCTATGAAAAGAAAATGTTGAATAATTGACCATTACTTTTACAAAAATTGTCGAACAAAGGATTCTATATACATCATTTTTCCAAGTTGCCACAAGTGTTACCATTGTTGGGGGTAAAATGAAAGCTCCACACATTTTAAGCACACAGATACAGGATCTGTGTGTGTGGTCGCATCCGAGAATAAAACAGCAGAAGCAAGAAGATGCTGAGGAGGAGGAGGAGGAGGAGGAGGAGGAGGAGGAGGAGGAGGAGGAGGAGGAGGAGGAGGAGGAGGAGGAGGAGGAGGAGGTGAGGACCCTGGTGCTCCTCTCTGCCACATTTATTTATTTTTTTAAACCTCTCGTACTCGAACACCGCCGTCAAACGGGGGCCAGCGGCCCGACACTCAGCAGAGAGTTTGAGTTGTCACAGCGCGCTGACCTCAACGCCCTGCTGAAGGTAGAAAATAAGAATCGGCGACAGCGAGGATGGCAGGTTAGCCAGACCTGTCAAGTGGAAGCGCAGAGGGAGCCCGAGAGCCCTGGAGCCGCTTTCGGGTTACAGCGATGCACACGGCTCTCCCTTTGTAGTCAATGTCCCCTGTTGGGTTGTGGACCGCCGCTTTGAAGCCTCGAGTTCGCCGTTGTGGCCGTCGCCATCACAGCTTTTTTCCAAGTAACCATATTTGGACTAAGGAGGAGTGGCACAGTAAGCCCCGCCCTAAAGCATCTATAATATATAAATATAAATATATATAAATAAATAAATATACATATATATATATATATACATAAATATATATATACACATAAATATATACATATATAGATACATATATATATATATACATAAATATATATACACACATATACAGTTAGGTCCATAAATATTTGGACATTGACACATTTTTCATTATTTTGTCTCTGTACACCACAACAATGGAGTTGTAATGAAAAAATCAATATGTGCTTTAAGTGCAGACTTTCAGCTTTAATTTGAGGGTATTTACATCCAAATCAGGTGAACGGTGTAGGAATTACAACAAATTAAAATGTGGCCACCTTCTTTTTAAGGGACCAAAAGTAATTGGACAAATTAATATAATCATAAATCTAATTGTCACTTTTAATACTTTGTTGAAAATCCTTTGCAGTCAATGACAGCCTGAAGTCTGGATTCCATAGACATCACCAGACGCTGGGTTTCGTCCCTGGTGATGCTCTGCCAGGCCTCTACTGCAACCGTCTTCAGTTCCTGCTGGTTCTTGGGGCATTTTCCCTTCAGTTTTGTCTTCAGCAAGTGAAATGCATGCTCAATTGGATTCAGGTCAGGTGATTGACTTGGCCATTGCAGAACATTCCACTTCTTTGCCTTAAAAAACTCCTTGGTTGCTTTCGCAGTATGCTTCGGGTCATTGTCCATCTGCACTGTGAAGCGCCGTCCAATGAGTTCTGAAGCATTTGGCTGAATATGAGCAGATAATATTGCCCGAAACACTTCCGAATTCATCCTGCTACTTTTGTCAGCAGTCACATCATCAATAAATACGAGGGAACCAGTTCCATTGGCAGCCATACATGCCCACGCCATAACACTACCTCCACCATGCTTCACTGATGAGGTGGTATGCTTTGGATCATGAGCAGTTCCTTTCCTTCTCCATACTCTTCTCTTCCCATCATTCTGGTACAAGTTTATCTTCGTCTCATCTGTCCATAGGATGTTCTTCCAGAACTGTACAGGCTCTTTTAGATGTTTTTTGGCAAACTCTAATCTGGTCTTCCTGTTTTTGAGGCTCACCAATGTTTACATCTTGTGGTGAACCCTCTGTATTTACTCTGGTGAAGTCTTCTCTTGATTGTCGACTTTGACACAGATACACCTACCTCTTGGAGAGTGTTCTTGATCTGGCCAACTGTTGTGAAGGGGTTTTTCTTCACCAGGGAAATGATTCTTCTGTCATCCACCACAGTTGTCTTCTGTGGTCTTCCAGGTCTTTTGGTGTAGCTGAGCTCACCAGTGCGTTCTTTCTTCTTAAGAATGTACCAAACAGTTGATTTGGCCACACCTAATGTGTCTGCTATCTCTCTGATGGTTTTGTTTTGATTTTTCAGCCTAATGATGGCTTGCTTCACTGATAGTGACAGCTCTTTGGACTTCATATTGAAAGTTGACCGCAACAGATTTCAAACACAAATACCACACCTGAAATTAACTCTAGACCTTTTATCTACTCCTTGTAAATGAAATATCGAGGGAATTACACACACCTGACCTTGAAACAGCTGATCAGCCAATTGTCCAATTACTTTTGGTCCCTTAAAAAGAGGGTGGCCACATTTGAATTTGTTGTAATTCCTACACCGTTCACCTGATTTGGATGTGAATACCCTCAAATTAAAGCTGAAAGTCTGCACTTAAAGCACATCTTGATTTTTTCATTACAACTCCATTGTTGTGGTGTACAGAGCCAAAATAATGAAAAATGTGTCAATGTCCAAATATTTATGGACCTAACTGTATATATATATATATATATATATCACATTTTACATTTATTGTAGCGATCGCTTTGCAAGACAACTCAAGACAACTCCAGAGGAGGTTAATGTGGTAATTACCACCTGTGCTATTGTACAGCAAAACAAACATGTTCATAATCATCCCCACTCTCCTCTGGAAAACACAAAGACGATCCCGCTGCTATAATTCAGGAGCGGAATCCAGGACTCGAGCCTCGGTACACAATCCTGAGCAAACCGCATCTCCAGGGGGCCCTGTGCTGGCGGGCCAACGGCTGAAGACGAAAACATGTGTCGATTAAAAAAAAGTACCATTCTGGTGGTGAAGCTTTTAGTCTATTGAATTAAAATCTACTAGACATCTTGCTAAATCATACTATGTAATTATTCCCATCCATGTTAGTTGGGTACAGAATGCAGCTATAATAAGCTCAAGGAAGGTCCCTCTTTCTTGAGTTGGCTGCAGAAAGCCTGGGATTCACAAGCTCTGCTGTTTAGAGAAGAAATCAAGCCAGGAATACAACACCAACACCAACGCCGTAGAAAGGATTGTTCGGATTTTTCTTTTCTTTTTTCTTTTGTAGCTTCCTGCATTCGAGAGGTTTCCGAACATCAAAACTCAATGCTTCCTTAAAGCGCAAATTAAGGGCACCCTTTTTATCAATATATAATGACTAAATGTTCCCTGCGAGGCCAGAGCCTTCTCAGTTGCAATAATATGCACATTGATTTTGAGGCTCTATCACAGTGTGATAGAGCCTCAATCCAACTGGATGGTTTTATGAATCTACACCTTAACTTTAATGGCGTTTTACTGCCATCTCATTTTCCAAAGTTCAATCTAGTCCATTTTGATATAAGTTGTAAGCACACTAATACACATTTTGGTTTGTTTGAAGCGGCGTACGAAGACATTTGGAGTGACATGTGGCGATTCACTTTGGCAGCTGGAGTCCCCGATAAATTACTTTGGCTGTCGGTCCATTTTGTTTTATTGAAGCACAGTTTTTTGCTTCTTTCCATCGGTCCACCCTCCATCACTTTGGCCAGAGTTTCACGAGTTGCGAGTGATGTTCCTACCCGGCTCATTAACACGCTCCCCTTCACACTGCCTTGTTCACGGCGCAGAAAATTCCTGATTCAATTCCAGACCTATTTCACTTTTCAGCTCACTTTGAATCTTAGCTGAGAAACGCTGAGCCGCGTGTAGCTCGGACAACCCACAGGAGTCTGGAGAACCGGCACGCTGGGAAGAGGAGAGGACAGACATGAAAGCGCCGCACACGTCTCATTAGCACCCTCTCCTCTGCGTCCAGCCGGAGAGCTGGGCAGCCGGCCTGCCACCCGTCAGGATGCTCGCGCGGTGGAAACCAGGCCGGTTGAAGCGCTTTCACTTCCGTCCTCGTACGCATCCCTGGGGATTAAGAAATCATCCTCACATTTCGAGAAGCCAGGCGCCTTGAAATAGACTCTGGGATGCGAGGGCGGGTAGGTCAGAGGCCCGGGAGCATAAGTCATTTTCCTATTTCACCACCCTACCTCCTCTGTTGATGTTTTTTTTTTGTTTTTTTTTAGGTAAGCACAAACACCAAGGGAAGGAGGGGGTGGGGGGTTGATGGCTCGGTGAAATTCTCATTCTGAGCTGTGGATTAAGAGGCTGCCTTAAAAATGGCATGCAGCAGTGACAACAAGGGGAACTTTACAATAATGACACAACTTCACGTTGTAGATGACGACAGAAAACTAAAAACTGATGCCAGGTTTCAAAGATGAAGCTACAGACAATGAAATGAAGGAACAGTGCTCCCGTACAGCCGAAGGTCTTTATTCACCGTTTCAATCATTAAAAAGCTAAAGCAGCATGTGGAGCCATTCAGTATACCTTCATAGGTTAGCATACCATAGACGTGCTAACGCTAGTTAATGATGTGCACAAAGACAAGCTAAATGCTACACTATGATTCGACAGTTTGGGTTCAAAGGGCGGGACATAGCGATGGATGGATGGAATGACTTTTTTTAAAGCTCCATTGGGCCTGGCAGTAACTGGCAGTTTAGGAGGTTGGTTGGCTGCTCGCTGACTCGAGCTTGTGACAGCTGGAGGCGTGAGTTTAAAGAACACTGATCTCAGACCAGCTGTTTTCCCAAAGGTGTTCATGTTTTAGCTAACAGAGGGACGCTGGTGAGCTTTCCAACCGAGCCGCCCCATTCTAACTGTTTATAAATCATAAATACGGTCTTTTTTTTGGAGATGAATAATTAAAAACAAATCAAATCTAAACAAATAAATAATAAATATATGTATACATCCATCCACTGGAATATTTTGCTTTTCATACAAAAAGATATATGCAATATGATTTAATATTTTATTCCCTTCAACATTTATTTTTGAATACATACAAACAAATTGCCTTACATACATATAAATACACTGGTGCTAGCTTCACGGCTCATTGTTGCTCATCTAGCGACCCTTTGTCTTAAGGTGCCGCGCCGTTTCTGACCACTAGAAGCGCCAACGAGCCAGGTTTTCACGAGGGCCGGTCCGCTGAGGGACAGCCGGGCTGCAGAAACATCCAGAGAAGAAGAAGACTTTGTAAATGTTTTATGAAGAATGAAATTCCTTCAAACACGTTCGCCATAACCTCGAGGTCCCGTACAGAAGCCTTGTTTGTTGACGTAAACACTCCACGGGGCCCTTTGCAGAAGATATAGCCTGACAAGCGGGACCTTTGTTTTGAATTATGTTGCATGCTACACAACTACTAAACTAATAGAGTCGCATACAGCAGGTAGGCTGTCTCTTTGAAATATTGATGCATTTTTTACTTTGCATTCCCTGTTCCAGGGTCCGCCCTCAGGAACTGCTCACTCGGTGCATGCTGGGAAAGGCTCCAGCCCCGCAGTCCTGAACAGGATAAGCGGTTTAGAAAAACGGATGGATGGATGAATATTCCAATTTCAATGTGGCAAGCAGATTAGCAGATCATTGCCATAATTGCCCAGCTCATAATACTACAGTTACTCCAGCCACAGTATTCCTCATTGTCGCCAACCTAATTTAGCAGTATTTGTCAACCATAGCGTCAGTTTGAGACAGCGCTCCTCAGTTTAAGCCCTTTAGCTGTTGTTTTTTCATAATGGAGGGAGGTTGATGATACTAAGTCCATAATCATAGGAGAAAACATTCAGCAAGTGACAGTCCGATAACTTTAACCACAACAGTCCCTGTCATTTTAATCTGAATTGGGTACAATCTCAAAGTACAATCTTTTCAAGCATCTTCCTCCCAAGGGTGCAGCCAAAAGTGCAGCTGCAGTTCAGCAGTCTCGTGGCTCAACACTGAATAAAAGATAACTTTTATGTCATTAATGAGTTCTGGGGTTTTGACACGGAAGCTATTTAATCACACTTGGCTTTGATCCATTTCCAATATGATTGTGCGAGAAGAAAAAAGAAAAAAAGAAGCCTAATAAGGGAATAGATGTCATAGATATGGGAGGAAGAGATGGCTTGGTAGTGTGTGTGTGTGAGAGAGTGTGTGTGTGTGTGTCTTTTCCCTGTCTGTCACAGCGGCTCACATCCTCGCCCGTCACACGGCCCACGGTGGCTTTGTTGCTGCCGCTGACAGAGGGAGCTCGTCGTGAGACACCAGAGCTGTACTCCCTTTTACTTCCAGTGGAATGCTGAATGCTGGACCTCCTCCTCCTCCTCCTCGCCAGATGACTCACTGTTATGCTACTCATGGTGGGCTCGTTTACAACAGTCCCAATCATTAAAAAAAATCACAATAAACAGACTTTTTGTTTGGCTAACATTAGTGCGGGGCCCGTTTACCATGAAACTCTCCCCCAATGACACACGGCAGCTACGACGGCGCCAGATGTTTCTGTTTATGAGCGGTTGCCTCGCTAATCTGTTTTTGCACTTTCGTTCAGTTTTAATTGAGGAGGACTTGGACTGGATCCTCTCTTACGGAGAGAGAAAAAAAGATGAGAAAACGGCCAAAGACCCTCCTGGCTGACTGACGGGTGAAATGAGCTGCGAGACGAAGGCCCACAGGCCGAGAGGAAAGCACCAGGCGATATACTCGAGTCATTTGACAACGAGATCCTATTAACAGGGAAAATTGAAGAAGAAGAAAAAAATCTGCCTTTTGAAAGAATTCTGTAATTCTATCATGCAAATGAAAAAAGGAACACCGGAGACGTCTGGAATATTGAACACGCTTCGCGTCGAGACCTTTTTGTGTCAGGGGGAAAAAAAACTCAATTTTGGATTCACGGGGAGAAAATAAACTGCACGAATTGTGTGAATAGAGAGGTGACCTCGCCCCCCTCAGCCTTAGATTAGAGACGGGGAGTCAGGAGTGAAGAGGGGTTTATTTCGAGGGAGGGTGGGGGGGGGGGGGGGGCAAGACAGAGAAGAAAGGCAGAAAGACAAAGCATTGTGTTGCAGCTGTCACGGCGAATCTCTCAATCGACAGCTGAATTAGTGAGCGGCCACGGAAGCAATTAATGGGGTTCAAACAGCGGCCGCCGGGATCGGACACGCGTGTGTTTGTGTGCCGTCTGGGTGTGAGCAGACTCACAGGGAGATGAGGACAGTGCGAATCACCTAGAAATATAGAATATTGCTAATCTTGTTTGAATAGTGTTGCAGCACGGACCTCGCCCGCCGAATGCTGGGTCATAGATGCTCGTTATGCTAGTGCCGGCTCACGCAGCCTCGGGCGGGATGCAGGGGTCTGGGGAGCTCTTCCTCCCAACTCTGCACCCTCAGAGAATTTTTAGGGTTTTTTTGTTTTCAAACTTGCACTTTTCAGCATCATCCAACATTGATTTCACGCAGCTCCCTCCGGAGCCACAAAGGGCTTTATCCGACTTTTTGCCTTTTTTTTTTTTTACATTAAGATTTAAAAGGGTCAACTCAACAATATAAACAAAAAAAAAACAGGCATCAAGTCATGGAGATATTTTGGAATCCAACAACCTGTTCACAGATCGGCCCGTGGATCGTGTAACCTGGTACATGATCCGGTACTGCAGGAACACGGTGTTCAAAGAGTTCCCTCTACTATACTTCAAGATCTCCAGATCTCCAGCCTGGACAGAAAGTGGCGATACGGGGCGCATCACAATACAGGTGTTGCCTTTCAACATGTTGCAGTATTGTTTTGGTCCCCGTGACATCCGACATCGCGGCACTACTTTCTGCTCTGAGCCGCTGTCTGACACAAATGTGTGCATTTCATTAAAAACCAACACTGTTTAAGAATCACAAAACTTAATATCGCGATTCTAAAGCGTGTCAATATTTTCCTACGCCGAGCGTATTTGCTGCCCCACATTCTTCCACGGTATAAAAAACGGCTCAATACTGTTATCTTGTAAATTGTGAATTGTTTTAATCTGCCACGCATTGGGTGGACAGAGAATACATCAATGTCTTGGACCTAAAAGGCAGACAGAAACCCGTGTCCCGTTGTTCGTATCAAATGTAGACTCTCTCAGCAGCCTGGTTCCTGTCAGTCACCTGACACCCGTAGAAAAGACTTGAAAGTCTCTGCCAGGAGAGAAAAAACCTGAATAACATGCAGGCCTGACAGACTTAATTGTCACGTCCATGTCTTCTACACGTGGTTCTCTTTGTGTGCCGGGACAGCCATTCATTTACAGCCAGGTTTAAAAACACCAGCAGAGCTCGCACAGTCCAAAAAAAAAAAAAAAGAATTCACAAGAAATGACAAGAAATTATCTAATTGCTCATGGCGTGCGTTGCGGCGCAATTGGTGGAAACGTACACGAGACGGAGGCGGTGGTAAATGGGCTGTAACTCTCTGGAATGGCGGCGTGTTCTCCTTTAAGGCGTGCGTGACTCGCATGGAGATGTGCCCGCCGTGTGAACACTGCTCGCCTGTGAGCGGGAGAGAGACGTTAGCTTGCATTATGCAAATGAGAAACAACAACAACACCTACAAGCTCGGAGGCGATGCAGTCAATTTAGGAGGTGATATTGAAGCAGCCAAGGACGCTCACAGAGGTGAGAGCGGAGCCGCTGGCGGCCGTGCACGAATCCTTGTCCGTGGCCCCGTTTCACTTTCACATTTCATCAATACTGGCAGAGTCTCTCTCTCTCTGCCGGCTGGCCGCTGACCTCCACAACGTGTTGCCAACAGTCTCCAGGCTGCACACAGAGAGGACGGTTACTTATGGACGGGGTAGCAGCGATGGATTGAATTGCATTTGCATCACTCCGGCGAGGGGTTGGGTGTCTTCACTCGGTCCTAAAAAAAAAAACATTCAGTTCCTCCGCTGTCCGTGCTTTATTGCCTTGTGTTGCGTGATGAAGTTGAGATTCTGCAGAGATTACAGAAACATATCCTAACTGCTTGTTCTATCTCAACTTCAGTTTCAAAGAGGAAACATCTTCCCACTGCAGAAGTTCACGGCTGTGTCCCGTATCTGTACTGAACAGCACTCGCCCCGTCGTGCCCGTTAAAACGTACCGGTGGGCTACTCGAGATCGGCAAGCCGTGGAATCAACGGCCCTCGCCGGCCACTGGCTCGTGGTCCAGATGTGCATTTGGGATTGGTGCGACCGCTGGCAGGGGCCCAAAGGTCAAATTCAACCGTTACAGTCTTGATAGTTGATATATGTAGATACCCATTAATACACGGCCCGGGAAATGTAAAGCGCCATTATATGGTTTGAGTTTCCTCTCGTCATCCTGCGTCTGTGTCAGTGTTCCCCATTCTTTAGGGTCGTCACAACAACCGATACTTCAGTGCCAAATGGGTCATATTTCTGAAAACGTGACTAGTTTTCTTCTGCAGTGGTGCAGCTACCGTGAAGGATAGAACACAAACCTCATTACGCTGCATTGTGATCAACAAGTCAAGTCGGTGTTGAAATTTGGTTGGACGGGTCAATGCCGTCCAAATTTAGGATTTGGGGAAATCCCTAGATAATAGCTAAATTCCCATCCAGAGATAAGATAGGATTGTTTTCCTACAGACAATCAGGAAACATGTTTCTGTAATAGCAAAATTCCTAAATGTCACCCTAAACTGAGCTATGACTGGAACACAGACTCTGGTAGTTTCTTTAATGAGGCCTCTGGTTCATCTTTTGGAGGGTGGAATAAAAGACTGTTGGGGCAGGAGAGTAAAATAACACACTTCCTTGCATGGCTGAGAGTATCTGCTGCTAATGGTTCCTGGAATGGTAATACAGGCACCGTTTGAAGACAACTGACAATGGCCTGGTCTTTCTAGTGCTGGCACTTCAACCAGAGCAGGAAATGTACTTTTTTGTGTGTTTTTTTTCTATCTCCCTGGTACATCCCCCAGCAAATGAAAAAATCTATCTCAACCTATCCTATCTCAACAACCACTCACCTAAACCAGAACAGGATGTGACCGGTTCAGAAACTGATTAATATCCACCCAAATATTGACAGTTGGAAAATAAACAGTTCATGGAAACCAAAAGTGGTTGTGTTCAGGGCGTGACTGAATGGGTAAAGCAGGGACTTTCCTGGCTCAGACTGAGGTAAGTGACCTCCTGGACCTAGATTTATTATTTTGAAGCCTTGGTGTGCGAGAACAGGAAGCACCAGCTAGGACTTCTCCTAGAACTATGAATGAACTGAGTGATTTAATATCAAAATGTACTTTAAGCAATAAACAGGCTCTGTGTGTGAGGTATTCAAAACATAACTATCATCGGTTACACAATTGCCATTAAAACGACATCCTTTTGACAGCAAGGTTGGTCAAAATGCAGCGAAATACAAGAACTATAGGAGCACCGTTACTGCAGCACTGCACTAAATCCTACTTTTATGACGCGATCACATTCAGCTTTGGTTGTCGTTTGACGTCATTGGGGCGGTGTTGATAACTGTTGCACATGTCTCGTAATTTGTTCATCGCGGGTTAAATATCACAAACACAAATGCATTTAATTGCGTTGATTGCGAACATGCGGCTGGACTTGAGCACAGCCTCCGATGAGACTGTGCTCCTCGTTACTGATGCCATCGGAGCTTTTTTTTTAAGCAGCCGGCACTAATTAGCTCGTATGTCATCCTGTTTCATTACCTTTCCCCCAGCACTGTGATTTAAACAAGGTTTACCACGGCCCACGTGGTGAAACGTTGGTAAACGCAACGCAGCGTTTGCCATGCTGTCCCCGCTGCCGTAAGGAATTAAAAAAAAAAAGCTCCATGATTACACGGATACGACAGGAAATGTCACATCGCGCCTTCACCCCTGCCGGGGCACATTCCCATTGTGTCAGCAGGGGACACCTGAAGAGAGTTCATTATCATTGCCACAACCAGTGGATCAGGTGGCAGTAGCAACCTGTCAATCACAGTAAGCCCCGCCTTAAAGCGTACCCTGCTTTATGTTCTGACTCTGAAGAGGCATAATGTACGAAATGAACATTACCTGTATTGAAGAAGACTTGGAACTAGAGTTGAGACACTCGCCGGCTCAGCTCGGGCTGGGAGACAGAGCGGGGACGCTCGTCTACACATTGTCACACTTTTGAATTCCCCACCAGCTCCCGCTCCGTCTAAACAATGAGGCCGTGGAGAGGAGGGAGGGGAGGGAGGAAGGGAGGGGGCCGTGCTGGCACCCGTTTTAATTCCACCAAAAGCTGTTCCAACAAAAGGGCCCTCGCTCGGGGGGCCGCCACGGAGCGGCAGCCAGGCAGTCCCGGCTGAAAGTAAGGTCGTGAGCGAGAAGAATGAGGGCGAGAGAGAAGGCGAGGGAGGGGAAATGTGCAAATAAAAGAATGGGCAATATGAAAGCCGGGTATGAAAGGCTGGCTGGAAGTTTTCTCTACTCCGCGTGGCGGTGAGAGTCAAACCAGAAATGTGTGTGTGTGTGTGTGTGTGTGTGTGTTCACGAGGCAGTGAAAGCAGACAAGACCCTGAGAGATGAAAGCCAAAGTAAAACAAATTAAAACCTTCCTCCGTCCATCCTTGGACGGGCTCCGTTGTGATTCATGGCCCCGTTCCCGCCGCCCCTCTTCCCGCCGACACCTGTTGCTGCAGAACGCGCGATGCGGCCCGCTTTTCTCGAAATGTGATCTGGAATTTGCTTAGTAACCGGTTTCCTCAGAAGCGGAATGAAAAAGAAACGCTGACCAAGTGGAGACACATGCTTGCTGGTTCTTGGCAGGCGGAGTGATGAATTAAAAACCTGCTTCCTGGACTCTCCGCTGGACTGATGGAGCTTCTTACGGCAGCCCTTTCCCCCTAATTACACCTAGCTTCTTTGAGAAAGGCCCACTCAGAAACACAACATGGGGATGTGCGATCGGCTCACCCACAAAAGCCGTATCCGTGACGACCTGTTCCGGATCTCTGCGAGTGACCAAGCCGACCTCCACGACGAAGCACAGCAACGGGTATTTTTTGGAAGAAACAACAAATTTGCATTATGCAAGAGGCTGCAACACGGAGTGCATTGTTCACCATGAACATTTCAACCCTTGATAGAAGCCCAAATTAAAATATTAAAAATCAATGCGGGCAAACAAATCACGTCAGTCTGTCGACAATCGACGTGGACCGGTTTCAAGCCCCATCTGTACGGTTCCCCCTCCCCGAGGTTCGGCACGCATGCAAACCGCCGATTATTAAAACAGTTTGACGGACGGAGGTGCCATAGAGTTTCATTAAGATGCGTTCAGGCTCTGTTCAGTGAAAGAGTATTGGGCGAAGGTAAAATGATAACGTTATCATGATGTGTTTGCATGTAATCTGGTAGTTTTGGTGAGACGCTTGAATAAATCCATATATACTTAAATGACATGTTTAACTTCATGGCACTAGCTCCAAGTAGCTTATAATGCATTATTAATCAACATGATTTGTTTTAATCAATAAAAGTACAATCTTTCATTTCCTGATTTTGAATTGTGTGTTTTCGTGAAGAAAATAAAACACAAAAGATGACAATAACAAAGTAAAAGGATACATTTCATCAAAGCGGTTGAAACGATTTTTGTGACGGTGACGAAAAGAAAGATGCAGTCCGGAGCCTTGTGGACCAGCTGCTGCTGCACTAAAGGGATCCGGCACACGGGCCATCCGTGATCCGTAAATTATGTCTCTCCAAGTGATGTCTGCTTCCTGTTGTGCTGATCCGGTCCGTGAGTTGTAGGATCCGTTGCCCCTCGACTGACTTGTACCTCTTTACCCTCGCCGTCTCGTGTGATTGCAGTTTTGTTCACCGTGTTGTGTTTGCCAGGGAGGTTTATTTTTGCTTGGAAACGCTTAACTTTTTGGAGAAAATAAACACAGTTTCCAAAGCCCACAACCCAAAATGAAAAAAAGGTTATTTGCTAAAACCCTGACTCAGCTGGCATTGCGACCCAGCAGTGATATCTCTGAACCCCTCCCTCAGCCCTCTCCACACACACACACACACACACACACACAGAGAGAGAGAGAGAGAGAGAGAGAGAGAGAGAGAGAAAGAGAGACAGATCCGCCCCCCCGAGATATATTCCTTGACATTAAGTCTTTCTGCCACTGGCCACGATGGGGGTCGAGACCTCTGCACCAGCATCTGGATGTTAAAGATGGCTCTGCATCCAGCCCGACCCCGACCCCGGGGTCGGGCTGTGCAGGGTTAAAAAGGGATTTATACAGGGTGAGAATAAAGAAAGAAAAATTACAGCCTTTTTTTTGCTGCCCTTTTGCCTCTGAAATAATGGGAGATTTTCAGCCTTCCGGCTTCTCCCGATACATTAATCAACTAAAACAGCCTGCGAAGAGAAAACTAATTGAAATAATTGCGCCGCTGCCTCAGAGAAGCACACAACCGGGCAGCTCACAGACGAACGCCTTGAACTCTGCGCTCGTTGCTGTGCATGCTTTATGACTACTGCAGTACGATCAGACTTCTCTGGGTGGTCGGGTTAAGATGCAGGAACCCTGCTTTTACAGAGCCATGCTGTTCCTGTGCGGTTTGTGTCCGTCATGGTGTTATTTCCCTCTGGAACTCCATCTGTCCCGGTTTGACCCTTCGCACTTGCTTCCCATCTTGACCCGAATTACCTGGCATGAGAAATAATTGTATCTCAACGGGACTCTTCTGGTTTAACAAAGGATGCATAACAAATATTTATATGGACCATTTTTTTATGGTCCAAAGTGCTATGGCAGGTCAACCCCTCCGCTGCACGGCGTTCCAAACACATAAATATTCCTGCACAAAAATATGCCAAATAACAAACAGCAACACAGGCCCGATGATGAGTCATTAATAAGAGCTCTCGATAATCAGGCCGCGGAGCTCCGAGGGCGATAATCATCGGCCGCCTGCTCTCCGAGTGATAAGCTAATCAGCCCCTCGTCTCCACCGAGCTGTCGAGGGGGACTCATCATCATTGACATTTCAGCACAGAATCAGGCCTGTAGAGGACCGGGAGGGAACAGCGGGGGGGGGGGGGGGGGGGGCACCTGAAGTGACTTAATTATCATTGCCACGGAATGATATCCTCTCAAACTCTACTTTGCCTGTTTTGCTGAAGGTTAAAGTTTTTAGCGTCAAGTTTCACTGCTGCCGTTGACCACTTTATTTGTTTGTCTTCTACCAGTTCATTCATTTTCCTCATACTGTAAGATAAAAACACTCACAGATCATCCGTCTGCACCACAGACTGTAGATGTGGTGTAATGGTAAAATAACTCTGCCGTAGTCTTATGTCTTTGTCTGTTTAGTGTCCAGTCTTTACACCGCTTATCACACTGTGCAATCTTGTGTCTGGCTCCGAGTTCCGGAGGAAGAGAATCTAGCACTCACAGCCTATTGTAACTCAAACGTAAATTACATTTTAACAGGCTGATAGTGGCCACCTGGACCACGAAGACCAGACTTAGCACGCAGAACCCTCTGGTTGGTGGGATCAGTTTTACTCCCTTTTCCTTTGTCTCTGTGTGTACAAATACAGCAAAACCTAAGTTCGAAGAGTCCTTCTCATGCTACTTGACACGTGGTGTGTGAACTGCTCCCATTTGCAAATGAAGAAATAAATGAACTATCTTTACAATTTGTGTGCCAATGAGACTTTATTGTCTGTTAAGTACATTTGTTTTATACAAGCTTCAATTCTCAACTCTACTGCCTCTGCCCCCGTGACTCAGTGAACATTTCCGCAACAGCGGACGTAGTCGCAGTGATGTCACTCGGTCATGCACTGATGTTTTGAAGTATCGAGTTCAGCTTTTTTGCAACCAGTGAACAGGAAGTGACCATATCTGGACTGAGGAGTTAGGTAGAGACGACTCTGGTAGAGACCTGTCACCTTGTAGCCCCGCCCTAAAGCATCCTTCACTTTATGGTCTACTAAATAATAATCTACTAAATGAACATCATGCTGTATTGAAGAAGACTTGAAACTATTGATTGAGACATAAACTCATGTTTACAATGTTTACTGAGGGAATACATCAAGAGAGAAGTAGAGTAATTTATATAGACTTCTATACAACCAGAGGAGTCACCCCCTGGTGGTCAGGAGAGAGAATGCAGCTTTAACACATGAAGCATAGACTTCTATACAACCAGAGGAGTCGCCCCCTGGTGGTCAAGAGAGAGAATGCAGCTTTAACACATGAATCATAGACTTCTATACAACCAGAGGAGTCACCCCCTGGTGGTCAGTAGAGAGAATGCAGCTTTAACACATGAAGCACTGGCTTCTCTTCAGCGTGTCTAACACACGAAACCCCGGCCGTCAAAACAGTAGGAAACAAGTAGAAAGAAAAAGTTGCTGTATGCCGTATGAAATCAAGCGTGCATTCAGTTTCAGTAACTCACTGACTGAGCAGCTGAAATGGGAGCTGAGGGTTTCTTTTTTTTATTCCCAGCAAGAAGAAGAGATGTGTCTTTGCACGTTCAAATTAATTCATAACCGGTGGGGATGCAGTCGTGACAATCTGACGGCTCTTTAAGAATACGAGCCCTGATGCAGCATGGTCTCGGCTGAGTATCTGTCATCCTCACCGATCTGCGTTGCTCTCAACGGTTGGGGGGGTAGTGTGTGTGTGTGTGTGTGTGTGTGTGTGTGTGTGTGTGTGTGTGTGTGTGTGTGTGTGTGTGTGTGTAGGGGGGGGGGGGGTTGCCTCCGGCACCGCAGTCCTCGTTTCTGTGCCACCGCGCCGCTCTTGCGTCGCTCCAAATGTGCACCGGCAGGAGGGAACGCCGTTACTGAGCTAATTCCAATCAGGGAGGAATCTCACTCCAGATCACTGAAGCCACCTGCAGTCTCGTGCAACAGATGCCCAGCCCAGTGCAGAGCGGGCTCTGAAGCTCCCTTGAAATAACTCGGCCTGCATTCGCTTTGATCACAGCGGAGGCCCGTCTCTCCGAGACGTCTCCCGGCTCCGTAATGACCCGTCTTCTTTTCTTTTCCTCTTTTTCCTGGTGACAATTTGGGGACGGCTCAGGCAGATGTTACTGGTTACACCCAGGTGGAAACAACAGGCTGACAGATCCCAGCTGACGGAGCAGGTTCACAGGGTTTTTATGCCCATCGCTGGTAACCGACTGCCTGTCAGCGTGAATTTTGGAGCTGGTCCCAGCTTGGCAGAAAAAAAAGAAGAAAAAGACAAATCTGAAAATAGTTTGTGTTGGGAGTCTGCGTTGCTCAGCAGTGCATCTCAGCGAGGTTATCTCCATATCTATCACTGTAATGCACTGACTTACAGTGTTGCTATGGCAATCACCGGCATGTTTGTTGATGGCTCTTTTTGTTTCATCAATCGACATCATCAGAAAGCGTTTAAACTTCCTTAATCGCTGGAATCAAAGCCGCGGTGCCGTTACGGCCCTGCAGTGCTGCAACCGCGGGTTCTGAGTGCACTCTGAGTGTATTTAACATCATCTGGCATAAATGTTGGTATTATGAGGCATTATAATATTCATACAGTGTCTTGCACTGTGCTTGCATCACTTGACGGTAAGTTAGCAGAGCTCCACAGATATCAGCAGGCCGATGAGATCAGCCAGAGATGGCTTGTCAGACTCATCACCAGGGCAACTTTGGCAGATTTGTAAACACAAATTGCAGTGAAATTAATTTTTCTTGTAATTAATTAATTATTATTATTTTATTGGACATATCATGACAAACTTTTCAATAAATCAAATAAAACAAGCTGGTCAGTTTTTTTTGTGGGTTATCTAAATCAGGAAACACGTGATGCAACCCCGTCCCCCCTGCCCCCCATCCCCCCCGTGTTTAATAAAATGTGTTTTTTAACACTGCAGCCTGTCAACATGTAGCAGAACATGAACATGAGCACAATATATCCCCTTTAAGGAATAGCTGTCATTTTCACAAAATATTAATATCGCTGTTGGTCATTATGACCAGATATTGATCAGGCTCTAAACATTTGTCCTAATGTATTGTTATTAAGGCACATATAGTTTATCTCCTGAAATGCAGAGTTTATATGTAAAGACACCACAGCTGCACACAGCCCCGGGGAAGCACCTGGCTGCTCTGTGCTCACAACCTGTTCTGTGAGAAGATTGCATTCAATTATAAAAATTAGGGATGCAACGATACCATTTTTTACAAACCGATACGATACCGATATTTTTATTTGTGTACTTGCCGATACCGAGTACCGATACCGATACTTCTTAGATTTGGTCTCCATGAAAGTGCAATTAATTTGGAGGCAGATTTTATTTTATCCTCTGCAGATTATGTCAAGCCTATAGTACAAAATTAACAGAAGGCTATCCCAAGCTTTAAACTTCTTGTGGAAGTCCCTCTAATGTCGGACCATAAAACGCCCCCGTGTCCGGGTTCATAATGTAAGCGATAATATTAGGTATCGAGCAATTATATAGGAAGCTGTGTTCCAAGTTATGTTTCCGGTGCTTTTATTGTGGAGGGAGAAACGGAAAGGAAAAGAGTGGAATTGTGGGATATACGTGTGTGAAGGAGATAAAAAAGTGGTTCAAGTTACCCTGCAGCGTGTTTTCATTTTATTAGAATTACAAATATAGACACACAACAGACACTCGGCTACAATAATATCATCCGTAGCCGCACAACAGCGTCTGAATGAGGCCGCTGCCAGCGCTACTTCAGGTGGATCAGCAGCAGTTTGATTCAAACCGGCAGGACGGCGGTGATGACGCGCAGAGCTTCTCAATTATAGATGTATTAAATATGGAAAATTTCAACTCTCGCGTCTAACGTGCCGCCGGTGTAAATTTGCGTCTGTCGCAACCACACGCGTCTGTGCATAGACTTTACATGTAATCTGGTCGCGCGAAACATTTGCGTCGCGTTGGGACGGACTGATTACAAGTAACTCCGGGGCTGTCAGCCACTAACAAGAGCACTAATATGAGCACTAATATGTCATACACACACGTATGCAACACCGGTTAATAAGCACAATATCGATAAAGTCTTGTATTGTACTCGCGTCTCACTTTTCTCCTGTCTGTTGAAAGAAGTGAGCGCTGCGTAGCGAGGATCCAAGATGGCGGCTCCAGATTCTGCTGTTGAGACAAACTGGCCATCTGATTGGACGGCAAAACAACTTGGATAGCGTGATTGGCTGCTCAGAAGTTGAGACTGTTGAGACAGTTGAGACAGAGAAGAGTGTCTCCGGCTCCGCCACGGGGTTGCTTCTCCACAAAGCGCGACCAGTTTGTTGTAGTGAAATACTGTTGAGTGAGTATCGGTTCTTGGTATCGGCCATTGAAACCGATGCGAGTACGAGTATTTAACGCAGTATCGACCACCGATACCGATGCATCCCTAATAAAAATCCATGCGTTTCTCAATAAACATGTGTCGTTGCCGTTTGTATTGTTTTGTGCGATCAAGCGATATCAGGAATGGAGCGTGAACATTTCACAGTGTCAGTGTGTGTGAGCAGTTTAAAGTGGGCTGATTGTAGAAGAGTGACACCAGAGGAAGAGTTCTCTGTGAGAAGCACATGTTCTATGAAGTTATTTTGGTATTGACAGGATGCCTGGACTCAGTCTGACACTGGTTCCTGCATCCTGTTTAATAGCAACATGTCCTTATTGGTGACAATATAGCAGTTGTATTAATAATTTGTGTGCAATGATATCCAAAAGATGACTGTCAAGCAGCTGCGAGTTCCGCGGGAAACCCCCCTCCGCCCCCCAGACAGGGAGGTGAAATCCTGAGACGTGTAGCCGCCGCTGCTGCACCTCTACCGGCTCCAGGCTCCTCCATGAAGGGCTCTCCGCTGGAGGGGCCACCTGAGGAGCCGCAGAACCGAGGACCGACCCCTGCCATTAATCTAATGGCCGGTCATCAGACCTGCGGTTTGCGAGCGTGCGCGCGCACACCGGCCCCCGTCACACGCGCGCGCGCACACACACACACACACGCGCAAACACACACACACAGGTAGACGCAGATTACAGGTCAGCCGTGTTGCTGGAGGCTCAGAGGGGATTAGCCGTTTCCCTGAACGGTCACCTGCCGTCTGAAGCCGCTGAAGAGGAATTGTAGAAGCACAACAACAGAAACACGCTCACCCGGGGAGCCACACCTCGGGTTCCGCAGGCGCACACCGACACTCCACACACACACACAAACTTTTTTTTTTACAACAGGTTTTTTTACAACAGGCAGCAACAGACGTGACACGGGCGGACGGGACACACTCGGGGCGCACAGCGCGGGGAGGGAGAGAGGCGAGAGGGGTGTAAAGCGGCTTCGGCCGGGGACTCGAACGCAGCTTATCTTACCTTGTGCTGCGAGGAGGACCGCCGCCGCCAGCCAAGCGTTCCTCACCGGAGAGACCGGGCAGCGTTCCGCGGGATCTCTCGCCATTCTTCCAAGCGGGAGACGAGGTGGACGTAAATATCCACTACAGCGCTGCGGGGGGCTGGGGGGGAAGCCTGGGTAGGGGCGAGTTTGGCTCCGGGTTATTCCTTCTCCGATCGGCGCGAGAAACTTGGGGGGAGTTCAGCTCAGACCGCCCGGGCTAGAATGCAGCCAAGTTGCGGCTCCTCTTCCCGTGTCAGTCTGGACCGTGCGGAGTCTCTCTCCGTCCTCCTTTCACTTGACAGATAGAAGAAGAAGGGGCCGGGCCGCAGCAGCGCGCACAGGTAAGTCCACGCGGCCGCTTTAACTGCGCGTGATGGCGCGTCTTGGCCACGGAGAGAAGGAGCGGAGCGGAGCGGGGAGAGAGAGTGTGCGCGAGAGAGGCGGCGCGAGCTCCGTGTGTCTGGCGCGGCGGGCTGAGCGGGGAATATCCGAGTGATGTCAGCAGAGCGTCACCAAGAGGGCGCGAGCCGCAATGTGAGGAAGAGGAGAGAGAGACGGACACCTGCGCTGGAGGGACGCGGATATGTATTCATGTGCGCGTGCGTTTTAGTGCTTTCATCCATCATCGATGATTTCCGGTGATCAGCAACATTATTCAATGATATCTTAATGATCAAGAAAAGAGTTACCCATGGTGGAATATAACACATTTACTCAAGTACTGTACTTCAGTGCAATTTTGAGGTATTTGTACTTTTCTTAAGTATTTGCATTTATACCACTTCGTTCATTTTACAGTTACTTTGCAGATTGCACACACACAGCACATTGTATACATTGTGGGGTTTATTTCTAGGAAAATATCCTGGAAAATGATCTCAAGAAAATAGTGGGAACTGATTCAATTGTTATGCTGTTTAAGAGTAAAAAAATCATCTTTTCCATAAATTGGTTTCTCAAAGAACCAATATTTAGCTGAAGAACCTTTTGAAAAGGGTTTCTTTGGTGAACCTTTTTTTCTTTAGATTCTTCAAAGAACCAGAAATGGTGCCTTAATAGAAACACAACGTAACATCGTCAAAACGCACTTTTGCGGGTGTCGGGTTCGGAGGGTTAAAGAACAATTTGTTGAAGGTTCTTTGAGGCATATTTATAGGTTTTTTTTAAGAACTATTTAAGTAAATGGTTCTTTTGAAGAACCCTGGAAAGGCTATTTGTGGAACCAGAAATGGTTCTTCTATTGCATCACTCTGAAGAACCATTTTCAGTTCCAGATGGCACCTTATTTTATTATATTTACAATAGTGGTGGAAGAAGTACTTGTATTGAAGTGAAAGTACTAATCCATCATTCAAACATTTTACTGAAAAATAAGGGTTAGCATCAAAATATACTTAAAGTACCAAAAGTAAAAGTAGTCATTATGCCAAATATATACAACTGTGATTATTTATGTATTATTGTTGCAGCAGGTCAAGGTGGGGTTCTTTTCCATAATTCTTCGACTATTTCTTCCTCCACTGATGACCAATTGCCAAGCCCCTCTCAGTCAAAACTAAAGCTCATGGAGAGGATTGGGATTGGTTGGAATCAAAACCAGAGTAACGTCTTCATATTGTCATATAACATCTTCGTATAATTTTGTCAAAGCAATGTTGGTGTCTGTCAAGTGAACGTGTCAGAGCTATGAATATTAAAAACCTACAGCTGAGGAGTAGCGAGCCGCTGCCGGGTTCAGCGTGTCCCTGGCTGGGGGTCTAAATGCAGCGGCTCAGTGGGCTTCACAGACACATCACATCAATGGCTCCTTCAGCCCGAGCTTTCTAAGAAGAGTAGAAAACTACTTCTTAATAAGACACTTCGCTCACGAGGGGGGAGGAAAACGGAGGAAACGTTGGGAGAGGGAATCTAAAGAGAGATAACCTTCTGTAGAAAGAGACAATTAGCTTCATGAAAATAAGGCAAGGGACAAATAACGACAGAAGTTCGAAACACGATTAAACCTATTAACTGGAACCTGCAGGAGGCGTGCAAATATTACAACAAAACTATGAAGGAACACGAGGACCAAGAGACCATATACAGAGTGACCTGGAAATATGAAAAATCTATTAGAAGGATATTAACCAAAACTCCAACATTTGATCGTCTATCAGCCCCGTTCTCATTTCATTACATTGGCTCCCTGCACATGCCGGATCAGACTTCAAGGTCTTACTTTTGACTCATGAAATATTACACTGACTTGCACCATCCTACTTATCGCCTCTAGTCACTCGTCATATTCCCACCGGGGCTTTTCCATATCAGAATGTCAGTCTCCTGATTTTATTTCCAATAAAATACATCAATAGGGGGAAGGGCCTCCACTAACAAGGTGGTCTCATCCAGCATTCGTACAGCTATACTGACAAAATGTGCCGTTATCTGTTTCTCCCAAGAAATTATTTAGTATTTTATCCACAGGAACAAGGAAGTATAAAGACGGCAGCAGCACACAGGGCGGGAGGGATTGGAGGTCGGTGGATCCAACACACGGCAAACTTTTACCCAGGAGTAGGGATGCACCGGTATCGGTGGTCGATACTGCGTTAAATACTCGTACTCGCATCGGTTTCAATGGACGATACTGTTAGAAAATAATGATTTTTAGTGCTCCTAGTGAGAGCTAGAGAGTTTACATTGGAGGGTCAAGACAAATAAATAACTCTGTATGGATTATCAAATATTGAATGGATGACACTGTATGTACTACACAAATGTATTAATTAGAATTATGAAATGTATTGAGTGATTGTGGAAGGAATCCTGAAAACATCAGGAGCCCACAAACAGTTACGCAGCCTGAAGATTGGAGCAGATAGATAAGGAGGACATGCTCAAGAATGTGAGAGGGGGTTTGGGTTGACCAACACCTAAAAGGACGAGGTCTTGTCCAATCAATGGACTGGAAGAGAGGCTAGCCAGAGGAAGGGGGGCTGACCCCAAACCTGGCAAAGCTGAGACATTATGAGAACATCAGCAGATCTCTGGGTGCCTTCTGCCGGGCAGGTATGTATGGATCTGCTGCCCGGGGGGGGGGGGGTGGGCACTGGATCTCTGTCTCATGGGATTTCTCTCTCTCATGGGATATATTTTGTATATATTGTGTAGTTATTAGTGTGATTCATTTTGAAATGTTGTTCATCATCTTTTTATTAAATCAATTTTTATGATAACTTTCTGCATCTGGGACTTCTCTTCACACAACCGCCCAAAGATCTTTGAACTTAACAATACCAAGAACCGATACTCACTCAACAGTATTTCACTACAACAAACTGGTCGCGCTTTGTGGAGAAGCAACCCCGTGGCGGAGCCGGAGACACTCTTCTCTGTCTCAACTGTCTCAACAGTCTCAACTTCTGAGCAGCCAATCACGCTATCCAAGTTGTTTTGCCGTCCAATCAGATGGCCAGTTTGTCTCAACAGCAGAATCTGGAGCCGCCATCTTGGATCCTCGCTACGCAGCGCTCACTTCTTTCAACAGACAGGAGAAAAGTGAGACGCGAGTACAATACAAGACTTTATCGATATTGTGCTTATTAACCGGTGTTGCATACGTGTGTATGACATATTAGTGCTCATATTAGTGCTCTTGTTAGTGGCTGACAGCCCCGGAGTTACTTGTAATCAGTCCGTCCCAACGCGACGCAAATGTTTCGCGCGACCAGATTACATGTAAAGTCTATGCACAGACGCGTGTGGTTGCGACAGACGCAAATTTACGCCGGCGGCACGTTAGACGCGAGAGTTGAAATTTTCCATATTTAATACATCTATAATTGAGAAGCTCTGCGCGTCATCACCGCCGTCCTGCCGGTTTGAATCAAACTGTTGCTGATCCACCTGAAGTAGCGCTGGCAGCGGCCTCATTCAGACGCTGTTGTGCGGCTACGGATGATATTATTGTAGCCGAGTGTCTGTTGTGTGTCTATATTTGTAATTCTAATAAAATGAAAACACGCTGCAGGGTAACTTGAACCACTTTTTTATCTCCTTCACACACGTATATCCCACAATTCCACTCCTCTTTTCCTTTCCGTTTCTCCCTCCACAATAAAAGCACCGGAAACATAACTTGGAACACAGCTTCCTATATAATTGCTCGATCCCTAATATTATCGCTTACATTATGAACCCGGACACGGGGGCGTTTTATGGTCCGACATTAGAGGGACTTCCACAAGAAGTTTAAAGCTTGGGATAGCCTTCTGTTAATTTTGTACTATAGGCTTGACATAATCTGCAGAGGATAAAATAAAATCTGCCTCCAAATTAATTGCACTTTCATGGAGACCAAATCTAAGAAGTATCGGTACTCGGTATCGGCAAGTACACAAATAAAAATATCGGTATCGTATCGGTTTGTAAAAAATGGTATCGTTGCATCCCTACCCAGGAGTCCACTGTTCCATACTGGTGTGAGACGAGACGTGAAAACTGATGTATTATTCACTTGATGATTCTGTAACGGCACTTCATTATTATTAGTTAATTATTAGTTATTTTAACCCAAACTTCTTTTTCTAAATCACAGACGTTTTGCCTAAACTTAACAAAGTATTTTCACATCTTTCAGAATCAGAATTGTTTATTGGCCAAGTACGTTGAACACACGAGGAATTTGACTCGGTTAAAGGTGCATAACAATAAAACAATATAAAACAACAATATATATTATAAAATAAAAGTGGCAAGTGTATTTTAATAAGAAAAGAAAAGACGTGCAAGGGTGTTTGAAATTGTCCTGGGGAAGTCAGAGTCTGGTTTTTGTTGATGTACCCGACTGCAGCTGGAAAGAGACTGTCCTTGTGGCGTGAGGTCTGGTTCTGATGGTTCTAGACTAATAAAGAAAGCATCACTTTAGTAGCACTTAAATGGCACTTACAGACAGCACTTTGTAGTTCCACTTTCTTAAGGACATTGTACTTTCTTGATTCTTGTTGTTCTGAGTTTGTACTCATGGTTGAATGCACTTATTGCAAGTCGCTTTGGATAAAAGCGTCAGCTAAATGAAATGAAATGTAATGACTGTGGTTGGAAAACGAGGAGTATTTTTGAGTAAGCTATGAACCATTGTATAAGGATACGTTGTCTCTCACCAATGTGTAGGTTTTTTGTATTCCTTTTGCTCATGCTGCTGCGATTTTCTATCGTATGTATTGCGTGTGTCTAATGTTTTCAGTTTGTGATGCTTCGTATGTAATTTATCTAACGTCTATAAATCTTGTGTTTTGCTCATGTTGCTCATTGCTGTTTTTATGTACAGCCCTTTGAGGCATGCTTTGGAATAATGGGCTGTGATTCACTTTTACTTCACCATGAACAGAAAAGAAAACGTTGTATTCCAGATCTCCATTAAAAAAATCAATGCTATTTGCTATTGTTCATTAGTTTTTGAAAGTGTATAGTAGTTAATGTTAGACCAGCAACAGGACTGAACTCAGATCTGTTTGCCTGATAGTGATAGTTGAAACCTGTTGAACAAAACAACTGAACCGAGATTGCTTGAACAGGGCGGTCTCACCCTGAATACACCCTCACGTCCCAGTGAAAAAGAAGTTAGAGCGTCTGTATATCTCCTCTGTACGGTGATTATTCCCCAGGTAAATGGCATATTTGAGCAGTGAACAGTGCCCCAATGTGTTTTCCAGGAAGAGAAGATGAATTGAATTGTATTTCTTTTTTTAAATGCATATATTGTTGAATAGGTGCACAATATGACGGGGGATGTGATCTAAAAGAGTTCAAACACATGCTGACTCACCTGTGTGATGATGTGTTTTATCCATCACACCAAAACACAGAAGTACAAGAGACCTGCACCCATGATGGATACTGTCACATACTTTGTTGTCCCCTCCACAGAAAGAGTGATGCCAGGAGTTTTTTATTTTAAGACAGAAATGTTTCAAATACGGATATGTTGGAGGTAAATAAACAGAGCCCACACTGCCGCACAGAGAGGACGCTCTCCCGTCTGGTGAGGACGATAAGAGGAGCATCTTTGAAGTCGACTGCAGCAGAGTTACTGTTGACATAAGTAACAGAGGCAGATTGACTGGGACTTTTTTCACAAACCAAACACACTGTAAAAGGCAGTTCTTGAGTGGGAACACAAACTAGTTCCCTCGTCTTCAGCTGCTCTGTGGCAAGGATTCAGTTGACTTTTTATAGTTTTACGGTGATTTAACATGAACCACCATCAAGTTCTAGTCAATAATGACACACTGATCTGCTGAGTGACACACCAGTTGCTCGTGTGTTGTCTGAGACAGTGGCGACTCAACGAGAGGCGCTGTAGCTTTAAACCAGTGATTTTCAACCACACCAGTGTGTTGTGAGAGATCGTCAGGTGTGCCGTGGGAAAATGTCCAATTTCACTTAATCGGTCCAAAAAAATATTATTTAGTTGCCGCAAATAATTGTCCATTGTTGAGCGTCTGAGCCTGCAATATAGTGGCTGGCCTAGTAATTAAATACTCTTCCATGCCAGTAGGTAGCGCAATAATTACCTACCATATATGCTGTATTATGCTACAATGTGACCTTTTTGGGTGTTGGTGTGCTGCAGGATTTTTTTATTGTAGAAAATGTGCCGCGGCTCAAAAAAGGTTGAAAAACACTGCTCTACACTACACTTACCATGGTAACCACAAGAGTCACCGAATTAGTTCGGACTGACATCTTCAGGATGACAACTTTAACGGGTTGCGCAGGTAATCTGACAACATGTGTACCCGTGCCTGCTTCCATGGCCTCCATCAGTGATCAGGTGTCTGCTACTTTCTGATGCTTACTCTGTCACAAGCATGCCAACGAGCCAATCAGAGAGTTACACGTACACATGGCCATAAAACCTGTGTTCTCCAGGAGCACTTTGTGCACAAGAAGAGCCCAATAACAGCCAACCAGCTATACAGCCTCAGTCGACCAACACTTCTAGACACATCTGTAAAACTGAGTTTCTCCACAAAAAACACGCGAAAGTGACACTTTTAATCTTTACCAGAGATGTGCTCCCAAGTTTCTTTGAAATAAGTAATACAACATGAATAAACGGATCAATCAAATAAATCATAGTCAAGCAGCTATCTATCGGCAAGTCCAACAGCAAAGAAAGCCAAAGAGACTTTTAAATTCTGATAAACCCCAAACATCAGTGTGGTGACAGTGTTGCATCACATAGTGACATGCCAAAGATCCCTCTTATTCCAAACCCAGCAATCAATCTTTGAGGCACAGCCAACAACCACCCATCTTATTGTGGATGGAAACAGCTCCGCAACTCCCTCCAACCTTTCACTACCCGTTCCACTGAGAAATAAAACACCCTGCCTGCCTCTAAAACATTCCCCCGTGGTGGTACCACCATTACGCTGGCTAGCGGACACCGCCGCCCACCCCCCTATTATCACCTCATTAGCGGGCTGTAAACTGGCCCACCCTCCATTTTGGCTCCAGCCTCAATCAGCCCCATTAATCACAGTGGAGCAGGGGAACCTTCTGTCCTCTGAAGGCTCACGGTGTATTCTGCTGGCCCCTGCTGTGTGTGTGTGTGTGTGTGTGTGTGTGTGTGTGTGTGTGTGTGTGTGTGTGTGTGTGTGTGTGTGTGTGTGTGTGTGTGTGTGTGTGTGTGTGTGTGTGTGTGTGGGCATGCCGTGGTGTACAAATGATCCAGCTACATCCTGCCATCTGTTGACTGCTAGGAGTAACTGCCTCTGCACTGACACACACAAGTTCATGACGCTTTCTGGCGGTCTGTTGTTCCCCTGTATCCAAAAAGGATATGATTATTTCATTCCAGGTTTATCTCAGAGCAGATGGAAGGAAGTATGCAATCATCGCAACAAGCCCCCTATAATTAAAATACAAAATAGGTTGTCAGTGCTTTTCCAAATCAACCCAAATGCGGGTTTTCTCATCGGCTACCCATATGGTGGAGAAATAATTCATCTCAAGGCGACTTAAACTACACTGAGAAATAAAGATGCTGACGAGAACCTAGGGTTCTTTGGTTTGTGCCCTTAGGGGAACCCTTGTTCAGGGCTCTATCTAGAACCCAGCTCTTCATCTGGCGCCGGAATCGGGTCAATTGGCTTTGGTTTATGACCAAACACCTGCCAAACTAATGACGATCCCATCAGCCTCGGCTCACACAGGAAGCATTTCATCTAAACAGCACGTTAGCATGGCGGTGTTAGCATTTAACCCATAGCATCGACCGTGCAGCCTCAGAGCTGCTAGCATGGCTTTGAGATCTTGTTCTGGTTGCCTCTTTGGTCCCGTTTTATTCACAATTACAAGTGAATTAATGCCCAGGAACCAAAACACAATATATAACTAATTATTGGACAGTTCTGATACTCTGTCATCCTATGAGCTTAAGTGTTGTGGCAGTCAGGTGGATAAATGGTGCGATCATCATTCAGAGCCAAATCCTTCTGGTCATGCGCCAGCTGTCGAGGCATGACAAACTGCTACTTATTGGATATCAATATCTGTCTCTTAAACTCCGGCATCTTGAGCGTTTCTTGAGGCCGGTCGGCATTATGTTCTGATTTGTTGTTGATCTGTTTTATTAGGTGTTATTTCATTACCATATTAACATTGCTCGAGTGTCCTTTATGTGACTGAGAAGAACTGGTTCCTTCTCACAGTTTAACATCCACTTTTCTACAGGTTGGTTCAGTCAGATACTCAGAGCTGCTGTACAGCCAATATATGAATCCACTGACACTATTATTACATATGTTGTGCTCAACCTTTGAAAAAGAAAAAAAAGAAACTTTTACAAATTTGAACCCGTCACGCGGCTGCTGGATAATCTCTTTCGACAATAAAAATGCAAAAAGGCCACATCATTTGTGTGACATAAATAATGAGTAAGCCCTGGCTGCAGGCCTGCTTGGCCCTGTAGAGAAAACCTCCTCTAATGATGTTGTAAACAAAATCAGAACCACTTTAAATCACTTCATACGGCAAGTACTACAGAATTTATCTTGGTGGATTCCCCCTGGACCGGTTATCTAAACATAACTACAGCCCTGGAATACAAGTGTACAGTATATTGACTGAAAACAATTCAATACAAATAGTAAAATCACTGTAGATACACTGTACTGGATCTCCCATTGAATTCATTTAATTCACATTTCCCTTAAAATCTCCAGTCAGCAGGCTTTAAAAAGGCTTTTGAATAATTCAGCCAATAATTCATATCTTGCCACTTTGCGCCTCCTCGCTCCCGGGGCCACAGTCTAAAGCAATGACCACAACCTGGTGTCGGGAAAAAAGGATTTACAGCATAGAAAGGCAGAAAAAAAAAGTTCTGCAAAACAAATCAATTTTGTATTCTTTGTAATTGTTTTGTATTGAATCAAAACAAGGGCATTTTATTCTTTTAGTCCAGTCAATCTCAGTCAAAAAAGGGCCAAACCCAGGAGAAATTACAATGGTAATGTTTCATAGATTTCATTGAATACCTGCCAGCATCACATAATAAAGGTATACTTTGATTTAGTGGAACAAGTTTTTGGACATTTTAAGGGAAGCAGTCTGGGTAAAATGGTGTTAATATCAGAAAGCCTATGTGCTCCAATCCATCATATTTGGTGTCTTTCCCGAAGTTTTCAGGGTCAATACTTTTTCAGATGCGGCTTAGTGTTGGAGCGGGTCTTCCTTCAATCAGAGGATCGGCAGTTGGCGCTAGCTAGTTCATGTCGATGTTTTCTTGAGCAAGACACTGAACCCAATTTCTTCCGTAGGCGGTTCCTGCTGTCTGAATGCGTGTGAATGTTAGATAGTCCTGATGGGCAGGTGGCACCTTGCATGGTAGCCCCTGTCATCAGTATACGAATAGGTGTGAATGAGTGAATGATGACATGCAGTGTTTTGAATCGGAAGACTAGAAAAGCGGTGTACGAATACAAGTCCATCACAATATCTTATGGGGTACTTCTAAACCCAAGTTATTTTCCACTCACATCATCATTTAACTAAAAGGGCAAAGCAGACACATCAACATTGTTCCAAATGTTTGGGGGGCCTCCAGGTTCAGTCTGTGTCATGGATCATATATCATGGTTTCCAAGAAAAACATACAAATAAGATCAATTTGTATGTGCTGAAAATTCAATGCAAAAAAAAGTGGTCACCGATACCGATAACAGGGATCACCTGCAGATTTAAGTGAAGGGGGTTAGCCCTGAAGTTAACCACAGTATCAGCTCAGGCTCACTTAAGGTGGACCAGCTGTTCTCCTTCAAGGGACAAGCCGCTCCTCTGGGATTTGCTCAGCCTGTTTTTAACACTTCTTTTAACTGTCTAACTAAACGCTTAATCATTAACACCCCTTCCGTCTGTATCAGAAAAACACCACGTTGAATATTTACTTATCAGCTATCAGTGTCGCCTTGCACATTCCATTTGAAAAGAAGTCACACTCCTTCTCCACCGTGATTGATAAGCCTCGAGCAAAGTGGACTAACTAACTGCAGGTGTGAGCCCCTTTAGTGGAATGTCTTAAAGAGAGACAACTGTTCCGTCAGCTGTCCCATTGCTGTGGACGTTTGGTTTCCCGAGCCTCCTTTACTTGTCACAAACGCACAAATCATCCACCCGTCCATCTCTCTCTAGATTCATGCACTCGCCTTGTATACAGATTGGACTGGGCCGTCCCTCCGGCCTTGGCCCTTCAATCACCCCTTCCACCATCCGTCCCTCCCACCCTCCATCCATCCGTTGGTTTGATCTCACCCTCCGTTCCCCTCCCTTCTGTCATCGCTGAGAGCAGTGCAAATCATCTCGCACCTCGGTGGCAGCCGGCCAGACCCGAACACCCACTGAGTTATTTACTTGGGTGTTCCTCTGATTGCTCTGCTGGATCCGAACGGAGCGGCATTAGCGCTAACACACTCAGCTCTCCATATTCACGCACGCGATCTGTTTTAGCTGCATTGGAAAAGCTGGAAGCAGGTCAGCGGGAGCTCTCTCCCCTTATTATTTTCTCCACAACCAGTCCATGAATTTTATATGCAGCACTCCCATCGCACTCTTATCCTCGCCTCATTCTTGGAAGTTATAAGCCAACAATGACTTGCACGCGCACACAAACCCTACGTACACAGGAGCCTGTGCCCTCACACAGCTGGTATGTTTGATTTGTGTGGATATAGATTGGTATGCTTTTATAGCGAGTGAGAAGGTGATAGGGGCCTGGTCCAGAGCATCAGGGAGAGGGTGGGGCGAGGGTGGGGGGGGGGGGGGGGGTGGCTGTAGATGATCTTTCAGTCTCTAAACACAGTGGAACAGAGGGCGAGAGGTGACTGTCAATCACTGTAAGGAGTCCCCACTGAGGTAACCCAGGTTATGGGTTAGTTGAGGGAGGGTGTAGTTACAAGAGTTGGGTCAACAGAGACCAGTAATGGACACTTTGAGGGGGACTTCTTTCTGAGAATAATAGGGACAAGGGCATATGAAAGAGAAAGGTGCATGATGGCCATGCAGGGTTTGGGTTAGGCCCCATCAGGCCCGATCTTGGAACATTGGGTTCAGCCTCTGGGATTGAGCATACCAAAAAAATATAAGAAAAAATCTAATAAAATAAAACAAAAACAAAAACAAAAATGTCAAATCCCTGCCTCACAAGTCAATATAAGTTAGTTGTGTCATGTTTATAAGACTATTACACAGTAATTATAAACATAAACCATAAGCATGACTTAAAGTGACTCAAAACCGACTAAGTATGGACCCCGAGTTTTGAAAAATGCTGATTAAAAAGTTAGGAACTAGCTAGAAGGCTAAACTCAACAGTTTTATAATCCATAGAGCCTACAGAGTCCGCCAATACCAACCATTCCACTCTCACACAAAGCATCGCAAAGATATGCACAATGATGTAATTTGTGTCCAGCAAAAAATATGAAAATTGACTTACTTATGGCTGAAATATTAATATTCCAGGCCTTCCTGCTCCCTACTGACAGCTAAGGCCAATGAGCACCATGCTGCAGTGAAACGAGCCCAGTTCAGGGACCACCGAGGACTGTGGGAACTTTCATGCTTGAGCGGAGTTAACATGAGTTCTCTACATTTATTTAACTAAAATAATTATTAGAAATACTTAACTTCACTCAATCAAAGCCAAACGTCGGACAGATACTCCTACAATATTGAGCTATGTTATAGTATTTTAAAGAGTGTTCATATCGATGTGTAAGGTAATAAAATTTTTCTTTTAATTTCTTTTTTTTTGTATTTGTATTATCATAAACCAATATACCACTAACACATATATGGCCTTATTATTTATCTTCACAAGGGTCTTCTGTATTTTATAGCTTTTTTAATTTTTCAAATAGACCTCGTGAATGAGGAGATAATTAGGATTTAATATGAGAAAAAAAAGCATCAGCAATTTTGGCTAAAAACATTGGTGCGGGGAAAAAGATTAACAGAGCAGCACTTTGGGCTGATCGAGCTCAACAACGGGGGTTGCCCGTGCAAACTGGCAAAAGGAAAATGAAACACAGTGGGGTTTTGCTCTGAAGCCGATGATGGAAGTTGCTGAGGAGTGGAACGTCCCGCTTCCTCTCGAGACAATGGCGGCCTGCGCTGTATGAATGGGTGTGAATGGTTAGTCGACCCGCAAGCGAGCATTTCAATTGCCCCGGAAACCAGATCCAAACAGTTGAGAGGCGTTAGAGGATGTGGGCAAAACTACATATTGTGCCATTTGCCGGCAAGTTTTCAGAGCAAGGCGGACGAACAAGGTCATATTTCAAAAGCACGTTGAGCTTCTGAAAAATGACGTCGACTAAGAGGGTCTGCCGCCAGCCCCTCCTCCGGGGGCTAGCCGGTGTTTTTACCAAACATGCACGCCGAGACTCACTCACCCACTTATTGTTAACCTCAATCCAGTTTTTACCCTATGCACATTGTTACCCGACTGGGCAAATTAAAAAATGAAAAACGTTAATGTAGAACCCTGAGAGGGGCCCTTGAGATGACCAGAAGGCCTCTCAACTCTCCTTATAGTGTTGTATGGTTATTAGCTCTGGATTATGGAGTATTCATAGATTATTCACTGCTCAATTATATTGCCTACTAATAACTTTCCCCAAGTGTTCATCACACTGCTAGGGATAACATTTGTGGGGAAATAATGAATCCTTTGATTATTTATACTACTATACTATACTATAATACTTAATAACAGACCTATATGTTGCATTATTGAACTAAATCAAGTTTGAAAAATACTGGCATCCATCATCAGTGAAATATCCACAAAATGTGTTCTTTTAATAGCTTAAACCTTTAACTCAATGATGGGGTGGATGAGACGTAATGGGTTCAGGAACACTATGAATGTCTGTATCTAACTTTTACTATGAATGTCATGGCAATCCATCCAATATGTTGTTGAGAAACACTGCCTTCCTAAATCCACATCTGACAAACTGAAGTATTGACCTCTGAGTCCCTTGACTCACCTTGAGTTTGGCCCAATGGTTGAATCTGCAGTTTTCCAAACCTTTTTGCAGCTACTAAAAACAAACCGAGCATATCCATCACAGCTCTCCAAACAGACTTGTGCAGCATGCTCCCACGTGTTCGGGAGTCATGGTGCAGCTTCAGCAGCACCCAGACTTGATCTCCTTGATTGACGTGTTTTCCAGAGCTGTATCAGGGCGAAGGTGCCAACTGGGGCCAGTGGCTCGGCAGTGGGCTGACAAGGAGCCACGGAGGCTTTCTGCTGCGTGCTCCTTCAAACTTCAGGGGTTGTTTTAACGAACACACATGGGGGGACAATGACCGCATACTTTCATTTTCAGGAAACCTATTTGATCATTTGAGAGTTATCTTGACTGGTCAGAATAAGAGAGGAGAATAGGTGTTGGATAAGGCAACTGAGTAAGAGCAACGTGCTGCACCAAGTGTTTGTGGTATTTTTTGTAGCATTTTCTTTTCCCTCACAGAGTTGATCTCTTTCATGTTGCCCGGTTTAATGCTGCCTTCAAGTCATCCTGGTAAGCTCCGAGTTGAGACTTCTGAAGTGGTAAAGACGACGTGTCACGCATTCAAGTGCATTTAGTCGGCGGGACAGCCTCCCGAGGGAAACTGAAGCCTTGGAGTGTCTTATCAGCAGCGAGGGGGAGACATCCGAGCCCCGAAGTGTGACAGGTGATGAGTTAAGTGAAATTTGTATATATTAATACACAATAAACAGCTGAAAATACAAACCAAAATAATGTATTATAAGGACACTGCTCTTTTGTTGGCATTTCACACATTTTGTTTCGTTTGTTTTGGATGGCAGAATGTTCTCCACCTTTTTACATGTCAAGGGCCCTGCAATTGATACACATAAGGTCACACACTCCTATTTGAGCAGATTTCACTTCAGGGACCTCCATCTGAGCAGATTTCAGTAACACTTTGTAATCTGTGTATAGCCGAACATCGCAACTCTGTCGACGCCATTAATGTTTCCATGTTGGCCACTTCTTCCCTTTTTCTCTATCCTTTACTTTTTTTTATTATTTATATAAATATATATATATATATTTTTTTTTCTGATACATGGGGGCGACTGTGGCTCAGTGGCTAGCAAGTCGGCTAGAAAGGTCTTTCAATCAGAGGGTCGGTGGTTCGATCCCCGGCTCCGGCGGTCTTTGTCGTTGTGTCCTTGAGCAAGACACTTAACCCTCATTGCTCACCGTTGCTGTGTCTACGGTCTACTGTATATCATGTAAGTCGCTTTGGATAAAAGCGTCAGCTAAATGAAATGTAATGTAATGTAATCTAACATGTAAATTCTAAATCCTGATATTATCACTGACCTTTGGGGTTTCCTCATGGCCAAAGGGGGTTGTGTTTGTTCTTGGATGTATGGTTGTGTGTCCTGATAAGGCCGCATTGACTAACATGAAATCCTTACTTTATAAATAACATGTTACATTTTGATTACGTTATTAAACTATTAACAGTTTGTTATTGCGCACATTATAACATTTCATATACTATATTATGCATGTGCTAATGATTACTGAATGATTTGCATGGACGAACAACTCACACTGGAGTTACTTCTTTACCGACTGAAATAATGAAAATGAACTATTCCCCATTTTTCTGGCCCCACCTGGACCTCCCTCTTGGACCCCTGTGGGTCTCCCAACCCCTGGTTGAGAACCACTGCCTTAAACCATGTTCCCAAGGTCCTTTTCACCAACAGGGAAGTAGAGCAATGAAATGTGTTATTTAGAGTTAGAGACAGAACACATAATGAGAAAATAATGTTATGGGTACATTCAAACCAGTAAAAGGCTTAGTGTGTTCCATTACTTACCGTTTCATCCCATAAAAGCAGTGCAAAATGAATGTTTTCACATTTCTTACTTCCTTTGGCCTCAAAGATAAAAACATTTTGTATTTTCTGAGCTGACCGCACACATTTCAAGTGAATTAATAATGAATGTGTAATTTTGGAGAGCATGGACACATTGCATATTTAAAGCGTTTAATTTGGAGGAGTTGTGAGTTGCATCTTATTTTAAAACTTAAAATGTGCTCCACCAAACAGTGGAGACAGCCATTAAGAAGGGAATGAGGATGTGAAATCAGTGTGCGGTCCAGTCTGTATGAAACAGCTCACACTTTGGCAACATGGATGTAACTGGTTTAACGTCTACACGTCAGTCCAATGAGCTTCAGGCTACTGCTACGCGTCCACACACCACTGGCGTTGTTGAACCCCTGGAACGGAGAACCGCTTGGAAACACCGCTGACGGCGTTCTAGTGACAACGTTTAAGTCGGGAACGGAGAGCGTTTGAAAATGATGACGCAGACTTCACTTTTTGATTGGTTCTCCTCAGTCACGACGCATCCTGGCCTGATTCTTCACGCCCCTACCACGTGATCAGCCTCCACTACAAGTGGTTCATTTCAACACGGATAAGCTAGCAGCTGTTGTGTCGTTAAAATGCTTCTTCTGCCCAGGGGCGCAGGAGGAAAGCGTTTTATTTACTTATTTTTTTTGCGCTTTGCAACAATTCCCGTGTCTGAAACTGTCTCGTCTAGACGGAGAGTTTCTTTTATTTGGAAGTGAAAACGTAGTAGTGTGGCTGTGGAAGGATCCCAGTCCCTCAAAAGCAGACACCTCCGTCCTCTGAGCAAACCCCAGTAGATTGAACCGACTGTTGCCATCAGTCAAACTCCACCGATAAGCTTATCGTGGCCCGGCATCTCGCCCGGAGGGATGAGGGTTAAAAGGAAACTCGCTTCAAAATGATGTTTTACCTCGGCTTCGGGTGTAGGGTCAAGCTGCTTAGATTAGGGTGAACTTGTGCAGCTTGTGTGAGTGTGTGTAAAAGAGGAGGGGATGCAATGAGTGAGCAAGGTACCAGAAACGAGTGATTACCTACCTCCAGGCCCCGTTGTAAAATGTCACTCGCCTGAGAAGTGGGTCTGTTGGGTGACCTGTAAACTCTGACATCATATGCTGCTCTGGCAAGGTTTATTATATTTTCCTTTAAAATGAGGGATATGGTACTCTTATTTCCCCCTGCACGCCTTCCTGCCTCCATCACCCTCTCTGAGCTTCACATTTCTGTCACGGTTTCAAGACATGAAAGCAGAAGGTGCCTCCGTTCCTGATGCCCTGACATTGTTACAATACAAATTGACAGAATAATGAAATTATCTGTGAAATGAAAGAGCGAGATATAGAAATATTAGATGATGGAAAGAAGAGTGTGTAAAAGTGACTATATATTACACCTGGGACATTCTCCTCGTTCCTTTATTATTTAAGAAAAGCTTAAAAACGCTCTTTAGTTTGGAGATGGGATTGAGACTTTTTTTCTCTTTTTTTTTGTGAGTTGTGATACTGACAGCGAAGACTAAGTTTACCTTGTATGTATTCAAACATAGACATTATTATTAACATTAATTATTAACACACTGTTTGTATCATGAAACAGTGGAAACAGTTGAATGTTCAAAGGTCAGCATTTATGTTTAATTTGTTCGTCAGAAAGTGGAAAGTTTGGTGTGGCTCAGAGTCTGAGAAAAACTATATTGGAGAAAACGGCCTTCACAGGATTCGACATTCAGACATCAGTAGGGCATCAAACAGTGTCTACAAACTTTCACAATCTGCCCTCCTCTCAAAGGGCAGTTACAACTGACGACGGGGCCCGTGTCCATATCGCATTGTTTTCTCAGCGCCCAATGAGGAGAGAGCTTCTCGTTGGACACGGGACCCTTTTGAAGAAGTGCTGGTGACATCATTGGAGGAAACGGTCGAGAAGCTTGCTGGCAAATGTTTCTGATCTTGCGTTATAAAATCAGAAGGCCCTGCTGCTTTTCAGCATGCACTGTATTTCATAAACTCACATTTCGCAGTAAGGCCTCAGGCCAGGCTTTAAAAGGGTGGTGGTGCTCTGCCCAGCGCATTATTTCCTGAGGTATCTTACAGATCACCTGGAACACCTCCAGCTGTTAACCGCTGACAGCCGGCTCCTGCCGGAAATCCTTTACGAACCCGCTCACTCACTCCCGTTTTGCAGCTGCATGCTGCCTCCAATCGTTTTTTTCCTTCATTTTCACCATCTATGCATCTGTAATGATCACATTTATTTGATTTCCCATCTTGCAATTGTTTGGGACTCCTTTACGCCGTATTCCCTCGAAGCCTCCTGTCGCACTTCCGCGTCCTCCCATCTCCCCGAGCAAACATTTTGATGGCGAGCAGATGTTGATATGACAGCTGTTTAAATAGAGCGCAAAATGAAAGTTGACACTGTGTGTCTGAAGGCGCTCCGAGCTGCTGTACCTACATCGTTTACTGTAATCAGGAGGACAGTATGTGTGATGCAACATTGCAAAATTGTTGTAGTGATGGATTGGCTTGACTGAATCTGATAAGACATCTGCTGAATTGGCTTCTTTGCCTTTCACCCTTAAATAGAAGTGAGTGAGACTGAGAAATGCAGAAAAACTGAGCAAAAAAAGTATGAATAATTGTGGTGCATATTCTTAAGATGTCAAAATTGACCCATAATAAATGGTACATTTATACTTTCAAAGGCACCAATGTAGCAACTTCTGTTTCCCATTATACAGGAAATGGCATCTGTGTCAGTGTGCCACTCACCATTACAGCAATGTAGTGCCAACATATACAGTTTATAATGATGAACAACAAACAGAGTGCCATTGTGTGTGTGTGTGTGTGTGTGTGTGTGTGTGTGTGTGTGTGTGTGTGTGTGTGTGTGTGTGTGTGTGTGTGTGTGTGTGTGTGTGTGTGTGTGTGTGTGTCTGTGTGTGTCCTTTGTATGTTCGCACCTGGCAGGTGGCTTGCTGGGGAACCATGGACAATCAGTGACGACGTTGGTGCAATGTGGACACAACATGACTAACCTTGAATGAATGATAGAGCTCTGCAGACTGAGTTGAGCATGTCGTCCGCAGAGGGTCTTTACACTTCCACACTTTTGCTGCCGGGGGCTGGATTTACTAATTACCACCAATGGCTAACCCTTTTCAAGGTCAATGCCCAACCTCAACCATGTCTCACCTCAACCAACTTGAGTTTTGCAAATGGGTAACCATCTATACACAACCTATACACTTCTAGAGGCCAAGCAATCAGCCCACTCTGAGCGGTTAATAACACTGCTGCCAGCAACAATAGTAGTTTCACAAATTATCATTGAGAAACATGGGAACAACAGACACATGCAACCTGGGGTTCGAGTAGCTTGAACTCAAAGTGTCACGAGACAGTCGTGGCCCCTCTTCTCCAGCCCCTTGCCCCTGCTATGTTTGCCATGCCTCCCCCTCTCTGACGGCCATGGGAAAGAGCGCCCCTGTGGCCGGGGAAGTCAGATTGATTAAGCAAGCTGCCGGCATAATGTGATCATGTATCAGTCAGCCCCACACGTTTAGCTGCGTAATTCTTTCTCCACAGCAGCCCGTCTCCTCTCCAGCTTTGGCCTTTTGAAGTCGAGATCTCACAAATCCCCCTCACATCCTCCCCCTCCCTACACTTCCCTTCCCCTCCTCATCCATCCGTCCACTCATCCGCTCCATCATCCTCATCCCGTGTGTCCCTCTGTCCATGCCCGGCCTGCAGCGCTCCTTCGCCCTTAATAACTCCTCTCACCCCGTCCGTCCTGAACCTCCAGCGCTCCTTTGCCCCCGATATCTCCCCTCAACCCATCCGTCCGTCCCTCTCCCGCTGCTTCCTCCTATCATTAGGTGCTTTACCCTGCTCCCTTCCCCTCCTCAGTCGGATGGCTGCGTGGCTGAGTGTTGCTTTGCTAATGGCACTCCAAGGGAGCGCGAGGATAATACTGTTGGCTTTAATTAAAGACATTAAAGGGCTGGAAAGACACAGAGCCCCCCGGGATGATGCGTTCTTCCCTCACACCTCCCGAAATACCGATCGCTCGTCTTTTCTCCCTCCATCCCTTTTCCTTCTCTCCCCTTTGCTGTGGCTCATTTAATTCCTTTCTTCTCCTCTTGAATTACCAATTTCCCTTTCTCCCCCTACGCCTACTCTCACTTCCTTCATATTTCTCTCTCACTTCTGAGCATCTCTTTCTCACCCCCTCTCTACACACAGCGACATGTCGATATGTTCATTCGTTCTCCTAGCCAGAACTTTGTTTACCATTAATTAGCGTTTGATTTACATCACAAGGCTGCTGCGGGTTTACAGAAGCCTTGTGGCGGTGTGTTCCCCTTCTGCTGGCAGGAGGCGAGCGCTGATGACTTAAATTTAGATACTGGAGGTCGGGACGAGTGCAGATTTAAAAAGCTGACCTGTACGTGTTTGTGTGTATTTCCTCTTTCTGCATATGAACCACAAATCCTCCTTTACGTTTACTTCCTTTTGTTCCTTTTTACCTGCTGGATTCCAGTCAGGCAAGCACACTCATTGGTGAAGAGAAGCAGTCTGGTGATGCTTTTTATTTTGCCAAAGGCACCAATTTATGTTAGAAAAGTAGAATATTAGATTAGATTAGATTAGATTCAACTTTATTGTCATTACACATGTACAAGTACAGAGCAACGAAATGCAGTTTAGCATCCAACCAGAAGTGCAATAGCAGTAAATACCAATATACAGATAATAATAAGTATTTTACAGATAATAAGTTAGTGATATAGGTACGGGATATACAGATTGATTGCGGTAATATGTACATGTTATACAGGTTGATTTGTGCATTAAATGTAGGTAGACTATAAGCAGGAACTATAAACATAATTTACAAAAGGCAAATGGGCATATGATAAGTTAAGTAATACAGATTGAGTGAACGTTAAATAGTGCATAATAATAATAAACAGTAGCTGCCTAACGTTACTAGACTAGTGCAATGCTCAGTTTTTAGTGCAGACAGTTCAAAAGTGTTTGAGTGCAGGTGTAGAGTCTTTGGTCAGTGGGGGGAGATGACGAGGAGATGGGTTTGTGGGTGGAGGTGGTTGGGGAGTAGGGGGGGTGTCAGCATGGGGCAGAGTTCAATAAGGAAACAGCTCTGGGGAAGAAACTGTTCCTCAGTCTGCTGGTCCTTGTCCGGAAGCATCTGAACCGTCTGCCTGAGGGCAGGAGGGAAACCAGTCTGTGTGCAGGGTGGGAGGCGTCCTTGAGAATGCTGCGAGCTCGACGCAGACAGCGTTTCCTCTGGATTTCCTCAATGGCCGGAAGTGGAGTTCCTGTGATGCGTTGGGCAGTTTTCACCACCCGCTGCAGTCCCTTGCGCTCCGCAACAGAGCAGCTCCCATACCAGACTGTGACACAGTTGGTTAGGATGCTCTCGATCACACAGCGGTAAAAGTTCACCAGGATGGCTGAAGACAGATGGTTTTTCTTCAGTGTCCTCAAGAAGAAGAGGCGCTGGTGAGCTTTCTTGACAAGGCTGGAGGTGTTGGTGGTCCAAGACAGGTCTTCCGAGATGTGGGTCCCCAGGAACTTGAAGCTGGAGACACGCTCAACATCCATCCCATTGATGTGGATGGGCGCATGCTTGCTTCTTTTCTCCTTCCTGAAGTCCACGATGAGCTCCTTGGTTTTGCTGGTGTTCAGGAGCAGGTTATTTTCGGCGCACCATGTGGCCAGGTGCTGTACCTCTTCCCTGTAGGCTGTCTCATCGTTGTTGCTGATGAGACCAATCACCGTGGTGTAAATATGAAATGTTTACTGTCACAAAGTATGCCAATAGTGATTAAGTCACATTTCTCTGCTTCTTAGAAAGAATAGGAATAAAAGCAAATATCTGTAAAAGTATACTATCACAATTAACGCTATGTAACAATGTAAATAATCAAATGCAACTTGAAAATGTAAAAAGTACTCATTGTACAGCCAAGGGGGCCTTTTAGAGTTAATACATTATTCATATTATATTATTATTATTGATGCAGTAGCGTGTTAGTGTTTTTTATATATCCTTGGGTTGTTTCATTTACTCCATGACAATGCGTTTAATTTACTCATAATAAATGTAGTGAAGAAAAGTAATATTTTTCCTTATGAAATATAATGGAGTGAATGCACTTTGCCTCCGAGTGACGACGTTTCAGGAAACGCAACGACGTTAAGGTGAGACTCAAACGATTCCCCTCTCAGGTCGGGATGACGCGATATTCACCCCGAGAGAAACGGCTGTGAAGCAGGTGCAATACAAAGTGGGAAAACTGAAGATACAAATAGTGCAAATGTTCAGAGGCTGATGGCTTTGTGTGTGTGTGTGTGTGTGTGTGTGTGTGTGTGTGTGTGTGTGTGTGTGTGTGTGTGTGTGTGTGTGTGTGTGTGTGTGTGTGTGTGTGTGTGTGTTTGTGACTGAATGCCCACACCTACTTGTTAAAACAAGCACATTGAAACACAAAAAAAACTCTAAGGGGGTTAGGGTTAGGGGGTTTCATTCAAGACGGGTGCACTGCTGGACACACATACACAGAGACAAAAAGACACACACAGACATGCACGCACACACACACACACACACACAGACACACACACCCCTTTGCCAGAAAAATTGTGTACTTCAAGGCGTTGATTAGTCTGCCTGGTGGTGCTTCCCTGCATCTCCATTTAGTCATTATTGAAGGCACATCTGCTCTCTGTAGCTGGCTCCTGTTTATATCCCCATCACCCACGATGCAAGCACACACACACACACACACACACACACACACACGCGCACACACGTGCACAACACACACAAACCACGACAGACCTGAGTGCCAGCACGTACGCACTTCCACACACTCGGTCTTTCTCGTAGCCATGCCGACCGGCGTCCACGCGGACACACATGCCTTAGCAAACGCGCACCACCTCGAGGAGAATCACGATGGAGCGAGGCGCTTTCCGATCATCTCACATCAGCTCAACACTCCTCCATAAATAGAAACACCGGCTCAGTACCGCGGGGAAGGAAACAACATTTGGCAGAACAGATTAAAGTGTGCGGTTTCTGTGGTGAAGGTGTGTGTGTGTGTGTGTGTGTGTGTGTGAGTGTGGGGTATTGTTTTGCAGAGCTGTGTATCACGTTGTGGACGTTCATCAAAAAAAAGGTTCTTGGGTCAGAGAGTGATGAAACCGCGAGTCCACTTTTATTTCCTAACACACTACATAATGTGTGCGGGTCTGCAGAGGCCTGTCTGAAATTGTCAAACTACTTGTATCAGTGTTATCTCCAGTGTGTGTGTGTGTGTGTGTGTGTGTGTGTGTGTGTGTGTGAGGGAATGTGGAAGACTGAGTCACCCTCTGGCTTGCCATCCTTATCCCTGGCATCCGAGTTCCCTGTTTAGCCCCACGGCGGTGGACGATGAGAAGTCCTCTCGATTCAATCAAACAGGCGATGTGAAGGGAAAACAGAAAAGTCCCCAAAAACAGCGGAAAACAATTAACTTTGACAGAGAGAGGAGCGGCAGGGGGAGAGCCACGGAGTTTAGGTGGAATTGGAGAGGGGACTGAGGGAGTAAAAAAGAAAGGGAAGGTAAAAAAGGAGGTAGATTAAAAAGCGAGATGAGATCATTTGAGCAGCGGTGATGCATCCTGTGATGATGCTCACAAACGCTCACTAAAAGCTCAAGGAATGTATTCAGATATACTTCCATTTGGTCACATATCACTTCATTTGAGCGCTAAAGGTGCCCATGAGGATCATGTGAGGAACTATTTTAAATATTCACAAACCTTCCTCTGCGCTTCCTTTCACAGAGAACACCTCGCTCGACGCGGACATGCAGCTCGGAGAAGATGGCTGCGCTTGAACACACATGTGCACGCGCAAAATGAGATATGTGGGCGTGATGGCACTCCTCCTTTAGGAGCACACCGTTGTAAAACGAGACAGCGGTTCGGTTGGATGCAAGATGGAAAGCAACGAAAAGGTACAGCTGTTATTTAGCTGCATGCTGCAGGGCGATGTGTCTGCACCTCAAATAGTCTATTCAGCCAAGCCATCGTATACATAGTATAATGTATGAAGGGGAATCTGGGGGAGCCGGTTTGAGGGCCTCATGCAGCTCCTGTAATTAAAAATAGTATTGTCATTTATTATTTACAGGTCTGCAGCAGCAAAGACGGAGATGATCCACATCCAGCAGAGCCAAAGCTCAGTGATATATTTTATCATTTTATACTATTTCTTATTAATTGTGAATGTCAATATTCATCTTATCTTTAGAATTCATTTGATCTATTCCTCATTCGGTTCTGTCTACGTATTCTTAGACCAAAACTTCAAACTTGCTGTTTTGAAGGGAGGAGGATTGTACTGGGAGCACTGGGGTGTTGCCGTTTGGTGGGGTGTGAGCTTAGGGCCCCAGAGAGGTCAGGGCCCCGGGGCCTAACACACTATGCATGCTGTGTGGCGCTCACCCGTCACTGCGATGGTAGCGATGTGTTGTTTCTGGGGCCTGGAGTCGACCCACAGGGTTCTGGGCTCCACCCCCGTGCTAAGTGGCTAGCGTAGCTAACTAGTTTATTTTCAGCCGGCCGAACATGCTCAGAGCGCCTACATGTTTTATATTGTCCCGTCTGGATATTTTGTCCGGCCCCATGTATACGGTAGACATGATGATATATTAAACGTGTCTGGGTCTAGCACTTTGTTTTTTATTTTAATCAATTCTCCTCTTTTCCCAGTAAAAATCTTTGTCTTTTGGTGCAACACAATTTCATTGCAGGTCCATCTAAATAATGGTGCCAGCTTTCCCCGACACTGGCTATAATGCTCTGAAATGTTAGAAACCCTGATGCAGATGGGACTGGGCCATAGAGGAAATGAAATATCACAACATTTTAGACCAAATAATCTAGATTGATGTGGCACAGATGTTGTAGGGTTGACCGTTGGTGCTTTTATAAAACATTTACGGTGCTGGAGGCTTAATTTAAAACAAGAGGCAGCCTCCAGCATTCATCAGCGATGTGTTCTTCTGGATGGAGCTGCTGCTTTGACAGTTTATCTGCACAGAAGTGGGTATTCCTTCTCAATCTGTTCAGTCGATGCCACCTGCCAGTGTATCCAGTCGTACCGGCTGATTTAGAGCCTCTCTTTGTTTTTTAATCTTCAGCCAAGTGTGGCCGAGTTCGTTTGAGAACAGCAGCTACGCACTTTGTGAACTGAGCACGTCAGAGGGCCTGTTTCAGAAACCACCGCAGTGAGACAGCCCGACTGTTTCCAATCACCAAAACGTGCTGACGGCGGCTTCTGCTGAGAGAATCGTCCAGGGGTGCCAGTGCAGGATGCATCTCAAGAGTTTGCATGCATTTCACCGGAGCTCACAAAGAATGGTGAAGGCACGGTCCTGGTTTTGCAGCCAACTTATAAGACGAAGAGGTTCTTTTATCTTTGAACACTCGGGCTGCCTACCGACAGGACCAGAGGAGCACTATGGGGTGTAAGAGGAGCGCTGATGGGGTTCAGCTGCCGTTTGTTGTCTCATTAGGACGCTTCTTGTGTCTCTGTCTCCCAGCAAGTGCTTTGCTTTGGCCCCCTGGCATCATAAAACAGGCTCTTGTGGATGATACAGATCCCTCTTTATGGATGCTTTAACACTACTTGTCATCATTCACCCATTCATACGCTGAGGGGAGGGGCTACAATGCAAGGTGCCACCTGTCCATCAGGGCTCCACACGTGTCCGTTTGAAGAAATGTGGTTAAGTGTCGGGCCCAAGGACACATGGACATGGACGAGCGGAGCCGAACCGCCGATCCTCTGATTGAAGGACGACCCCGCTCTACCACCGAGCCACAGTCACCCCCGTGGACAAATGTAATCTTGCAATCTTTTGGCGAGAAACGGGAATAACGTTTTTAGAAGGCAAAGTTTTCACGGCACCATAAATAGATATTACAGATGAATGTTCTGTTCACTTCCTAACACTAGCTCAAAAATGATTATAATACATCATTAAAACTACTCAAAACAAGATATTTTAATGAATAGAAATACAATATTTTATTTAATAATCATTTAAATTGTGTGTTTTATGCAAATAACCACCAAAGATAACTATAACAAAGTAAAAGGATAACATTTAGGACTTTTGATGGTTCACACCAACCCCCAAAAAGAAGACTTCTATACCAGTTGCTATAAATCACAAAACAAACAGCACTCAGCAGCAAAACAACGTGATCTTGACATTCCTCAAAATGATATTGCCCCCCTTTTTTCTGCTTATCCAATCCGTCAATCCAAGCCGTGAAACCTCCTCTCTGACTCTGTCTGTCTTTGCACAAGGGGCGAAGTCATGCTTTACTCTGACACACACACGCACACGCACACACACACACACACACTCCAGCTCAGTACAGTGACACACGTGATGGCAGAGAGAAGGGAATGATCCAAAGGGAGGCTACAAAGTGAGAACTGTCAATGTATCAAACTCAATACACCCTCAGCAGAGGAAACAGCAGCAGCTCATCACAACATGTGACCAACAAGCATCAATGTGCTCAAATGATCAGTTTTCTCCTGTTTGTGGAGCAGCTGCACGTCCTCGTCCTCTGCAGGTTAGTGCAACGTTAGTGATGTCATACAGAGTTTGATCACAAGAACAGAAGAATCAATGAAAGATAATCGCTCAGCTAATTCTTTAGCTGTGACTGTATTTTAAGGATTTGGGAACTTTTTGTAGATAGTCAGGCCGAGGTTGCAGCCACGACTCAGCAAGTTAACAACAAAGCAAAGTTGATTCTTTAACTGATTGTCTGATTGAGTTACTGAACTTTTTTCAGACAGCGAGCCCAGATCAGTTTGTGGGCGTATCCAATTGTGTCCAGAAAGGACAACACATGCGATTTTGTCAAATCTGATTCTAACAACATTTTTGAGGTGGTTTAAAATACGATTCCAATCACAATCATACAGTCTGAATGCTCTGGCTGTCAATTGCTTCACTATCAACGTCTCGAGCACTGCATGCTACTAGATGCGGTTGGATGCTACTAGATGCCATTAGATGCTATTAGATACTGCTGGATGTGGTTGGATGCAACTAGATGCTATTGGATGCTACTCTACGCTATGCTACTGTATGCAGACGGATGCTATTAGATGCTACTATACGCTACTCTACGCTACTTGATGCTATTGCATGCTACTAGATCCTATTGGATGCTATGCTATGCTACTGGATGCAGCTGGATGATACTAGATGCATAAACTAATGTTACAACCATGGAATCAGTGCGCGATGAGCAGTTATAGACAACTCTGCAAGTGGTACTTCTGTAGGGTCAAGCAATCAGCCCTACACACCACTAATGTATAAAGAACTACTGTAAAAAGTATCTCCTCTACATTACATAAAGCACTGATTCATCATTTTACTTTGACTTTGTTTCCAAATGTGTCTCATACTGTAACCATATAGAGTACAGTAAGTCGTCTTACTTTATGTAAAGTGCTATGGTGCCTTTAAAAGCAATATAGGAGAAAACCTCTGTATTAATTGAGTGGTTTTGTCCGTTTATGATGTAATATGGATTCCAGGCTCCACAGAACAAGGATGAAGTTGGTCTGAGGCTGTTTCTGTTTAGTGCCTCCCTGCTATTAGCAACCTTTATGATGAACATTGATCATAAGGCCTGGTGCTTCCCCTCTGCTACTTACCGTAACAATTTCAAAAGATGGCTAACGGCTTACAGTATCTGCACTTCACCGATGCCGCACTCTGCCACCCATAATTACTATTTATTTTGTCGAGTAAGCATATCTGCACAGTGCTTCATAATCAGCCATGCCCCGTAAAGACGGCGGACGGCGGTGGGACGGGGTATTGATTTCACTCATCTCCGCCGGCACTGGGACTTGTAAAACAGGTGTTTGCTGATTCTCTTGTGGAGTTATTCCACGCTCTGCTGGTAATGCAGAGGAAGAGTAATGCAAGGAGACATATCAAGGTCATCCTCTCCCTCGGGAGCTACCACAGAGCTTATCCTCCTCGCTGTCCCGTCGGCCAGCTGTGCGGGAACGCTTGTGCCGGCCAGGTGTGAGCGGACGTGAGGTCGCTGCTCGGATGTGAAGCAGGCCGTAGTTGATCAGGAACATGTGCGCCTTGGATAACGTCCCCCGGTGAACAGAAAGGTTAAAGGGGGCTCTGAAACGTCAATACGTGATGGTCAGAGTAATTACACACACTTGGTGTAATTAGGATCAATTAATGAGACCTGACGGCAACAGAGGTTTTACTGCTAAACATTCTTTGGCTTTACTTTGTGTTCTGGTGAGCATTCTTTGAGCCAAAGGTTTTGTGTTTGCTTTGAAACATGGCTGCAACTAATAACTATTTTCATTCTGAATTCATTTTTCAATTGTATCATCAACCCATCTTATCACAGTTCAAAACAAGAGTGGAATATGGTCATCACGATTGCCAGAGTCTGAGATGACGTCTTTATGTCGTGCTTTGTGTTACAAACAATCAGAAAGTAGATTACATGTAAACTCAATGCACAGACGCGAATGGTTGCGAATGAAAAATGTGTTGAGAAGCTCCGCGCGTCATCACTGCAGTCCTGCCGTTGCTGAATCAAACTGCTGCTGGTCCGCTTGAAGTAGCGCTGGAGGAGGCCGTCATTCAGACGCAATTGTGCGGCTACAGATAATATTATGAACCCGGAGATAGGGGCGTTTAATGCTCCGACGTTTGAGGGACTTCCACAACAAATATAAAGCAAAACTAGTGGTTAGTTCAATGGTGGATGGCAGAAACGGTAGATAAGCCACAGAGATAAGCCCCGCCCCCTTTCAGGCGGGAGTAAAGTGAGTAAGCGAATGACGCAAATTAACCACATATAGTCGAGAGAGTAAACTCACGCGAGTAAATGCGGTGCGAACATTCGCATTCGACTCTAAGCATTAGACTTAGAAAATCCTCACTTGAGAGAAGCATACACTATAATATTATTCATTTGTCCATCATAAATGGCGATTGATCAGTTATGAAAACTGTTGACAATCTACTAATTGTTTTAGCGCGAGAGAATAATAGGGACATTAAAGTCATTTTTTTTTTATTTCTTTGGTTTCACAAGGGACACAAACAGCTGTCTCCTGGGTGAAAGTCCTGTTTGTTCGTCCACCATCAACCCAACCAACGCAGACTTTTATGGGATGAGTCTAAAAAAACAAACGTGACTTGGGAGAAAAGGCATCTTGGAAGATATTTGACAATTCCGTTTCGTCGTGCTGTGTATGGGGACTGCTCATACTCTGCAGAAGTCTAGAGCAATAGTACACTGCAGGCACAGAAGTACGTACAGTAGTATATAAATGCAGGACACAATATTAATACTCCCTAAAGAACATGGTGCTCCATCATCTGTTCTACATTGTTAAGTCGAGAGCTCATAAAGACGCGTGGATGGCAGAGAAAAAAAAAAGTATTGATTGCACTTCATCACCAGCTGCTCTGAGTCACACACAGGTGTTCGATTAAAAAAAAGGTTTTTGTTTTTGCCTTTTTTCGCTTCAGCTCAAGGGGAAGAGAAACAGAAGGTGACGCGTCAGTAAACGATCATTATTGTATTGTCACAGTACATTCTTGTCATTTTCACTGAAATACACATTATAATGATTATGGTGTGATCTGTACTAACTGTTTTCTGCTCTTGGACAGCATGTGGACACCCATCTCGCCCTTTAACACCGTGCAGCTCTAGTAATGAGGATTAGTAAGACAACAGACTCACAGCCTCTGTGAGAAAGGGTCCAGAGAATAAGAAAGCAGAATTTACAGTGTAGGAGATTTGCATTCTTCTCCACCACATGTGATAAATAAGATTTATTTGCCAACCGCAGCAACTAACCTTGCCAAAACAAATGAGCAACGTCCACACACTGGGTCCAAATAGCATCTATCATGTTTGACACAGAGCCTGTGCTGTAGGTAAATTGAGGTGTTTTTATGGTGGGATGCAAATTAAAACTGGCATTTCCAGGAGCAGTCGAAGCACCAGTAATATCTACTGAAGTGTATCAATCCTGTTTTAGCAGCAAAGTGCTAAAAAGAAAAAAGCCTGCAACAACTAAATCGTACAGTTAGACGGAAACATTCGCTCCCTGTAGATTTGAAAAGGAGGCATTACAAACTTGCCTGCGGTTTAAATGTGTTAAGAAACCTCGGCACTCCTCCTCAGCCCATCTGTGGGTTTCGTATTTTTAGCAAATTATGACTAAATACGCTGCTTCCATTCCAATTCTCATGCACAAATTGTCTGGAAAGAGAGCTCGAAACAACCCCACTCAGGCTACGTCCACACGAGGGGGTCGATGCGGCAGTATCGCAATATTTTGGGTGGAGATACCGCCAAGTATGGATCTTTTATTATATTAATATTTGGCCATGATTGAGCGGTGAAATCTCCTCTCGCTCAAGTCATGTCACACATGAAGAGTTGCTGTCAACATTTCAGAGGGAAGCAGGCACGTTTTGTGTGGGAGCATTTTGGTATATAGAATATGATCGGAGTCATGTGAACCATGGATTAATTACACTGTTATTAACCGTCGCAGTGTGAAAAAAAAGCTAGACTGGCGATCATTACTGGCCTACATTCAGTACAAATGTGATCTGGAGATCTGGATATCTGGAGATCTGGGGATCTGGAGATCTGGGGATCTGGAGATCTGGGGATCTGGAGATCTGGAGATCTGGAGATCGGCGTTGATGCTTTCTCGTCGCTGGTCTGATGATGAAACATGGGAAATTGGCCAGAGGAGAGCTGGTAACGTTGGTAATGCCGACATCTACAGCTGTTATAAAGCAGGGAGCAGAGCCGTGGATGTTCCATTGAGTTCCACTGAGGTGCATTCAAGCTCTATTCAGTAGAAATGATTATTGGACGAAAGTGAAATACACCGTGATCATGATGTCTTAAAATCTTGTAAATCTTGTAAAATTTAATTTTGGTGAGAAACTAGAAACATAATCCAGTTGTATGAAGATGTTTTCATCATATTAGTACATTTCCATCACTGTAAGAGAACCAACAGGAAAATAAATAAATAAGAGTGTCGTAGTAAAAACAGACTTCAGCATCTCCTGAGTCGTGTGACATAACAAGCTGCTCTTATTGACTAATAAATAATAACGACTTCTCTTCAAATAAATCCTCCTGTTGTAGACAATAAGCATTCAGCTCTGGTAATAAATACCTCTTTGTGGAACATATGGGATAAAGGACCCGTCATGGGGACACTAGGTTCTGTAACAACGGATGTCCCTCAGCGAGTTTGTACCGTCCTCCCTCTTTGCTCAGTGGCTCCATGACTTCAGCTGTGGTTTGGTTCTAGTCTCTGTGTACGTACAGATGTCGAGGTGAACGTTCTATCTCGGGTTCACGGTGTTCAACATAGTGAGAAAGCTCTGGTTCTCAATGACTGAGGCGCAAATCCTTCTGTGTTGCTCCTCCCTCTCTGAGTTGGTCGGCAGAGGAAGAAGTTTAATACTGCCGTTAGCTTTTAAACCAGGGTGTATTCAGCAGTTTAGAACCTAAACAAGACACACGGGTATCATGTCTGTTGCGTTCAGGGTCAGCGGTTAAGAATGGAAAGCCCGGTGTCACAGAATTGTTTCAGACGATCATAACGTTGAGAATTGGGTTTAAAATGTCCAATTATTGAGTTTCCTGCATCGAGTCCTAATCTTTCAAGAGAGAATCATAACGCAACTAAGAATGATCTCTCTCTCTCTCTCTGTCTCTCTCTCTGGATGAATGCACTGAAAAAAACGGTCTAAAAGTGTAGTATGGGAGAATAACAGCACCCACAATAGGGAAGGCCATCTGCAGTACATTCAAGCTTGAGAAGAGCAATGGATAGAAACCATGCGCTGTGGAAAGGGGCATTTAAAACTGCCGTGCATTTGACGCAAAAACGTTTCAAATCGTTTCATTGATTTTTATAAAGTGATCTTTAATTAGATTATTTCCTTGAGGCAGAACATCCAGCTCTTTGTTGTTGTTGTTTTTGTTGGGGGTTTGTGAAACAACTTGGAGGACGATAGTGTGCCTCGGCCCATAGACCGTGATGAACAAAAGCGAGATGAGTAATGAATGTGATCAGATTTCCTTATCATGTCGCAATTTATTGTCTGCCTTGGCACGGACGTGGGAGTAACAGCAAAACATATTTGTCTTGTATTGACAGCGTGCGCACATAGACAATGGAAAAAGAAGAGGAGAAAAAGACAGTGGGAGAGGAAGATGAAGGGAAAGTGAGCTGATCGTCAGCACACTTTCATGTATACTTGGGAACACAACCACACTCTCACCCACAGAGTCCCACACAGAACCGCTACGAGAGGTAAAAATAGCCTTCGCAAACAGCATAAGAGCACAAAGCCAATTAACTGGTATTGTGTTTAGAGGCTTCCAGAACTCCAGAGGCTTCACATTCCACCAGCGAGAACGCTGGAGCCGTTAGCTAAAACAGACATCAGCTTTTGTTTTAGATGCAGGAAAGAGATAAAAAACAAAAAAGGAGAAAATCCCCCCTCGGATACTCTGAACTATTATGTGGAGCATAATCAATCTGGAACATTCAGTGCAATCCTCGAGACTTTGAGTGCTTGTTGTCTTCCGTCTTGCCACCAACCTGCCTTATCTACTGCTGCTTGTGCCTACATTTGCCCAAAATGCCATTGGACAACCCCCCTGAGGACGGACATGATCCTTTCGATCAGCTTTGGGTTTTTCTTGTTTACGAAACAAGAGCGATAAAAAGAATGTCCCAGAAAGTAGAGGCCCTTTCTCAATGCACTTTTGTGCACCACAGAGTACTTGTGTTTCTCATGTCTGAAAGATTTACATAGGAAACATTTTATCTGGCGTCACTTGAATGCCTTGGCTCAGTATTCAGAATTGCCAGACCAATAAATAGCACTGTGGTAGAAGCTTCGTTAGTGGCGGCATGTTGCTTCAGCTTCCCATGAGATTGGAAAAGGACTAAGTTTTAAATTGCACTTTGGCTTAGACTGCTACGAAGAAGTATTTTACAAATCTATTGTGGTGAAGTATTCTGGTATTCAGTTTTATTTCCCAATGTAATCTACCAGGAATTCAAGCTGGCACATAATTGATTGGCCGGTGCTTCGCCCTTCAGCAAAAGCTTTAAAAAAAGGTGCAATGTGTAATACTTGAAAACATGCAATTCCCCTCTATTGCTGGGTCCAAACAATTCTAATTTACAGTCATCAGTTATATGAAAAGCAGAAATACTGCCTTGCAGATGTATGCCTCCAGTTGTATGCCTCCAGTTGTATGCCTCCAGTTGTATGCCTCCAGTTGTATGCCTCCGAACCAGTCAAGTTGTTACTTTTACATCCATTTTTTTTACAATAATCACTTCACCATTTTAGCCTTTGAGACATTTGTTTGAAATTGTCATAATTAGCATGAGATTATGGACCAAGATGTTGACGGCCAAAGACCAAGATGTTGACACTCAAAATACAAAATGGCGACGGGCAAAATGACAAACTCAAGGCTTCAAAAACAACAGTCAACAAACCAATGGGTGACATCGCTTTGACTATGTCCACTTCCTATTTATAGTCTCTGTATCTTACACATTGCCTCTTTAAGTGTAACTTAAAATACATCACATTCAATGTCAAAAAGGAAATGTTCAGTCAAACATCCTCTGGGAGCAGGGGCGGTGTGTTCATTAGGGCGATATGGGCGAGCACTGCCAAACGGGAAAAGGAGGGATTTTTTTCTGACCAATTCTATCACGACAACAGTCGTTATCAGTGTTCTATTCTAGACGTCTGATCTGCCACTAAATGTCCAATCAGGCTAAAGGCGTGCTTCAAATGGTCCCGCCCCTTTTGGGGCGATTTCAGTCAGGTTGAAAATCGCCCCAGAAGTCTCTCATAGACTCTCATGTAAAATATATTTTTTTAAATTTTCAGAGCTTCCAATACAATCTCTACGGGTTCCGGGAGGGCTTGCACATACGCGCTTTCGTCATGACATGACGTAACTAAGACGAGTGCACTTCGCACCAGCAAACGGGGAACAATGGTAGATGAGAAAACCATTACTGAAAGTTGACATTCTCTGAATACTACTGTTGTTGAGTCACAAAATGTAATTTTAGGATGTTTTCAAGAGAGAAGTTAGTTGTTTAAACATCAAATCTGTGGTCGGTTTGTCAAGACTCAGCCTACTTAAAAAGATACGGCGCCGATATGAGGTCCTGCTCGCGGGACCGGTGAGCCCCACTGGCACCGAGCGGTCCGGGCACCGAGCGGTCCGGGCACCGAGCGGTCCGGGCACCGAGCGGTCCGGGCACCGAGCGGTCCGGGCACCGGGCGCTCTGCTGCCCGCCGAGAGCAGCCTGATTTCGGCGGGACATTTTTAAATGATCCACTAGCTCCGATTTCTCCGTAGCGATTAAACATAAGATATAATTCTGTTTTGGAGTATCTAATGTTAAGTTCAAAAATCTTTGGGCGGTTGTGTGAAGAGAAGTCCCAGATGCAGAAAGTTATAATAAAAATTGATTTAATAAAAAGATGATGAACAGCATTTCAAAATGAATCACACTAATAACTACACAATATATACAAAATATATCCCATGGGAGAGAGAAATCCCATGAGACAGAGATCCAGTGCCCCCCCCACCGGGCAGCAGATCCATACATACCTGCCCGGCAGAAGGCACCCAGAGATCTGCTGATGTTCTCACAATGTCTCAGCTTTGCCAGGTTTGGGGTCAGCCCCCCTTCCTCTGGCTAGCCTCTCTTCCAGTCCATTGATTGGACAAGACCTCGTCCTTTTAGGTGTCGGTCAACCCAAACCCCCTCTCACATTCCTGAGCATGTCCTCCTTATCTATCTGCTCCAATCTTCAGGCTGCGTAACTGTTTGTGGGCTCCTGATGTTTTCAGGATTCCTTCCACAATCACTCAATACATTTCATAATTCTAATTAATACATTTGTGTAGTACATACAGTGTCATCCATTCAATATTTGATAATCCATACAGTTATTTATTTGTCTTGACCCTCCAATGTAAACTCTCTAGCTCTCACTAGGAGCACTAAAACCATTATTTTCCAACAATCCCCCCTTACTCACTATTTATAGTGAGTATACAAAAATCATGCAAGACACTCTCTGATTATCATAAACTTAACTTGCTGTTACAACTTCCATAATCGTCATTCATTTACAGACTTAATCATGTCCCCCCTTGATAAACCAGTGCATCAAGGGATCACGACTGTGGTGGCAAGACAAAGTGAGGTTATTATGGACAGAAATGTATTTTCCAAACATACTGTCCAACCAGCTTTTGATGGGATCATCAATCCCAGCATTCTCTGCAAGGTTCTGACTCAATGCCGTAAGACCAGTCAGCGCTTCGGTCACTGATCCATCAGGAGCTGTGTTGCTTAGGATGAAAGTAAAACAGGCAAATCCAAACATTGTACAGACTCCGCCTTTCTCAGCATCACAGTATAATTAACAATTCCTTTTGGCTATTGTCAATCGTTGTTAACCAGTTTCTCCTTCTAATATCAACACTGAGCTCCCCTTGATAAACAGACACTCCCTAAGCCTCTGGGTGTTTGATGTTTTCTTCACTGGGTTGAGACAAGTGCCCCTATTGGTTTCACCTCCCTTTGTAACCAGACTTCACCACAGAGGAGATGGGTGCCCGCTTAGGAGTCCTCAGTAATGCAGTTTTCTGCAGACAACCGGTGCACCTTCTTGCTGTAGGTGTGATGAATCCAGGATGCTCTCTCTTTGATATGCGGACAGCAGTTGATGTGCTAATGATAGTTGAATGGTCCTTCCCCCCTTGGTGCATTCCAAGTCTTTCTCTTTACGACCCAAGTGGTCCAAATGGTCGGGGGATAACAGAAGAAGTCATCTCAATTCTTCTTACATTCCTGATATCATCCTGCTTTGTTCTCCCCTTGTACTCATCCTGCCAACAAACATCCTAAACTTTATCACCAATATGCTCTCTCTCTGCTTAAGATTTACTGGACAGTTTCTTAGATAACTTCAACTGTTGTTCTTTTGTCTATAGTCATGTTTAAGGATTTAGGATTACAAATGCTGTTCTCACCAAATGGTTCTATCTTTTTGCTCTATCAACTTAGTTTTCTACTTTCAGGTGCTAGAATGACAGATCTGCATGCTCCGGAAACACTCAAAAAAGTCACTTCACATCCCTCTACTTCTAAAGATCTAAACAGCTTTACATCCTGAATTAACAGTCTGTTCAGCTTATCTGTGTGTGTGTGTGTGTGTGTGTGTGTGTGTGTGTGTGTGTGTGTGTGTGTGTGTGTGTTGTCCTTTTCTTCTCTCTAATTCTCTCTTTCCATACCTGTCTCTCACTTGCTTTTCCCTCCAATTCTTTGTTCAATCTGATGAACCAAATATTGACATCATGTGACTGTCAATCTTCCACTAAAATCCTTCTTGTCTTTCCATTCTTTCAATTTCTCCTTCTAAAACGTCACCATTACTGTTTTACAACATCTTTTCTAATTAATTGTTCTTTATCATTATTAGTTCACTAGGACACATCTGTTGCATCTCAAATGACTTTCTCATGGAACAGAATTCTCACCGGGTGAGGTTCCTTCTTGATTTCACACTCTTACTTCATCTAGCTTCTCTCTCTTAAATTCCCTTCCCCCTTAACACCTTGTCTCCTTTTTATGACTCTTTGTTCTACTTCTCCTTGAGGCCTACGTTTCTTACTTCACAATTTAAACTATAACTGGCAGTTTTCAATATCTTTAACACTCAAAACATACAACAGGCAATCACCCTGTACAACAGATACAACGCTTTCTCTCCCTTTTCTTATTTTTTACAACAAATACACTATCAACTGATACGCTTCTTACTAATTTGTTTTTTCCAATTCGTTATTTTTGTGATAGCATCTCGTCTTGGCCAGAACTCATGCAATCCAACCTTCCCCGATTAAATTTAGTTATCTTGCGGTGAATCTCTTCCGAGGCATACCATACGTTGCCCTCTGATGCAAACACTCTACTCTGTCTGCTGCACCAACTTATTCAGAAACACCCGTCGTCCTTTCCAGATTAAATATTTGATATGCAGCTCTAACAGTAACCTAAGTATTGGTTCTCGGAGCTCAGAGACAATCTAGGGTCCGTCGACTTACTAAACGTAACTCCTCGCGCATGCCAATCCCCAACCTTACTGGAGATACAAGGCGATATCTCAGGCCACAGTGGGACTTTAGTTCTGTTAGTAACCCGTGCAAAACTGGTTAAAATACAGTTACCATTTATTTTTTAAATCCGTCGCGTATATAACGATTGCGACCTAACTCAAAGCCGTCAGTTATGTATTTATCATAAAGAAACTAAGTAGTTACTCATCGCTGCGAACACATTCACACCTCTTCAGGTGGAAGAAACCTCTGTGAGCTTCACAAACACATAAAATCTCTCATTCAACATAAAGCTTCCACTCATGCACTGACGTCATCTTTCATTCAACATGCATCTATATGCTGCACCACTTTCATTATTTGAACATTATCCTTATGTAATTTTTACTCTAAGAATTTAGTACCTCGTCAGACCAGCCCTCCCCTGCTCACAACTAAATTGTCCTAGTTCTACCTAAACAAGGTTCGGTTATCAACAGGTCCTTGCCATTACCTTTTTAGTGAGGCCTCATGTGAGCAGAGAGGAGGGATCATCCAAGGGGTCCCAGAGAAAAGTCTGGTCCTTTGTTCAAATCACTATTCTTCAACCACAACTCACCACAAAGATCACGTCGGGGTCACCAAATTGTTAAGTTCAAAAATCTTTGGGCGGTTGTGTGAAGAGAAGTCCCAGATGCAGAAAGTTATAATAAAAATTGATTTAATAAAAAGATGATGAACAGCATTTCAAAATGAATCACACTAATAACTACACAATATATACAAAATATATCCCATGGGAGAGAGAAATCCCATGAGACAGAGATCCAGTGCCCCCCCCACCGGGCAGCAGATCCATACATACCTGCCCGGCAGAAGGCACCCAGAGATCTGCTGATGTTCTCACAATGTCTCAGCTTTGCCAGGTTTGGGGTCAGCCCCCCTTCCTCTGGCTAGCCTCTCTTCCAGTCCATTGATTGGACAAGACCTCGTCCTTTTAGGTGTTGGTCAACTCAAACCCCCTCTCACATTCCTGAGCATGTCCTCCTTATCTATCTGCTCCAATCTTCAGGCTGCGTAACTGTTTGTGGGCTCCTGATGTTTTCAGGATTCCTTCCACAATCACTCAATACATTTCATAATTCTAATTAATACATTTGTGTAGTACATACAGTGTCATCCATTCAATATTTGATAATCCATACAGTTATTTATTTGTCTTGACCCTCCAATGTAAACTCTCTAGCTCTCACTAGGAGCACTAAAACCATTATTTTCCAACACTAACGAGCACTCTTTATCAGTTTATTTGTTCACAGTAACGTTAAATCAGTTTGAGGGAAAGGTTAAGATTTATAACTTAATATTTTAATAATAAATAATTCATTCATATTGTAATAATTAATAATTATTGTGGAGCCATGTCATTTTTGCTTATGAAGGCTCCTGGATGCTAATTTCTTACACAGCTTTCCACCTGTAACTTTTGTAGCTAGAGGGGAAATCTTTCTGTTGTGTGCTGCTATCTAGTGGACACGAGTTAATCATCTAGCAACAAATTAATATTGTCTTTCTTAATGTGCCCATTGAATGGGTCACCTTAATCATTATCAGAAAAATCCCCCCCCCCTGAGAATTTTTTCAGGAGTCGCCACTGTCTGGGAGTAATCCATCCGCTCTGTACACCTCCTCCTCAGGTACTGGATCTTGTACCTCTCTGGCGTTGGCGAATACCCACATAAAAACATAGAGAGGTATTAATATAATGGGAAGGGAATCTGTGCACAACAGCAGAACTGTTGCCACTATGACACAAACATGCCATGGGAAGTTTGCAGTATCTCACAATTTTATTTGACGTTGATTCTTAGGTTTACTATTCGATTCAAAAGTGATTCTCAATTCAAAAGGATTCCCGATTCAGTACATAGGAGAGGTCATTTCATAGTTTACTCCAGTCCGCTGAGTGCTAATATAGTGGGTGTGGCAAATTATGGCAAGAAAGCAGAGTAAAGTGAGTGTAAGATTATGGAGGTTTTATACTTGAAAAAGTAAAATCAACTGATTGCCATAATGTAAACACACAATGGCAACAAGTACATTTATTCATGCTAAACTTAAACATAAACACTTTTTACTAACAGGTTTGGGGATTTCTCTATGACTCTCAATGACTTCAAGAATAACAAAGTTAAAAAGACAAATACAAATTCTGCCTCTTGCATAAACACACATTGTACAAAATGACAAGCTGTTATTTTGTATGGTTTAATTGCACACTGATTGTAGAAGATTGTAGAACTACAGTGGCCTACAGGTAAGACAGGCAGGCAAGCAGATAGATAGATAGATAGATAGATAGATAGATAGATAGATAGATAGATAGATAGATAGATAGATAGATAGATAGATAGATAGATAGATAGATAGATAGATAGATAGATAGATAGATAGATAGATAGATAGATAACTATTTCTTTTTTGTTATTATTAGTGACGTAATTATTAAAGAAAGTATTGGTACCAGAAGATAGGGGGAAAAGCTGTCCTATCCAATGTCCTGTGCTATACAACCCACAATTGAAAACACAAAAGTATTACATTCACAGTGACATAAAACAAGCTGCAAACCATCACATTTGTGAGGCATTCGCTTTATCTTTGTGTGTGTGTGTGTGTGTGTGTGTGTGTGTGTGTGTGTGTGTGTGTGTGTGTGTGTGTGTGTGTGTGTCCTAATTTTCTGAACCATTGGTCAATCGTTTCAGCACTTCAGAGAAGACAGAAACAGTCCCCTCTCGGTTTGACCTCATTCACTGCCGCTGTACTTTGTCATTTTTATTGAGTTTTTCCCCTCAAAAGGAGAGCGATCACACTGTTTCCCCGAGCTCCAGATGAAACTGACCACTGGTGTTGTCGTCGTTATTATTGAGTTTTCAAGTAGTCACTAAAGCTGAAAGAAAAACCTCTTTCCTACACCGTCGCAGGAAAGTCAATTGAGCTGCGTGAGGACAGTTTGCTCTGATATCACGGTGGGAACTGCTGATTGTTTGGTTTACCACCTGCGGTCTGAAGCCTGGAGAAGATTGTCAGCCCCCCGCTGTGGGCACTGCTGAGTGACTGATGGCTGTGTGTGTGTGTGTGTGTGTGTGTGTGTGTGTGTGTGTGTGTGTGTGTGTGTGTGTGTGTGTGTGTGTGTGTGTGTGTGTGTGTGTGTGTGTGTGTGTGTGTGTGTGTGTGTCAGAAAATGTCTACGTGAGGAAGAGATATGCGTCAGGAAAGATGGTCTGTATGTATGAAAGAGTGTATGTCCGAGGGAGTTTAACTCTTAAAGTTTAGTGTGTCTGTGAATGCACTGGCATCATCAGAGAAAGCCTCATGTGTGTGTGTGTGTGTGTGTGTGTGTGTGTGTGTGTGTGTGTGTGAGAGTGTGTGAGTGCCAGGAATCTTTCCTCACAGCGAGGAGGAGATGGAGAGTGACTTGGAATAAGGCAACAGAAACAATAACAGCACAATCTCTGTAGTTTATGGCTCTGGGAATTGAATTTGCTCCTCAGACCTCCTTCACCTCCGTGTCACGGCGGGTCACGGCGTTTCAGCGCCGCCGGTGTTTTTAATCTCCGAACCTCCCCGCGAAAGGGGAGTGCACGCGACCCCACAAAGTGGCTCCAACGTAAGCCATTAAACTGTCTCGTCCAATTACAGAGGCGCTTTAGCCCGACACACGCGGCCATATTCAGCACACTAGCTGCTCTGTGACGTCTGTTAATGCTCTGTGATGCGCCCTCATTCAGCTATCATGAAGACCCCCCCCCACCTCGCTTTAACCACCATAGAAAGAAAGTTGTCCGCGGCCTTGTTAACACTGCATCGGAGTGCATGTGTGTCGACATTGTGTCCTTTCTATCACATTTTCTTGTTCTGTTGCTTATTTCTTTCAATTTCTGTCTGAAAGGCCTTTGCATAAATGATATGAAAACTATTGATACATAAGCTAATGTAAGTTATTTTATTGCTTACTGGTAAAGGCTGACTTTGTTGAAAGGAGTCATAAAGTTTACTGTCCTGGGTTCAGACCATGTTGTTTTGTAGTCTAGACTGCCGTGAGAGGTTTTATTGACTTTCCTTTTCCCTCTAGGTAAAAAGTTACATCTCAGGCATTTATTGTGAAAGGGAAGAAGGGAAGTGGATCTGGTTCACATCATTTGTTTAATCTGTGCAAAGTGTACTAATTACCGTTTTATGGATGGTTGTGTGCGGGACAATTTGGCCAAGAAATATGAATGCTGTACATTACAACATACATGTTTTTTAGTTACAACAATAAGTCTGATTAAGTCTGGCGTTGTGACGTCACCCATTGGTTTGTGGACTGCCATTTTGAAGCCTGGAGTTTGGTGTTTTGGCCGTCGCCATTTTGAATTACGGTGGTCCCATCTTGGTTTCTTGCAACCACATTTGGACTGTGGAGGAGTGACGTAGAGACGCTGTATACGACTCCGGCAGCGACCTGTCAATCACAGGGTACCCCCGGTACAGTGGCCGTCAAAGTAGAATGACTGCAAGTTTAAGACGTGGAAGTGGAGGTTGCCACCTGGATTGTATAGAAGTCTATATAAATGACTCTACTTCTAATAATAATAATAATAATCTAAAATGATCCACTAGTTGTAAAGTGATCCACTTATTGTCGTCACCTTTACTGCCAGCACATTTACAGAGGAAGTGTCTAAAAAGGGCCTTCGTTCAGTGTGTATATTTTACAGTTTTTATAACTACACTAGTTCTGCGCCTTTTCTCACTTCCATCGTCTCACTTCCTCTCCAGTGGTGAGCTGTGCCCTACAACTTCCTCGGAGAAAAATGTAAATCTGAACCCAATCAATGAGTCCATCATCTCGCTCTCTCGGCTCCCCCTTTCCCCCCGCTGTGCTTCCTTACTTTCTTTCTGCTCGACTTTGTCCCACAGGATATCCTCTCCCCTATCGCCTCCATCAAAAGGTAGTGCAGTGGTAAAATGTGATCATAATAGTAGGATCAATCAGACGCTGCCGCTCACGACCACTGACATGGTTTTGACAGTGATTGAGGCCTTGCCCGGCTGCAGCTGCACAAAGGCACTCGAGGAACAGCGCTGCCTGTGTTTGCCAGATGCAATTGAACCGTCGGGGAGAACCTCCTCGATTCTGCAACTTCCCTCGTGAATTGTTGAAAACACACTAAATGTGAGGAAAACAACCAAGTGGTGTTGAGAGGTCCCTACTTTCCTGATGCCCAGGTGGCCTACATGTGCCAGCTCACTTGTTTGTTTGTGGGCGTCAGGCTGCCCCTCCGGTGCCTCTCTCCTCCACCTTTCTTCCCCCGACTTAATGGGACGCTGGAGGATAAGGGACGGCAGGCTGAGTCCACGGACCGGAAAAGAACCCGATCGCGCTCCTGTCTGCTTTTGTTTGTTCTCAAACAGCTTCACCTGCCTCCTTATCCCTGCCTCCTGCTCTGTCATGCGTGGATCCCCGGGGACGCTTCAGATATGCTGTTCCATAACGCAATAAATAGATTCGAGTGACGTTTATCGTTACATATCTCTCGAACGGATTCTTATTTTCAACCAATACGTCAGCCAGCAGTAAGACAGTCCTCATCAAAGATACCATCACCTGGCTTTTATTTTGGTATCTCTTTGTGAAATGGTGGCCCTGTGAATGACTCACGCGTCTGTATTGTTGGGGGCTCGGCTGCTGCATCCTGTGAAGGTGCTCTCCGGTGTCACGAGCGCCAGCTAAATCTTTAAAATATAAGAATACTGTGCTTCAGTCCAGCAGACTGCTTATCTAAACTGATAATCTGTGTCGAGCTGAATAAGTTCCAGTTCTGCCTTTTGACGTTGGTGTTATTGTTGTAAAAGAAAACTGACATAATCTGTTAAAATATATGGTTGTTAATGGTTGTTTACTTTAGGAGGTCATATAGATCCATCTATATTTAATTGAGTCAGTTTCTTAACTAGGTACCTAAAATGTGCTTGTAGTAATTTAAAGTTAACTCTAATGATTGAGGCAACAAGGAATGAACCCAAATGAGCACCATCCAGCCGGACAGGAACCGTGCGGGGATGTACTGAGGAAGATACACAGGTTTACAGGTAGCTACAGACACGGGTACAGATCCAGGTTCAGATAGGCACAACATTGACAATCTAGTGGAATGAGCGTAAATGGGAAAGTAAATATACTGCAGGGCTGATGAGGGACAGTGGAAACCACTGAGCAGGTGGACGGGGACAGGTGGGAGAGTCCGAGGGCATCTGGTGGATGGATGGAGAATGTAGATGCAAGGGCCCGGGGGAGGCTTTTGTGTAACGAGTTGGAGGGGAATATAGGTACCATGCTCATGCCACAGTGAGCCGGCAGCCGGTTAGCTTAGCCTAGCATAGGGACTGGAAATAGAGACCTGACTCGGTCCAGAGGTCACAAAACCTGACAACCAGCACCTCCTAAAATATACGAGAGGTTACATCACATTTGTTTAATCTGTGCAAAGTGTACAAATTACTGGTTTATGGATGGTTACGCAGGGCAATCTTTTCGGCAAGAAATATGAATGCTGTACATTAGAACATACATGTTTTTTAACAGCATGTCGGTAGCTGAAAGCAACAGACTGACCATTGCACACACACACACAAATAGAGCACAACAAATGTACATGACATGGCAAAATGTTTATTTTATGTCAAAACGAGCAAAACC